>JACYXH010000086.1:57500-190000 GCA_026745465.1 Lota lota | reverse complement strand
ACTTTACACAATCGCCACCACCACTCTTACACCCCCACCACCCCCCACCCAAACACGCGCGCACACACACACACACACACACACACATGGTTCTCTAAGATCTAGACAGGTGTCTTAAAATAGCTGGTGAATCTCAACATGGCAGACGTGTTCAGTTAGATTATGAAGAAGAAAAAAAAGTAATGAATTACGATGTATTAATATGCACCGACGGTCCAAGCTAATAATGCCAGATACCCCTCCCTCCCCCATCTTCCTCCCCCACCTCCGTTCCTGCCAGCTCCCCAAAGCTCATAAGAGTTACTTTTACCATGAGGGGAAATTTCCCTTAAACAATGTATAAAAGAAGAAAAGAGAAAAAAAGGGCCCTTATATCTGTTTTTGTGTTAATGAACCTCATGCATAATTAGGAACTCTGAGCGGTTTGAACCACTTGATGTGGCTGCAATCTCCTAATGATTCTGACTCAAGAGGAGATCCATCTCAAAGTCCCTCGGATAAAGGTTCTTCATATTCAGCTGCCTTTATTCCGTTCATAAGCCAGGGCTGGGTCCTTCATGGCACTAGCTAAGACAGGTGTGTGAACTAAGTGTGTGTCAAACAGTTAAAATGACAAAGTGGACAATATTTATTTTCTCCACTTATACAATTCATTTATTAATGAGCCGTAAAATGAATTGTACAGTTGAAGAAGGCATCACATAGAACAGGAAACTATTAAGATGCATCAGGTTTGTTTAACGATAATGGTAACGATGGGAATAATGACACTTAATTAATGTGTGTATACAACATATAATATTTGGCCCTTGGTCCTTTTAGAAGCAGTGCATCCAGACAAATTCCGTTTGTATTAAATTCCATGTGTGTTATCGTACAGGGCTAAACACATTAATCAGATCACATCAACAACCAGAAAACGATTATATCCAAAGTGTAATCTTTGAACCCGGCTAATGCGGTCTTAAGTGTGTATATTCTGTGTCACATTACGTGTGAATCAAACAAAACATATTTTACCACCAACCTGCAATAGAAGCCTATTGCAGCCCCAGCAGCAGTAGATGAATTTAACATCAGGTGACTCCTGCTCTTTGTCTCTGCGTCGCCACTCTCAAGGTGACACCAGAGTGGGCTCCCGTCAGCAGGGGCCGGTGGGGGCCGTCGGGGCCGGTGGTGACACACTCTCTCCCCGGACCTCATTATGGGGCCACGCTCCTCACCGGCAACATGTTCACTGAAAGGGGACATTAGAAGAACACTGTGTGACCCCCCCCCCCCCCCCCCCCACACACACACACACACACACACCACCATGCACGCACACACACATGTACGCACACATGCACACAAACGCACACACACACACACACGAGTACAGTGTGCACACAAACACACTGATACAAATCTACAGAAATTCACACATTTACTCAGACACATATACACACGCACGCACACATGCAGACACACACACACACACACACACACACATAAATGTGTGTGTGTACATAAATACCCACAGAATTTGGAGCGGGGCCTACATCTGCCTGAGCCGTTTTCTTTCAACGCTCAGAGCTGGGAAAACGAGGGCAGAGATATTCTCCAGGGCCCCTGAGGGCCACACGCAGCCGACCAAGAGCTCCTTCATCAGCAGGTGAGGGTTCACAGCGGGCACCTGTTTACAACTGTAAATAACACATGAGAGAGCGACAGCTAGGGGGCCAAGGTCAGGGAACTGTCACTTAGACGCTAGCTCATTTGTAAATGAACTTGATCTTAAGCTGTTACTCCTGCACACATTAAGGAGGAGAGCTGTTAATGGGGAGCTGTGTGTGTCAGAGAGCTACTGAGGCTGTTCTCTATAGACATTGGTCTCTGTAGGCCTAAGTCAGTGCCATTTTAAGCATTTCTTTAGCAGCCAAATTAGACACGACCTCAACCACAGTGACTGACATTCAATGTAAAATTTGTCAAAAGCGACATAAAGTTGTGTAAATATGGTGTTTTGATATGCTATAACAGAATTTATTGAGAGCAACGGTCTCGTTTTTTTTAATTTTTTGTCTATGTGGTATAAAAGAATAGCATGGGGTGAATCACATTCAAAAGAGACACACACAGAGAAAAGGGTAAGATGAAACAAGGGGACGTTTTATTTACTCAGTCACTAGCGCATGGTAGGAGGCTCTATAGATAAATGCGCTCACATCTTAATTTTTCAATTAGCCGAGCTCCCGGTCGCTTAACATATGCAAACACAGCGGGGCGTCTATTAAAATGCAACTAGGTGTAGGGACTAATTAGACTAAATGAGTTGGCTTGCATTGGGAGGAATTAGAATGGGGCACACTGTAAGTAGTTCACAACGTGGTTTCCCCCCAACAAGCAATCAAGCACTCTCGCCGCTGTGCAGCGCGCGTGTTTGTGCGTGTTTAAAACGGCCATGGTGCAATTAGATCGTTTATAACGACTCAACGGTAAAAGTCCCTCACTTATTATTACCTGCGAAACACTACCTTGTTGTGGTCTGTGTTCCATCCGGTGCTCCCGTTCTCTCTCTCTCTCTCTCTCTCTCTCTCTCTCTCTCTCTCTCTCTCTCTCTCTCTCTCTCTCTCTCTCTCTCTCTCTCTCTCTCTCTCTCTCTCTCTCTCTCTCTCTCTCTCTCTCTCTCTCTCTCTCTCTCTCTCTCTCTCCAATAGTAGGCTAGTGTGATAATAGGGAAAAGGGTGGAATGGCGCTGAGTGTGGCCCCACTTTGATCCACACAGAGCTGGCGTTCTTGCCGGCGTCATCGGAACATTTGGGAGTGGGTCAGGCAACCGGCCAAATGGAGGTTTAGCAAAGGCAACTAAAGGATTTCTCCGGGAGATCATAGGCCCACTTCAGCAGCACTCGGGGTAAACAACTTTGCGTAGTCCCAGGGACAGCAGCATCCCTCGGTCTGTTCAGGCAGGAAGAGCGTCATGGGAAACATGGCGATAGCAACCGTAGAAATGCATTCGTTGTAGTCTAATTGATTTGTGCCAATTGTGATGCATTCGCGATCATAGAGGGTAGCGTATAGATTATAATTGCACGGATCAAATGGAGTATCAGGTTAATCTAATACCAGTTGAACAAGACATCGTTGTCGAGGATAAGTGTACCTGGGTAAGCGAGGGTAAGTTTTACTAGAGATGATGATCAACGCACACGTTGCAATTTCGTCTTTTTTATTGGCTATATAAGAGCACGAGAGCCTACCTATGCAACGCATGCTGTGCAGCAATTTTCTTTTGTGTTTGCCATTGGATGTAGGCTACTGTAACTCGCGAGTAATGGCATCCTTTATAGCGTACAGAATGCTTCTTTGTGGTTCTTAATGAGCAATTGAAGCATGGTGTAACGAAGGCTGAAAAATGCATATAACGCCTGCGGGTCCTATTTCTCCATCGGCAATCGGTCATAGGCATGGACCAAACTCCAGTCGTCACCTCATTCATTATACAACCGCAGGAGCTATGGTGTGTAAAAGGCAGCGTCCATTGATTTTGAAATCTTTTTTTTTTTAACGTGTTCTGATCGAGGACTAGTTGTTCGTCTAACGGTAACCCCAGTGTTGTCAAGTTCTGGTTCAATCACTGTCCCAATCACATTGACAAACGGAAATTAGAGCGGATTGTCCATGCTGAGAGGAAAAGGAATGCAGCTTAAGTACAAAAAGAAGCCAAACTTGCACAGCTGCTAAGAACAATGCCATTATACACGATTATTACATATTTTAAACATTGCCAATACAGCCCAAAGCAATTTCAATTTGTACCTATCTCTTCTTCATCACATTTCTTGAGAAAAATATGGCAAAGAAATGCCCTGAGTGTGAATACATAATGAAATATTAAATCTTAAATGAAAGGAAGGATAGTGTGGTTAATAATTCATCTGAATCAGCCCAGGTGATAAACAGACCACAGCTGAACCAATAATTAACAACTATTCATATAGTATGTTATTAAAAACTTCACTCTGGTGTGCATGCAATGTGAATGGTCTGGATTTATTTTACATCTTCGTTACATGTTTATTTTCTTTCTTTTATATATAGTATTCATATATATAGTATTCATATATATAGTAGGTCTACAACAAACTTTTCATGATGTGCATGTTCTGATCGCCAAGTTACTGTTACTGCATGTCAATACACATCACTCATTTCCAAGTGAGTCAAAGGCGGCTGAATATATTGCAGATCAATTTAGCATGTCTGCGCCACTCAACAGTGTGGCCTTTACCCCTAGCTACAGATGTACGAAGAGCTCTAAAACGCTGGGTCGTTATACCAGTCCTTATTTGACTAACCTATGGAATATCGGTGTGTATATAGAGATAGGTGTCCCGTCCGTAAAGGATAGAATGTATAAACAGACAGCGCCTGTCTATGTAAAGGATAACACTTTGATGTCAAGCGGTCTGTGCCAAGCTATAGGCTACTTATAAAGCCTATCCCCTTCCTAAATCAATAGTCCTCCGTCCAGAGAATAATCTTGTTGGCAGATGACAGTAGTGGGTCTTCCCTTTGCCAATCATAAAAATGCTACATAAAAGCCCCATCATTTGAGAACAGACAACTATTTAGACATTTTTAAAGAAGGGGGAACTAATAGTTCTAGGCTTATAGGACACAGGAGAATTCGGTGAATGCTTGACTTGGCCGTTTCCTGGAATACTCAGTTTATAGTTTTATTTCATATCCACAGTGACTAACAGTGAATTCAGATAAAGGTAATTGGGGGGCAGTTAGGGGTAAATGCATCTTGCTCAAGGATGCCTCCAGGTAGACTGGGTGATGGAACCTTCACCCCTATCCTGCCCGTTTATCGAGCATTGTTGACCACCGCTATACTATGACTGCTGGGAAGAGGTGTTTGAACAGATATGTCTCCTCTCTGACCGATAGGGCTTCACAGGGAGGTCCAGCTGAGTGAACAGAAACCTGGGGGTCCTCCAGGTCCTCAGACCGGTCCTGGATCTGCACCTGGACCTGGGCCTGGACAGACCATGGTGGTGGTGAACTCCCAGGGGCCCCGGCCGTTTGACCCCAGCGCTGGGCCTCCTCTGTTCCCCACAGAGAACACAAGCTTCTCCTCCTCCTCCCCATTCTCCTCCACCTCCTCCAACTTAGACTCTCTGTCTTCTCAGCAGACCGAGGTTGGAGGTGAGGAACACACACACGACCACTTAATTCACCCCATGAGCCAGACACCCCTCGACCATGCATATACAGTAGAGCACAGTAGAGATAGGTGGAGTACAGCACAGCACAGTGTGGTACAGTGGAGTTTATCAAACCACAGGCGGTGTCACTTTTATATTGTATTGAAGTTTGTATTTTACTTTTACATTTGTATCATTGCAATTACTTGTCTATGCAGTGGCCTTACTGCTGTATTATACACGGCACACTGCTGTATTATTCAGAGACCTCGGTCTCAATGGGATTTTCCCAGTTAAAATAAAGGTAAATTAAAGTCTATAAAACAGTCTAGTACAGTACTACAGTACTATGACATAATAGAGTAGAGGTCATACACAGCTATAGTACTTTAGAGTAAGGTAGAGTACAGTCCAGCACCTTACAATACAGAAGTACTTTGGTTACTATGCATTGGGAACCTCAAATGACTTGCACTCACAAATAAGTGATTATATATTAACTAAATGGAATGGACAGAATAATGAGAATGATTATGAGGATGATGACGAAATATGATAAATGACAAGTTGTATGTTGTGCCATGCTGTAAGAATGTTTAAATGCACCTTATTTTACACAATCTGAAGATGTATGAATAATTAAGGTTAATTATGTGAAGGAACATAATTGATAACATATGTCGCTTCATGTACTTGAATTATTAAAATAAATTAAAAAACGGGATGGGTAAATGTGGCCATTAGTAGATACTCACTATGACATCCATTTAATAATATACAGTAAAAGTGGATTTTGTTCAACGACAATAAACAGAATAAGTGTATACTGCATTTGAGTGCTTTATCACCTGGGCTTTGCACAGCAGGCATAATCCCAATGTTTATGCTACAGTGCATCCTTAAGTGACACTATTTCCGACAGTTTAACAAACATTGGGTCCCTTTTCTCCCACAAAACCATCTCCTACTACAAGTACGGTTGGTGTCCTTATCCGGTGATGTCACTTCCAACTGCCCCCCCCCCCCCCCCCCGGGGACACAGTTTGGCAAAGGTTGCTGGGAAAGCAAATTTTTTTCTTTTCCTTTTATTTATTCTTTATTTACAGCAACCACCACCGATGTGCAACTTTGAAATGCTCCTGGCAAAGTACACAAGAGAGACTTCTGGTAATTGATTATGTCTCCAAACAGCTTCCTTTGGCCCCTCTCGCTGTAATGGACCAGCGGGTGATTTCCTAAATTATGCATGTGTAAAGAAACGCTGTGGGGAGCGAGGGAGGCTTTTAAAACGTTATAAGACATGAGTGAAGACAGACACCATCCAGCTCTCTCTCTCAGTCTCACGTCAACGATCTGCGTCTTTAAAAGATCAACTCCCCAGGTGTGGGACATGTTTAAGTATTCATTACGGAGGACCATGTCTGGTGGGGTTGCATCCGTGGCCGCATGGGGTCGATGGGGGTTTCTTTTCTTTTTTTTCATATTTTAATGACAGATCCAACATGGCCGCTGAATTAATTATTGGATAGGAGGTAAAAATCCATTATATACATTTCTGTCTTTACCCATCTGTTTGTGTGTATGTCTGTGTGTGCCCGCCCCTCTCTCTCTCTCTCTCTCTCTCTCTCTCTCTCTCTCTCTCTCTCTCTCTCTCTCTCTCTCTCTCTCTCTCTCTCTCTCTCTCTCTCTCTCTCTCTCTCTCTTTCTCTGCCTCTTTAAGTGGACTGTGCTGGGGTTGTGTTGGATTGCCTCTTCTGCAGATTTTACGACCTGCTGGTGATGCTGCCCACCTCGTGCGAGAGGGCCGTCCACCGCTGTTGCCCCGCCTACAAACAGGTCACCTCGCGGGCCAATTGCGGGCCGGCCGATGGCCAGAGCTCGTTCCTGGACTGCGACTGCGGCCTGCTCGACTGCTGCCAGGACACCAGTGAGTGCTTGGAGCTGGCCATGGAGGTGTCTGAGATGTGCTATCACTAGCAGGGGAAATCAATGAAGTTCGTCCGCTCCAGAAGGATGGCTGCTGTGGGGTAATTGTAAAACCCTTTGCCGGTCTGTGATTAACAGCAACATTGCTGGCATGGTGCGGGAGAAAAAGACTGTAGATTTCGTGAGAAAAAAAAGGATTCTGAGGTGCCAGCTGGAATTAAGGGACTCAGATGAATGACAAATACAGTAAATCATTCATGTATTGATATGTTGACTTCATACACCGGATGTGGTGATATACCCGTGAGCTGCAGAATCACAACAGGTAACATGCATGCAAAAAAGAATAACATGTAACGTGTCAAACCACCATAACCCAGGCTTAGAAGGGTTGTGAACGCCATCAGTGCTGTTTTGACATGCGTGCGCACGCACACACAGAAACACACATACTCCAGATTTGACATGATGTTTCTGTTGTTTTTCTCAAATATCAAAAGAATGTTCAAGCCTGTCATCCCCTGTTGAGAAGCGCCCTCTTTTTGCAGTTCAAGTGCCACAAGAAGACCCCCCCCCCCCCACACACACACACACACACACACACACACACACGCACACACGCACACACGCACACACGCACACACGCACACATGCACACACAGACACACACACACACACACACACGCACACACACACTCCCCTCCCTCTCAACTCAAAGTTCTTCAAGGGCGAGTACCCTGTTTAGATCACTTCGGGCAGACATGGGCCCTTGTCACATCATGGGGAAACAGACACCCGGGAATGACTGTACAACCCCACCGTAGAAACGCAAGCATGCTGGCCGGTGGCATCGTTTCACAGAAGCATCGCCGCGTCGATTCCCTGCAAGGTCAGTGTGAGAGAGGAGGCATGCGGCAGGTATGACTCTCACTCAACATACTCTTCTCTCCACTTAGTCAACATTTGTTTTCGGCTGTTGTATACGACCATTAAATGACTCTCACTTCCTCGTCCAACCACTAGCCGTGGTTCAGTTGCAGCACTGAGGTAAATGATCGTACCGTATTTCTGCATGACCCTTGTTATGATCATCATATATTTTATAATCCAGGTAAACTTCATATTTGCCTAATTAGTTCCTCCATAGGGAATTGATTGATATATACCCAGATGTCAATATTTGGTAATATGGCTTTTTCACAGTGAATTCTATTGGTGTAGGTCAGTATGATGACAGCCATGTGTCATGCCATTAAATGCATGGCAAATCTGCTTTTGAACCATTTCCTGCAGAAATGTTTACAATATAGTTATACATAGTCATAATAGAATGGGATTGTATGACCTATTACAATATAAATGAATGAATGTTACTAAAAAAATTCATGTATTTATGTAAAACCAGACTGGGGGGGAATAAAAGGCTATGCCAACCAATACAAATCTACAAATACTGATCCAAGAACATAACTTTTACTCATTTATGATCTAGCAAAAATCATCCAGTAGCCCAGGAATTGTATTAACAGCAGAATATAAAAGCATAATGTGATAAAAGTATATTAAAAGGGTATACTAAATAATGTAAACTAGGCTACATTGTACACTTGAACACATCATTTTCCATTTAAATCCTGTAAAAGCTCAGAATCGTTCTATAAACCTTGGCTCCGGTTGACCTACACTGAGTCCGGCTTGGATAGGGCTACAGAGATACCTATAAACATTGGATTTTAAAGCAAAGAAATTGAATGTTTGGGGTTACACCTACAGGGAACCAATTTTCTCATTACTTAAAGCGGCGCAATTACAGAGCTGACTTCCCTGGCCAATGCTACTCTATAAAAACCTGCAGCGGTCCTTTGTGGTTTTTCCAACATAAAGTGTGTCTGCATAAACAGATGCCAGTTTTAAACCGAAAACATCTGCACATCTTAAAATTCGCTGGATCTCTTTCAAATTACCTGATGGCTCTGGGAGCAGCGTGGTGCTTCAGGAATTGGTTTGGATGGTTTATAATAACGTCCAAATGGTCCTTCCTTTTTTTACTGGGCTGGGGGTTTGAATGCTGTCCCAGCCCGGCCCGATGGGGACAGACGGCCAAGGTCAAAGTGTCGTGTGTGAGTGTGGGTTTTGTCGCTGCTGTACAATAGGCCTACATCTGTGTTGCTTTAACGGCTACAACATGCCGAGGAAAGTGTTATCACGTTGGATTTCATTAAAAGTCCCCCCACTCAGTGTGTAAATGAAGACTTACAGCTCTATCTCCGTTTCGATTTGCCTTTCGCCACGCGAAACCCGCATTAACAAAGTAATCCTATGATGCACTGAATTGTGTCTTGTTTACACGCGTGCTAATAGGATATGAGCTTGTGCGCGGAGTTCGGGGTGCTGATCGCTTCATTAGTGCGAAGCAGCTCTTTCCTCTCCAGTACACAACTAATGCCGTCTCCCTTCAGACAACGCCGGGGCGCAGAGTGGCTTCCCAAGGAAGCAGCGGCAGGAGCGTCGGCGTTAAAAATGAATGCCATGTGTTTAGAGGGTTTTTATTTCAAACAGTGGGTTTGTCAGCATCTTGTGTAGTGCTGCTGAAGATTAAGTCCATGTGGAAAAAAGAAAGAGGGGGAGGGCGAGAGGGGGATTCGACGGGTTTTATGTAGCTCTGTGCCTTTCAGAATAATTTAGGCCTGTATTCCTAATGGTGTTTCTGTGTTAATATTGCCCTCCATTTCCACCGTGATTTCCGTAAGCGAAGGGAACATTTTAAGTGGTTAAGAGTGCGGCTCCGCGCCGCTATAGCATTGTGTCGTCTGACTGTCACATCAAAGTATTAAGGGCTGACGTTATTTTATTGTAGAGGCATGTATGTTTCATCTATACGCTGTGATCCATATAAAATAACATATGTACACATCTATTGTGAATGCAGCCTTTATTAAATAACGGGGGGGGGGGGAGAAACAAGCAAAAAGCATGCTAAGCCCAACGTCGCCATTCACCTTGTCACAACCTAGAACATTTAAGCCTACGACTACACCGTACACCTGAACCTGAAAGTCTGTTGGGTAGGGTGTTGGTAACAACATTTGATATTTATATATTCATATATTTTTGTTTTACGTTTTTGTGGTAATGGCTTTATTGTTATTGTAATGTAATAGCCTTCGTTTTCTTTGGAAACATTATTTTCCAAATCATATTCGGATTGGATTACAAACATACCTAATATAATTCAATAAGAGACTCTTCTTTTTAATAGTGACATCTCCACGTTAATAAAACGCCTTCCGATATTATACAAAACTGTATTGTCTGGAGAAAATAATATGGCAGAACTAAACGCCCAATGTCCGATTCTTTACAATACATCATATATTCTAAACAAAATAACCCTTTTCACTGCTCCACGGTACAGGATCCTTCCCCAGCTAAAAGTGAATCCAGACTGTGACAGCAGTAGGTGTGGTCTGAACCCATTAAAGCTGTGAACGCATTCCCATCAACTGTCCTAATTTTCTCATCCTTCATTGTTCCAGTGTCCTAGTTTACACGCAGATCTAACAATTACCCCCTCGGATGAACTTCACCTTACTTTCGTCTGATGGCGGTTTTCTGATCATCACACTCAATTAGGTCACATCGGGTAAAAAAAAACCACAACATTTCCTCACAGCATCCTCCAGGAATTGGTCCTGGAAGGAGTGACTGTACTGTATGTATAGTTGGATGTGTGTCACTTAATACACTTCACACCTTGCAGGAAATGTTTCGAGCCCATGGGCAGAGAAGGTGGTGGTGGTGGGGGTGGTGGTGGTGGAGGGAGGATCTCCCAGCAGGCCTGAGCGAACCACGCCCTAGGCGGGTGTGCACGGTACCTTTCAATCAGCACACCATTCCCCAGCTGGAGTGACAGGTGATCTGACTAGGCCTCCAATTAATGACCTCATTTTAACAATTAAGAGCAGGAGGAGGGGGAGGGGAAAGCTATCATGTACAGACAGTGTGCCGAGACCCCCCCCCCCCCCCCCCCCCCCAACCACTTGCACACACATACACACACACACAAACCGGTGTGAAGGCAGTGATGGCTTGATGGTAAGTGTGTGCATGTGCAAGTCCATGTGCATGTGTGTGTGCCTGTGTGTGTGTGTGTGTGTGTGTGTGTGTGTGTGTGTGTGTGTGTGTGTGTGTGTGCGTGCGTGTCTTCAATAACTCATGCGATATCCACTGCTCAGTAGCTGATCCTCTCTGACTACCAGGTGGTGCGGACAACAGGTAATTTTACATCTAGGGGAGGAGAAGCTTCAGGGCTGAGGTTGGGCAAGGGTGTGTGAGTGTGTGTGCGTGAGTGTGTGTGTGTGTGTGTGTGTATGTCAGTGCTGTGTGCTTAGAATTAGGTGGCAAACATGGCTGAGCATGACGGCGTGCATAAAATTGCTCTCCCTGATAATTTCTCTCACACACCCACGCATATACACACACACACACACACACACGCATGCACACATACACAGACACACACAAAAAGCATGCACGCATGCACACACACACCATCAAGGAAATGGAACTGAAAGAGCTGTGCAGCAGCAGGAGAGGGAGAGAGAGAGAGAAACAGAGGGGGAGAGAGAGAGAGGAGAGTGATTTAGAGTGTGGCACAGAGGGACGAGAACCCGGTGGTTTGGAGTTAATTACTGAATAATGAGCAACAATTTATTGTGCTCTTGTTAGAGACATCAACATGCTGGGTACTGCCTATGGAAATACAGAGAGAAGGAGCAGGGCCTTTCTCCTTGTGTATTGTTTCAAATGCAGCACTTGACTAGTCATTACAGGGAGCTCTTCACACACACACACACACACACACACACACACACACCCTCTGGGCGAATGGAGGAAATTACAGCACTGCACCTTCATTTCTCTAACCAGTCCCTTTAAGGTTATGTCAGCCTCGGCTAGGGTGAAATTTTCGCTAAAGCTATTAAGAAGAACCGTGTAATATTCAAACCATTTTGCCTGTGCATTTGCTTCATGTCAAACCAAGTGGGTTTATTGTAGGTTCATAACAGTTCTGAACAGAATAATTACAAAGCAGAGGATTCCAACTGAAAGTTAAACACATGCGCTTTTTACCACGATATATATATTCTCAGTGTCTATGGAGAGTGTGAACATTGGTTTTCTTTCACCTATGTTCACCCCAAGCCCAAATGAAGACCATATGTCCATAAATAGGGCAAATATATATACAGACTGTGTATATACTGACGCAGCTCTCCATCAGAGAGAATGCAGACCTCTTTCTACAGCCAACCCAGAAAGAACATGGGTCCAGCACGGCCTAGTGTGAAGTGTGTCTCCTCTCTGATGTGTTAAATATGAAATCTGACTGCAGAACAAAGCAGCTGTCAGCAACAACACTTGTCAAGGGCTATCCATGCCAATTACTATAGAGTTTCTGTCATACGCCCGGCTCTGCACAAGGTGAGTGTGCTATCATGGCACTAACAAAGCCCTTGGCTAGTCTTCACAAATAAACATCACAAGCTTCAATTGTCTTCATCAAAAGGCTGCCACAGTCACAGTGTTATTTAAGGGACTACATGTAAATGTGGTGTCAAGTGGGCTTCATTAAGGCAAATCCCAAGAGGTTTTTTCAAAAGAAATGTTCCTTAAACACGGTCACATTTAATCCCAGTTACGCGTTGTGACCTCCACAATATGACTTTAACTTTGTCAAAAGGATCGCCACATTAACGGCAACATAAGCACTGGATCGCAAATCACACACACACACACACACACACACACACACACACACACACATGCATACAACACCTTGACTCCACGCGGCAAGGCAGTCACACGGCCCGGTGTCTCTGGTGACATTGAGAAAGGAGAGCGAGCCGCTGTGCAGCCAAACAGCGTAGCTCACATGGATACGTCCCATCTGAGACCGCCGGCCTCGCAGCCATCTCGCCAGACAGATGAGTGCTACTTGAATGTTAATGAGGGTTCCTTTAGACACGCATAAATTAAACGATTAGATGTCTGCAATCATGCAAGGTCTTTAGCTGTCCCCTATTTATGGCATTTGAAATGTAGCCGGCACTTTTTTTATTTACGACATGTCTCTCTCTCTCTCTCTCTCTCTCTCTCTCTCTCTCTCTCTCTCTCTCTCTATGCTGCGCGGTATTTCGGCACCACCTGAGCGGCCTGCTGCTTTCAGCCACAAGGAGTTTTTTTAATGGCCTGCAGCTGAATCACCGTGGCAGTATACTGCAAGACGAACGGGTCTCCGTTCCACTTGACAACAAAAGAGCAGAGATTGGGCCATCCGCTGAAAAGCCAGCAGAGGTCTCGAGTAAAAGAGAAAAGAAAATAACCCTTTTTTGTGTGTGTTATACTGGTGTTGTCTGCTATGGGGGCCGTCATGGCGAGCCCCACACTGAATAAAAACCCATTTCTTGTCGTAACGGTGGATGTGAGGAGATAACGGAACAATGAATCGTACTCATGCGGCCGGGACTTCACACACACTGTACACAGGCTGCTCTTCTCGCTCTCTCTTAACTGCAACAACAGCTATTTTCATCTTCATGATTGGTTTAATTATGGCACAATCTGCGTCTCTGGGCTCCATAGTGTTTTCCCTATAGAAAACAAAGCTTCAACAAAGGATAGCAATGTAACATGTTTTGTGATGGCACTTCATTAATCAACGGGAAGACGGCAGGAGTTCGTCATGCCCGCGATACTGAGCTGGCTTAGGAGGAATATAAAGTATTCTTTGCTGCAGTCTGATCAATTCTATTCTATTCTACTAATGATGTCCATTCAGAAGTAGGTTAGGTCCTAATGAAGATTCAACCAGAGTGAGTTCTTGTTAAAGTAATCATTAAAGGGGGACACTTGTTGGATGCGACCATATATACACTTAGAAGCCTAGAGGGTCCAGTGATGGAGAGACACTAAATAAGTTCTCTATTGAATTATCATCCCCTCCTCCCTCTCTCTTTTCTCTCTTCTTCATCTTTCTCCCTTTTTCTTTTCAAGAGATCTCCAGCTTCTAAACAGGCCCTCGGGTGCCCAGGCAACCATAATGAAAAGTGCACACATTTTTTCATCTGCCAGTTGAGCCAAAGTTAAGAGTTTTATGTGTACATATATGTACGGTGTGTGTGTGTGTGTGTGTGTGTGTGTGTGTGTGTGCATGCACGGGTGTGTGTGTGTGTGTGCGTGCGTGTGTGTGTTTTTGTCGGCGAGAGAAAAGAGAGATTTCTCTTAAGATTCTCCCTTAGTCCCTTCTATTTATTAGGGTAATGAATCTCAGAGTGTGGTGCCAGATCCAGTGAGAACACTTCTCGGCCTAATTCTCTATAACATTTCCTCTTGCGCCCGCGGGGGGGAACATTGTGTGAAGGCAGGGGCTCACAATACCATCAATATGCCCAAGACGACAATTGGACGTCTCACAGATATTAATGGAAGTGCAAATTAAATCAAAGTTGGAGTGCAGCTATCAGGGTTATGATCAATGCCAGATTTAATATGGGGTGTGTAATTTGAGTATCCAAACAAAATGTGCATCTTAATGGGGGGAGATGAAAGTAATCCCACATGGGTAGAAAGTCATGCAGTAGCTGCATTGTAATTACAAATCTCAGAGTGCTGAATGTTTCCCGACACACACACACACACACACACACACACACACACACACACACACACACACACACACTCACACACACGCTCAGGGAGACTCAGATTGGCTTTAAGAAGTCTAGAGGTGTAATGGAAGCAAAGATACCGTCGGTGTGAAAGCTACACAGATCTCGCAGTTTCTGCCTCTCTCTCTCACTCACTTGCTCTCTTTCGTTCTCTCTCTCTGTCCCGCTGATTCTCTAATATATATATGGTTTTCTTTCTTTTCTATGGAGAGGGAGAAGAGAAAGAGAAAGTACTTGAGTTCAATGTGATTGGCTTGTCAATCTTTGCACTCAAATGTGAATCAAATTAGATGAAATGTTCTCGTTTAATGAGCACATATGTTATCTACGGGCAGTGTGACAAAGGATGTGCAACAATTAAAGTATCTTCGTACGTTTTCCAGCTTGACCTGATTCAAAATCTTTTGTTTTGCAAATGTAAACACTTTCATTGGACTTTTTGTCCAACGTTTTTGTTTGAAACACAGATTCACATTTCTTTATTTCACGTTGCACGTACGCTTGATGATAAAAACATTTGAAATGATAAGGCTGACATGTGTAAAGAAGCTATACTTCATATTTCAGATATTGCTTGAAGGAGCGATGCAAGTACAGTGCCAAACATGATCGTTTGTTGAAAAGTGACATTTCCATCTTTCTTCTGGCGATAGCATCAATTTATCGAGGGTAACATTTCATCTTCGAGCGTCTGAGGGAATATAAGACGGGACGCCATAATCCATCAATAAAACCATATTGATATTGTCAAATGTTAATGTCACCCATAAACCCCGGGGTCCCGTCACCCAGACGTAGCCCTTTTGGCGCCATATTGCTGTAGTAGTTGTTGTTGTATCGACCTATAGTCTGAACCACTGCTGCAGCTGTAAAAATGTTGCGTGCCATGAAGGAACTGGGACATTAATCAAAGTTGATCCGCAGTGCAAGGACACAAGTGCTTTTTTGTTTCTACTCTAAGAACTGTTTGGCACAACAGCGGTATGTACACTGGGCCACAGTATTGAGTGCAATTGCAGCATAAGGGGGTCATATATAATGGATTGAAGATCACTTATACCTTACAAAGCAAGCTTTGCGGGGGGGGGGGGGGGGGGGGGCGATTTACAGCTCACAACATAGATTACCTCTAGTGGTTAAAATTGTAGGTTAAGGCAAGAGATTTCAGGGGGACTTTTTGTGTAGGCCTCCTACAAAACAGGACAGACCAACAGTTTCAAGTGTAGCCGAGTAAACTTCTGTTTAATTAGTTAGATCAATTTTGCCAATAAACCAATATAACAAATGACAGCCTAAGATTCTGTAGGCCCAATGGGCCTACAGTTTTACAGCCTACAGTCTACAGAAGTTTTACCAACTATATCGACTGCATCAGTTCCTCGTTCTCTGTAAAACGGCGGTTAAACCAAATATGAAGCGGTCAAGTATTTCAAAGTAAAGCCTCCTTTTCGTTGTCGTGGCGGCGTTTTATTTGTACCCGGCCACACGGCGATCCAATTAAAAAACCTTGACATTGGTTTCATGGTTGTTAAAATATTTGACTAGCAGTCGCATATCGTTGCCTGGCAAGTAGGCGTGGCATCAGCCGGCTTAAACCATTATTTTGGGGTCAAATTAAAAAAAATTAAATTAAATTAATAATTTTGCTTTCCAAAGAGATATTTTAAGACACGAACAATTTGTAGGCCAATAAAAATAATACGTATTTCCTATTATTTGAAATGAGTGCACATCAAAAACATTGCGACACAACAAGCCAAGGTGTGGCAGCTGCCATAGCTTGCTATACCAATGCATATACCCCTGCTGTGCTGTAGGTCTACACGACGTTTTTCATATATATATATATACTAGGCAAATGTAAGATAGAAGTTGAGTTTAGACCTTCTGCAGCATCCAGACGAGGTCACAGAGGCAGCACTTGAAAATAGAAACCTGTACAGTCGTTAACAGGCTACATCTTCACTTTGTTTATCCTAATAGTTTGGCCAGTTTTGTGCAAAAGCATATAGGCCTATAATATCAACCGGGAAATTGATATACTTTTACGGAATCAGATAGGCTGGCATGTGTGCTCTCTTTTGCATTATGCTGACTGGCAACCTTAACATTTATTCCGTTGACTTCTTGGCGCGCAAAGACAACAGATGGACATCATTACATTTTCCATATATTAGAAATGTAAATGTCTACTATCAAACCACATTTAATTGAAAGTACATTTGTATTTATTCATTACTTTTTATGAATTCCACCTGATCGTTTCTCATGTCCAGCTGTTTGCCTTCCAGAATTGGAGAACTGTCCCTTTTTTAATCTCCCTAGATATACATACAACACTGGCCGGTGTTATTGCCTTCAAATAATGGCAAATAATGGGCTTGATAACCTCCCGTCGAAACTTAGTGTCCTTAGACTAAAGAGCTTCCTGACTTTAGACTGCCCCTCAGTGTTCATACTTGGAATTACAACCACACGTTTCGGTTGGTTCTAGATAAAAGGCATTGCATGTTTATGCTCGTATTCCTGTGAAGTTTAGAAAATTGTTGAGGTTGAACATTTGTCATTTATTCTCCTATGAAAAAAAGCGCATATTTCCTGCCCTGCTACAGTGGAGGATAAACAGCCTAGATGAGAGGCGATCACATCTCTCTCCATATCTTAATAGGATCCTCTCACTGCCCATTCCCATTAATGACCAATTCCCCAATTATGCAAATCAGACGGCAGTCACTAATAGTGAGAATCTGAAGTTGCCCACATAAACACCAACACTGTCTCATTGTGTAGAGAGTGTGCTAATTGGCCAATCCTTTTGGTGTAATTGCTGGGAGTGGGGTCGCGTCCTTGCCTAACCTATCTTTTAAGTATTGTTTTTCTAGCAGGAAAACAGTATGGCAGGCAATTAAGACAACGCTCCTGAGGGCCACTTGAGGGACCAATTGCAAGGCTTTGGGGAAAGACAGGAAAAAGGTGCAGTTACGATGAGGACAAATTGTACTCTACAGAGATGTATGTTACAACCAGGATAGGCCAGAGGGACTGGAAAATAAAATATGTGAAGACATTTTACACAAGAAATTATTTATTTATGTATTGAACCGCAGATATACTCACGCACACAGCACCGAAACAAAATGTTTATAAAAATGAGATCTCATTTAATTTTCAATAACATTCTACAATACAAATAGCCAGCTTTTTTCAGTGGAGGTTAGGCCTGTCATTAACGACTTGTTTCATCAGATTTCACTAACATACAAAGTTTGTGTGAACAATATACAGACACAAATTGGACCTAGAGTATATTGGACCCATTTCACAGCAGCTTTTTCCACCCCAGTTTAAAGTCAATATAAAAAAAGGCTATTCCAGTTGTACCGAATGTTACATTAAGCACGATGAAAATATCTAAAGAAAAATAACACATTTGGTGGCAGTGATCTGAATAAATGTATCTGCAGCTCAATTGATGAAAAATAATCATGTCATCTAAGAAGTTCATGAGAGAAAAAGTCCAGAGAACTATTTTGACCGTACGTGCAAAACTCTGAAAATAAAGATGATATGGTTTTACGCCAATTCCCTGGAGTGCAACCAAAGTTTCTCTTCTCTTTATTTCTTCTCTTTTCCTCAACGCATCTCTTTCCCTCTTTCTCACGCTCCCTCAGCCTCTCTCTACCACAGACTTTGCCCACCCTCTATGACTAAGTTATGCCCTGTCATGTAGTTGGACGCATCACATGCCAAGTAGACCAGTGCGGCTTGAAGGTCTGTCACTTGCGCCAGCCTTCCAGCGGGGACGTCTGACAGCCAGCGCTGCACCAGGGGCCTCAGACTCTCTGAGTGGATGAGAGGAGTGTCAACAATACCCCTGAAAAAAGAAACGGCGAGAGGGGAAGGAAAGGCAAGCGGGAGAGAGACAGCGAGACAGAGACAGAGAGAGAGAGTTAAAAAAACAACACAGTGAAATCAGAAGGCATCACACTTCAGAAGTCAGAAGTGACAGCAGCACATCAAAAAACAATTATCGTCTGAAAGCATGGCGTGGCATCTGTGATGAAGCAGTGGCACTTCAGAGGTGTGGTGAACTACAGGTACATGGAGCCACGGTGCCAATTAAAAATGGTCATGTGTTTTTTTTGGTGGGTGTGTGTGTGTTTTTTTTTTTTTGGCCTGGTGGGGGGTGGTTGATTGCATTTCTCTGAGCCACGGTGATACAAGCTTTGATGTCATGAGTTGGAGAATGTGACTTGTAGAAAGTGTGAAATTGTTGACGTGCTTAATTAAACTCATTGTTTAGTACCTTTGGGTGGTGTGTGTGTGTGTGTTGTGTGTGTGTGTGTTGTGTTTTTTGGTGTAGAAAACAGGTGCTTGTTTTTGTTTAATTTGGGCTCTTACGATAGTGCTGTTATACAAGCTTTGATGCTGCATGAGTGCTGTCCCCCTTTTCAGTGTTAGTCAACAGTGCTGTTCTCAACTCCCCCCCCCCCCCTCCCTCCCTCCCCCCCCCCCCCCCCCACCCCGCGCCCCCCCCCCCCCACACCCACCACCCACCCCCCCCCCCCCCCCCCTTGATTCAAATTCCAACATTTGGCAAAATAAGCACTCGCAAAGGCACACGTGGCACCTTGGTTAACATATTCCACCTCAATTATATTTCTCTTCAGCCCGTCCTGTTATCTGGAACCTTTCCTAGCAATCAGAGCTGCTGTTTTCCCTCAGCCAATTTTCCAGATAATGCGGCTTATCACCGCGGCAGCTAAAGTTGCCAGTGGAATCAGCCAGCAGTCAACCCGGCGTGCGCTAATTGTGTCCCTTTTTTATGCATATTTACTGACTGTCACTTCAAGGAAATCAGCTGCCCATTGAGACAGAGCGCTAGAAAGGAAAGGGGGTGTGGGGTGAACGGGTGTGGGGGGAGGGAGAGAGACAATTGCTTCTTTGCAAATTAGAATTAGCAAACAAGCTGGCGATAAATAATGCTGAGCGTGGCGTGCGAGCGGGCGCTTTGTTCTGGGGCGTCGGCGGGGTGGACCGGTGCAGCCTGGAGGTGCTGCGTGGAGGTGCTCAGGGATTGCAGGGGGGCTAGAAGATGCTCCACTTAACACACGCACACACACACACACACACACACACACACACACACATTGAGGCACACATGACACAAACACACATACATATATAAACTCACACACATCCACACACAAACACACACACACACACACACATTGAGGCACACATGACACAAACACACATACATATATAAACTCACACAAACACAAACACACACACACACACACAGCTGCCTCTGTGCTCGTCTCGTCTTCCCTCTGCTCAGCTTCACAGACAGACAGACACAAACAAGGCGCCATTGTTGTAGCAACACTCCGAGTGAGAATGCTAATTAGATTTTGTAATTGAATAGAACAATTAGAGCAAGTGTTTGCTTGATTCATCCCTCAAGACGTCATCTAATTAAGCACTGATGCATTGTTTGAGGGCTTAAACGAGCGCATCACTCTCCACACAACAGGGCACCCCCATTTTCTTTTTACACGGAAAAGCAAATAAAATAATCATCCCTTTCTCTGGCCACTGTTACCGCACTCCAAAGGTGGACAGTTGTGGTGGGGGTTTATTTTTAGGTTTAAAAAGGAGACAGTGAGGCCGGATACACTATGTGGTAGAATAGTTTAGAATAGCTTAAGGCTCTGGGTTCGAACCCTTATGTATGCAGTCTACCTCTAGGCATCCTTGAGCAAGATGCCCAACCCCCCCGGGCCTACCTGCTCCTTAATGGCATGCATCTAAAATTATTCACTGGAAGTCTCTTTGGGTGAAAGCGTTTTCTTAAGGACTGAGGGAATAGTAGATTGTAAACAGTAGGCCTAGAGAGAGCGGCACGCACGGTGAGATGCAGTTGACGTTGACACCTCTGTCGATCCATTCGGTGCCCAGCGTCTGCGTCAGCTTCACCACTCCTGCCTTGGAGGCGTTGTAGGACAGCTGCTTCTGGGGGTGGGGTACTGCGTGGGGAGATGGAGAAAAAGAACACATAGAAAATGAGAAAATGTGCATTACAGAGAGGATGGGGGTAACTAACCAGTGGTTACGGTGTTTGGCTCCCAGCTGAAAGGTTCTGGGTTAAGCCTCACCCCTACCTGCTCATAAATGACAGAAAATGGAGAAAATCCACTGTTGATTAATAGAGTCTGCTTAATTACAAAATAGTAAAAAGGTCTATGTAGTCAATATATAGTCAATGGTATATAGTCAATGGTAGTACTGCATATGGTCCAAATGACTTCTTACACCTTTGAAGTCAAGATTAACAATTGCAATTTGGCTCCAGACAATCATTTAGAGAATCTTGAATATACAATAAAAACGGAAAACAACCACTAAACTAGGTTCTATAAGTGAGAGACCCATTGGGAAATGTGTTGTGTATATTGTTGGCTCCTAGCAGGACGGTACCACGGGGGCCGTTCTTTCGAAGCGGCCGAGGGGGGGCCCCTGCGGTTCTTTTTCGGCGGACCTGTGTAAAATTAATTGCTTCTAATGTCCGGTTATGCGTGGCGCCCGGCAACAAAAGCTGCGGGACGCCATTTGTTTGCCCTGACCATCACAGATGCCGCACGCTGCATGGGATGCCAGGACAGGGCCTTCGCTCGGTGCCAGTTGATTAATCATGGCACGGAAAGCTCCAAGTTACATACAACTTTAGTAGTTAACCCCGTCACCCGGGCGACCGCACTGCCAAATGAGTGCAGTACAGAGGCTGGGATGATGAATGTCAGCCAGCTGCATGGAGGTGGGCTCCTGGAGAGCCAGGACTGGGCATCCTGTATACATCGCTCACATTAAGAAAGAGAGGGGGTCTGGTGAGGATATTAACACAAGGCCATGCTGGTTGGTGGGACTGGTTTGCCAAAAGGGGAGGGTAATGATGCAAACGAGTGGAAGAGAAATATGGAAACCCTTAACAACAAACTTTGCGTTTCTTAAAGTCGCACTGTGTAACATTTCAACTAGTTCGTAGCTTAAAATAATCTGGACGTATCTATTTCATTATGATCAATAGTGATTTCCATAATATTATAACTAAGATATTATACAAATAAAGGATTCTAGCCAGCCCGTACCTCCCTCATTGGTTACCAGAATCGTATCTTATCAACACTCCAAAACCCCTCCCACTCATGCCACCCTGCCAGCCGAGCTACGCTAGTTCACGTCATAGTTGCACAGCCAGTTAGAGTGGACAGTCACTGTTATTTCGTTTTTTCTTTTATTCGTTTTTAAATTCTGAAAGGTTACCAGGGGGCTCAATCTTATTCAGTGCAACTATAACGTCACTCATTCTATTACTATAGTGTAATAAATGGAGTTTTAATTCAGTAATATTCTTTTATCTTTTGTATTTATCTAAATGTACACGGATACCTTTTTAAATATTCAATCATTACTCAAATAAAACATTATAAAATGGTAAGGGCAATACAGGGATATGTTCACTCTATCAAAAGCAGGTCTTTTATCATTTCTATAAAAGACCTGCTTTTTTTAAATAATCGTGACCAATATCTTGTGATGCTCTGTGTATGGCCAGATCCCTGTTCACAAGCAGCCCTAAATATCGGAGAAGGATGGTGGGGGCATAGGGCAGGACAGAGGGGAACTGCTGGTCCAATGCTGGTCCAGTACTAGGGGAATGCAGACCCTGGCTGGTCCAGCACCAAGGAAGGCAGACCCTGGTGGGTCCAGTACCAGGGTAGACAGACCCTGGCTGGGCCATGCAGGGCTGGATAAAGGGCAGAGGACTCAATCCTTCAAGAGTTTGCAAGAAGGAGCAGAGCCCAGGACTCAAGACACAGATTGAAGGCAAAATCCGACTTATCAGGACAGGAAACACAGCTCAAAATGCCTAACATCGCTAATCCCCACGCAAGACCCCATGATATGGCTCCCAAATACCATTCAGAAAACGCCTTCATCCTTCAAATAAACCCACATTGATGTTTTCTTCGTCTTGAAGAGCTGTAATCC
This sequence comes from Lota lota, assembly GCA_026745465.1. Classification (NCBI taxonomy): domain Eukaryota; kingdom Metazoa; phylum Chordata; class Actinopteri; order Gadiformes; family Lotidae; genus Lota; species Lota lota. Next base: position 167,097 of record JACYXH010000086.1, on the reverse strand, counting down.
CCCAGAGAGAGTGAGAGGGAGAGAGAGGGAGAAAGGGAGGCAGAGGGTAAACTCGCTCCAAAGCCCTCTTTAATATTCAGCCTATTGCCCCGTTTTCAACGGAGAGAAAACATGCTCTTTATCAGCCATGTCTCTATGTAGCGAGCCGGCCGGATAAAATAGTTAAAATGATATATCAGCCTTGGATTGGGACCAAATACAGAGAGGGAGAGAGAGAGGTCCTGTTGCAATTATGATGCAGCTGAGACGCATGGGGATAACTTTAACTGTGAGAGACTCAATAGACTCCCACCTGTCCACCCCACACACACATACACTGTGGAGAGAATGATCTGGGGGGTGACCATATCAATTGGGATATTTGTTGTTCATCTGTCCCTGGTAGCATTCTGAAGTAGTGGCGATCACACACACACACACACACACACACACACACACACACACACACACGTGCACGCGCGCGATTCGGCAGATGGACAAAAAGCTGTCATTGCGCATTTTAACTGCCCACTTTTTAGTTGGGGAGGGGAAAATGGGAGACGCCATTTGGCCACAACAGGTCCCATCTGATTACACATTATGACAATATTATAACAGATGCCCGGACCACTAAAGTGCATTCCTGAAGGACTGTGTGTAATGCAAGCAATTGATCACTTGTTCCTACACACCGCCGGCCTCTATTTAGCAGCATGAGTGGGATTTCCAGTACGGCTCCTCCTGCAGTGGGGACTGGCAGACCCAGATGGCATGGAGGAGGTCGCCTCACTAGATCTTCATACGCTCACCCTGGAAGTCTTCCACCCAAGTAGGCAAAAAAATGTCTTGTTGCAAACCCCGGGTTCGATCGCAGCTTGCAGTCACTTGCAACTTGTCATTCCCTCTCTCTTTCAACCCACTTTTCTGTCCATCTTAAGTCATTGAGTAAACCCATCAAAGGCAAAAATACCTCAAAATATCAACAACAAAAAAAAGATCTTCACACAAGACATAGTGTAGACACTAGACTGAAGAAACCTTGCGTTGGAGAAGCAGAACAAGGGTTTTTATTTTACTTTTGGAGGCCCGCGGTGCGCTAGTGAAAAGCCCATCTTCCGCCATTCAGATGTGGCCGCTGGCACATGCCTGGGTTCAGCCCAGCTCACAGGAACCCCTCCTTTCCCTTCCCTTCTCCTCCCTTACCTCCCCTCCCCCGCGTCTTGGACCTCAGCTTGCCTTTCCGCATCCTTCCAGAAGCCTCCGCGTGGAGAGGATGTTTATTATGATGCAAAGTTGCATCAGTGAGACGCAATCACAACACATTGTATGTGGTTGTTTTATAGAGAGCATGGGGGAAGAGAGAGAGAGAGCGAGAGAGAGAGAGATAAACACGCTGTAGAAGGGCTGAACCGGGGTTCGAGTTGTGAGAGAAAGGCAGAAGAAGATGTGTAATCCTATTGTGAGGGTTTTCCCCCCAAGTTCCCATGTAGACGACTCAGATACGCCAGGCATCTGAAAGATGTGTTGTTTTCCATTGTCGTCATCCCTTAATTTAGTTTTTTTCCAGCTACTTCATACCATTCAACTCAATGGCAATTTGGCGACTAGACATTCAATGTTTTCTTACTTTACTTCCTCTCTCTGTGCCAAGTGGCAAAATTTAGTTTCAAACCTGGAAGAGCTCCAAGCATGTGTGTGTGTGTGTGTGTGTGTGTGTGTGTGTGTGTGTGTGTGTGTGTGTGTGTGTGTGTGTGTGTGTGTGTGTGTGTGTGTGTGTGTGTGTGTTGATTCATCGCTCACCTATTAGACTGGCCATGGAGGCTGTGTTTATGATCTTGCCGTATCCTTGCTTCAGCATCACGCGACCTGCAGCCTGGGGAGGTTAAACATTCGGGGGTGAAGCACTACACGTTTTAACACCGTTATGGTTGAGCAGTCATATCTAGCAGAGACACAATGGAGACGGATCGCCAACACCCCGGTGTACACACCTAGCGTTAGAGTAGTATTTTTTAATTTAGCAATGCTATGACCTTGACTGGCATGAAAACCTAATTTCTTCTTCTTGATTTATAGTGTTGGTCAGGAACCATATTTATTGAAGTGAATCCATCCAGGACATTTTATAACTGTTATTTATTATTTGTCATTTAGGTGATGCTTAGTCCACCTTAAAAGTGAATAAAGATACAGGACACAAAGGAGGAGAGATTTGGCCTCTTGCTCAGGGATAGGACTGAAGACATTTGGGAATCAATCCGGGACCTTTTGGTTAGGAGTCATCCACCCTAGCCCTAGCACCCCAGAGGACCATCCTACCAACCTGGCTGGGAACCAAGGGTGGGTAGCTAGTGTAGTTGGAGAACAATTACTGAGGTTAGTGATGAAAAGTCACATTCAGTTACCAGACGTCTTTATACAAAGCGACTTCATATTCGGAGACAGGTCATTTAGGAGCCGGTAGGAGTCAGGGCATCTTGCCCTAAGAATGCCGTTAGTTCGACTGCCTGAAGACTGGGTTTTGAACCCAGAACCAGAAGAACCTTTCGGCTGTGAGTCCAACACCCTAACCACCAGACTAACCTACCATGACCCAGTCCTGCTGTATGAAGTACCCACCTGGCAGCACATGAACACCCCCCTGAGGTTAACGTCAAAGGTCTTGTCCCACTCCGACAGGGTGGTGTCCTCGCTGGCAGAGTTCATGTTGATGCCAGCGTTGTTGCAGGCGATGTGGACCGCCCCCCACTTGGAGACCACCGTGTCCACCATCCTCTGGACGTCTTCTGGCTTGCTGATGTCAGCTGCAATCGAAATGCTTTGGATCCCTGTGAATTATTGTTTTTATTTACTTTATTATTATAAAACATTCATCAAGTATCAGTTTGAATTCTGATTTATAATACAATTTACGATAACACCCTTTTTTTTTTTTACTGCATTAGAATTACTGTTATATTTATAATGCAGCTGAAACTAAATCGGTATTTGACAGACAATAATCTGCCAGAATTTTGGCCTTTAATATGCTGCCATCTTCTGGCCAAAGAGAAAAACAGCAGTGCATTAGTCTGGTCCTGCTAAAACTCCCCCTTGTGTAATTACCATGGACTACAGACATTCAAAGTAGACTTATTTACAACTGTTTGTCAAATACGCTTGTTCGGTTGAAATCCTACAGATTCAGTTAACCCCAAAGCAGTGTACTGCAGTCAAGCATTGTATTTCAATCTGAAAATATCTACATTTCATCATATTGTTTTTATATACAAGCTATCCCAAATGTTTCATGTAGTTATAGTTCTGCAGCACAAAGTTCTGTGACCCCTGACCTTTGAGAGTGAGCTCCTCCACGACGCTCTTGGCCTTCCCCTCGTCAATGTCCACCACAGCCACCTTGGCGCCCGCCTCTCCCAGGGCGTGGGCGAACCCCCTGCCAATCCCCTGGCCGGCACCCGTCACGTATGCCACCTTACCGTCGAGACGCATGCGGTCCAGGACAGAGGCTCCGCCCACACCCCTGAAGACCACGTCGTCTGTTATCATGCTCTAGGACGCAGACAAATACACTAGATGTTAAACACTCAGAAATGACCATTTAAGCTTACTACATGTCATTAAGACGCAGGTAGGGGTAAGGGTTGACCTACTATGTAATAGCAGAACTTCTGGGGGGAGACGGCACAGAGAGCCTCAGCCAGAAAACCAGAAACTGCAATGGGCTGAGTTACGCTTTGTTTACTGTTTCGTTACGTAGATATTCTACCAAAGAAATTAGTAAGGACGAGTGGATGAAGCTTCCAGAAGGGGATAAGTGGATTTCTAAAGTGGATTTGAAATTTGTGAGACTATTGGCATTTGGGGTCGACTTTTCCACTTGTTAGCTCATTTCCTGATACAAAACATGTATTCAACACAGCGGGCAGCAAATACGTAATATGCATTTCATCTAAGAATCTAAGAATGACCTTAACTAAATCATAATTTAGACGTTTTTATAATACCAACAGAAAATCGAAACAGGCATGCATAACATTTCATCCAATAATAGAATGATACAATTTGACAGTGAGTAAAAGGCACTATTTACGTCAACAACTATCAAATTGCATCCCTCCTACATTTTTCCCCATCCTCATATCCTCCAAGTAAAAGAATAAATAAAGAAATGTGATTTTTTTATTCATGAATTTCAAACTAAACTAAAATGAAAGCATATAGCCAGTCTAATTAACCACTGACGGTATCGTACCAGCTGAAGAGTGGAGGCGGTAGCCATGGGAACCTGACGGATGATGCTGATACCATCTCTGAGGGGCACTATGACCTGAAGGACACAATAAGACACCAATGTTTTCAGTTCTCATGTCCCAGACAACAACAACGCTGCTATTTAGTCGATAGGTAGTACACGCTTTGTTCCAAAGCCAGGTACTGTGACTTTTTTCTACAAAACGTCATTAATTAGCAGGTAGGAATCAAGGCCTCTACTATAGACTATGGACATTGTATTCGAACCCAGAGACACACACACACACACACACACACACACACACGCACATGCACGCACGCACACACACACATGCACACACACCTGCTCCACGCGTGGATCATCCCGAACAAACTGGTTGAACTGTCGCAAGGCCTTGGCGTTCTCGTCCTCGACATCTCGGAGATAAACCTTCCCCTTGAACAGCGAGTTGTCCACGCAGATCACCCCGTCGGACCGCAGCAGAGCGTTATCAAGGATGAAGTTGTAGTAGTTGACGTAGTTGTTTTTGTCTGCGTCCACAAATACCATGTCAAACTGCTCTCCCGCATCCGCTAACTCCTGGAGATAAAAAGGACGATAGGCGTGAACAACAAGCCATCAGAAGCCTTGAGTTCCTTGCCACTTATCTTCAAACAAACACAAACAGGAGTTTGGGGACAGCAATGCGTATGAACTGTGGCGTATGAGCTGCTGTGGGAAGCTTTGATATAGTAGTGCACGCGAACAATGGATGTGACGGGGAAAACGACTTTGATTGATCAACCAATTGTCAACACAACAAGCATCCATCCACAAAACAAAGTGTCACTTTAGTATTCAGATCATTATTTTACTGGTGTGATATGAAATAATGCTATTTCATCAGTGTGAGTTCTTGTTTTGTTCAGTATTGTACATGTAAATGTCAACATGTATCTAAAGATGTTTTAAGACATTTAGCTTTCATGAGATTTCCCCACGACTATACTTCTCATGTTTACCTTCAGAGTATCCATGGCCGAGCCAGTTTTCACAGTTATCTTCTTGCCGTGAGGAGACTTGTCAAAAAAAGGCTGGGCAAATTCCTTCAGGTAGGGCTCCAGCTCACAGGCTACTAGTCGACCGTCCTGGGGCAGCCCCTCGGCCATGGCCAGAGCTCCATAGCCTGTGAACATACCTACCTCCAGAACCCTCTGGGCTTTACTCATACGCACCAACATCTTCAGAGTCTGGCCTGTGGAAGATTCAAAATGGCCCATTCAGATATAGTTTTTAGTCATTATTAAACATCTGCATATGTTACCATGGAACAAACCTTCTACATGGCCAGTAATGCACTCCTTGGGCAGGCAAAACATAGTCTTCCCATCTTTGTATGTTTGATCCCAGTCGTGTGAGACTGTTTTCCTACGATTGCAACATCACGCATTCATAAACGTACAATTAGTTGGGAATATCACATTTGCCGTCTGGGATTAATAAAGTACATTGTTTTAAATTGTATGTATTATTTAAAACAAATTGGAGTGAATCAAATAAAACCAGGACCTACGCGTGAAGTTCTGCTAGCTGTTCACTTTCCTGTGTGGTCATTCCCTCCAAGTAGGGGTCTAGGCCACTGGCTATTTCTAAAGCCTTCCCCAGGTTATCTTTCAGCTCTGCCGGGATGTGAGCCATTCCTTCACATATCTCCTGGGCTCTCGTTAGGTACTCCACCAGGAATTCCATTGGTGTGTCAGAAACTGTGGAAGAGTAATATTAACATTTGCAAAGTGAATGTGATATTGCAGCTTGTGTGAATAGGCCTTTAATAACCTGTAAGCATACTAACTAAAAACGTAATTATAGACCTAAGGTTTGAACAGGGAGCAGACCCACAGTTTGACGAAAGTTCCACTTGCAGGGCAGTGGAGGAATGGCCCTTTCAGTGCGCTCAAAATTAAAAAGCGGCACAGGGAGTGGTATTTTATTATCTTCAATTAATCAAAGACAAATTAGCTTTCTAAAACATGATAAATATATACATATTTTATATTATTGTTATTATGTGTTTATCTTTTACCCAATGAGTTAAACATCTCCAAGACATAGTCACTGACCGTATGTTATTATATAAAAAAAAAAAAAAACATTGTCTATAAATATCATGGTAAGAAATACAACTTGACTTGTGTGTGTGTTTTTGAAACACACACAAAAGAGGGTCCTTGTGGCATGACCTTGAATTTGTGTGAGTTCAAACTGTCCATCTAAAAAAGATAATTCACTAAAAGAGTGATTCGATTCTTACTTCTGGAATTAGCCTTATAGGCCTACCACTATTGTTTAAGTAATCTGTCAATACATACCTATGGTATCCAGTTTGCAGTACCTACGCTTTAGGCAATACATGCATTATGAAACCACATAACAGGTATAACCCACCTCTCCACACACGCCACTTGGAATGAAACACTTGCGCATTGCACATTTTCACAATGTCGAAACGACGCATTCATGTACATTTTCAATTACAGTTGTTTTTAACGATGCATTTAGTTCACACAATTTAATTATCAAACGATCATCTTAAAAGACCATCAGAAGCATAGCCCTTACCTTTAACCGCTTGCATGGTGCGTTTGCTTTTTTCGGCCAAAGGCACAATTAGTGGCAACAGGAGTTGAACCCAAAAAAAAAGTGAGTGCAAGTGAGCGTTGTGTAAACCTAAACTAAAGTCACGTGTTATGTGCTAAGACATCACGTTGCCTGCTTTACCTTTTGTAACTGGTGACGACCTATAAGGACAATGCTCCTCCCAATACACCCCCTTATATATGTATATATGTACTGCGACTAGAGCTGCTTGTCTGTTCGTTATTAGCCATATTGATTGGTTTACCATAATATCCAGTCCATTGTTAATTAATCGAGAATATGGGGAAGACTCGTAATCTGGGAGATAATGTCAATAACATCACAGAGTCAAAGACAGAGTTTAGTTTACTACGAGTTGAAAATACATGGAGATGTGAAATGGGAACATGCTCTGACAAGAGCAGGGTCAACTTGTCTTCTGCTAAAATGTGAGTATAAGAGTTCTTCAAATTGGAACTGTGCCAGATAGGTTTCTGTCGATTATATGTAAATAAAACAATCGTAATTCAACTGGCTTTTATTATTTGATTTTATATAACTGTAGAGGCAGCCTCAGGTATTTTAGGCTATAGTTTAGGACTGTTTTGGACCATTCATACACACACACACACACACACACACACACACACACACACACACACACACACACGGATGAGTGGAAACTTGCACACTGATTTCGATTCATGGCATTAATGGACAAAGTAGAAGACTTCAGATTGGTATCGAGCGCACGGATTTCAAACCGTGTGCACGGATTGTGAATTAACACATCGTTTTGCTTTTACCATTTTACCCAAGACGGGCTAAGTCGTTTTTCGTTATATTTTGGATTAGTTCTGTAAGATAATGAAGCAACGTACAAGGGATGAAAAGGGATAAAAAGGGATGCAGGGATAGCTGATGCACATCCTCCTTTCCTCCACCGAATGAGAATGAGCATTCCATGAGCAAGGCACTAAATCAACTGCGCCAATGTGTTGTGTTGTTGTGTTCGCACGCGCGCGCGTGTGCGTGCGTGTACTTGTGCACGTGTATACCTAACAGTGGATTAGTTAATCTGTACTTCAGTGATCCCATATTTCACCAGTAGGTGATGCTCAATGCGGCGCAAGCAGTTAAACTGTTGTCATTGCTGGCAAGCATTTGAACCATCTTGACAAAGAGAGCGCTTGTTTCTCTTATTTGTGGCAAAGATTAACGTTGATGTCAAACTCATTTAACAGTGTGTGTGTGTGTGTGTGTGTGTGTGTGTGTGTGTGTGTGTGTGTGTGTGTGTGTGTGTGTGTGTGTGTGTGTGTGTGTGTGTGTGTGGCCGATATGAGTGTCAATAACAAGGCGTTTTAAATATAAACAGTGAATTTCAAATACATAGGACTTTAAAGAGACATTTAGATCAAACATTCACACAGATACCCATGGTAAAGTAAACACTCTCTAAGCCATCAGTGTGGGCACTGCCACAGACACACAAACACAAAACAAATGTCATGTTTTAAACAGCACTGCGATAGGTAAAAATGTTTTTCAGGCCGTCTATGAAATCAAACAGTGGCCGGTCTCTGGAGACAGTGCTCCGTTCTGTCTGATTACGCAGTATTCACATTAGATGACAAAACCCGCATCGATAGAGAGACTGCAGAGGCGTTTGAGAAATTGGCATGATTTGACAGCTGCTGTGAAACAGTTTGCATTTTCTTTGAAAATGATTGGAAAATGACTGGATAGTGCCACTGCTATTACACAAAGGGGTTATCAAACAAACAATAGGGAGATTTATGGAAAGCCAACATAACACAGCTGTAGCAAAGGTCCATACTACACACCACCTAGGTGGCTGCCATACTCCATCTAGGTGACTTTCTTTGGGCTCCTCCAAACAAATGATACAGGGTGGTGATGTTAAACCGGTTTATTGCCAAGGTTGCGTATAATAATGATGATACATACAGATGGTGCTACATGCTGCCATGTAGGAGAGCTCTCCCTGAGTGTGTGTGGTGATGGCTGGTTTAACCTGTGCACACTGATTGCTCAATGTGCCACAGGTGTGCAGCCTCACCCAACTCCAGACTCCAATCAGTCTGACTCGGGCCAGGTGAGGCTGCTTAAACCAGCCGTCATCCACACACACTCCCACAACAGCAAATGGCACACAGAAGACTGGGTCAAAACCCTGCAACAAAAACAGTGTTTTTGACTTACAGTCTTTCCTTTCTAGAAGCCAAGCAATGCATTTATATATCACCCTGATCCTTGCAATGTCCTGCTGTTACGCGCGACGATTCAACTATCAAAGTCTTTCAAAATGTCTTTCTAGCGAGGTTTCGAATTGTCGAATATTCGTGGTCACCATGGCAATGTTGGTAATAGTGTCAAAGATATGATGTGAGGGTATACGCAACTAGATTGTTTTCTATTCACTCTACTTGAATGCTGTGTCTTGTATGAAAGCTATGAGAGCGTGACAGAGAGGGGCAGCAGCTGGACAGTGGTCAGTCCCATCGTCTTCACCTACAAGGTGGTGGAGACCCAGGGTCTGCTGGACCCCAGCAACGACACCCTCCTGCTGGGCCACATCAGGGAACCACGGCAGCTGGAGGAGCTGAGGAACAACCCCAAGCCACTGCGACGTTTCGTGGTCATGGACCAGGTGGTGTACAACCTCTACGGCGGCAAGTTGCGCGACTACTTCGAGGCCCACCACGTGGTCTACAGCATTCTGCCGCTTCCCACCACAGAGGAGAACAAGTCCATGGAGATGGTCATGAAGATCCTTGACGAAGTCCATGAGTTCTCGCTGGACCGACGCACCGAGCCCATCGTCGCCATTGGTGGCGGCGTGTGTCTGGACATCGTGGGGCTGGCCGCGTCGCTGTACCGGAGGCGCACGCCGTACATCAGAGTGCCGACCACGCTGCTGTCGTACGTGGACGCCAGCGTGGGCGCCAAGACTGGGGTGAACTTTGCGAGCTGTAAGAACAAGCTGGGCTCCTATGTTCCGCCCGTGGCCACCTTCCTAGACCGATCCTTCTTCCAAACCATTACTCGCCGTCAGATCTCCAACGGGCTGGCGGAGATGTTGAAGGTATGGGACAACAGGCAGCCGACACCTGGAACCATGTATTTATATTTATACCATCCAAAACAGTAATCATAGCACTCATCTAGTATGACCTCTCCAATATTTCCTTCCCTTTGCTTCCTTCCAGATGGCCTTGATGAAGCACAGAGAGCTCTTTGAGCTGCTGGAGACACATGGTCCGTTCCTGTTGGATACCAAGTTCCAGTCAGAGGGCAGCAGTATATATGGAGGCAAACACGGGGAGGCTGCGGTGACGTCCAGCCGCATGGCCATCAAGAGCATGCTGGAGGAGCTAGCACCTAACCTCTGGGAGGACGACCTGAACCGCCTGGTGGACTTTGGCCACCTCATCAGTCCTGAGCTGGAGATGGTAAAGAGGCATGTTTATAACAGGCCAGCCTTTCTCTTCCATCTCCACTTTAACATCTCCATCTACACCACGAATACTACAGCCAATAGACAATGTTAAACACGCTGTTGCTGTATTGAAACCAGGCTCATGTATGACAGATACACAATCATTGTTACTCCGGAGATATATTGCTAATGCTAAGATTGCTAAGAAATGCACATCTTCTCGTGTACTTTGTTCAGCCAAACCTCATGTTGTATTTCTTTGCCGGGTAGAAAGCTCATTGAAACACCTACTTATGTTTTGTGATGTGTTCGTAGACACACATCTACTCTGTCTATTTAATTCAGTCAAAAGTCCTCTCTTATGTCCTCTGTAGGAAGTTCTCCCAACGCTGTTGCATGGCGAGGCGGTGAACATTGACATGTCCTACATGGTGTACGTGTCCAGGGAGCTGGGGCTCTTGACGGAGGACGACAAGCTAAGGATCCTGGGCTGCATGGCAGGCCTGGAGCTCCCCGTCTGGCATCGGGACCTTACCATGGAGATGGTGAAGAAGTCGATCCAGAACAGGCTCAAGCATTCGGGAGGCCTGGCCAGAATGCCTCTGCCAATCGGCCTGGGTCACGCGGGTGAATAGCAGATACATAATGTGCACAAGAGCTCAATGTGACAGCAGAGTTTCAGGATGTTGGTGTGTAGTCGACGGATTAGCAAAGAATTGGATGGCCCACTTTTGAAAGTTTGACAAATGAGATTATGTTTAAGTAGTCAAAATGTAATGAATATGCGATCTCAAAGAGGCAATATTTAGAATTATTTAAAAGTACAGTAAGGCTTTTAAAGAATTGTACTTTGTTGTATTAACCGTCTTTACTTCTTGCTCTCGTATTGCAGATATATTCAACGACACGTCGGATGAAGTCCTGTGCAAAGCTTTCAAGAAGTGGTGTGATGAGCTGAGTACATCGTCAAAGACTCTGAACTGATGTCCTTAACTGTATTTTTTTTTTTCTGGGGATAAACTAGAAGTGGGACATAATAATTCAAGGATTTCATAATGTTTTTTAGATATTGTGCCATTGAAATGCCTGAGATCTTAATATTGTACTTTTAATAGTGCCATAGTATGTTTTATCAACTTCAGTTGGATATCGCAGCAGCCTAACCTTTTCATGAATATGTAATGTTTAGTAGATCACTATTTCATGTATTTGCAATAAACCTATGAATGTGGACTTTTTTCATTTGCCAAATGCTCCATGTTTTCTGAAACAAACCTTTTTTCACGGTTTCAGAGTATTTTAAATATGTTCTATTTTAAATATGTTCTTGACATATATTGTGCAATATATGCATTTTTTTTTAATCTTTCACAAAATGTTCACGTTTAGCACAATTGCCAAATTATTGGATGCCCCCTAGAGGTATTTCAAATAAATTTGAACAGGGAATATAATAAGGGGATCGATTATAGCCTACTTCTAAAAACAACAAATTAAACTTGTTCTTCTAGTACAGGGGTCGGCAACCTTTACTATCAAAAGAGCCATTTTGCGCCCTCTTCCACTAAAGAAAAATAGTCTGGAGCCGCAAAACATAACACAGCTTATAAACTTTTAAAAGTTGTAATCTTTTTTAGTTGTACCTGTTACAACAACAGAATACAACAAACAGAAGTGCAGTATGCATGTGTAGGCCTACTTTGAAATAAATTGAACACTGAACTATGCAGGCCTTTTTGAGTCCTTCCCGTATTTGTGTAAAATTAAATAAAACGTAGCCCACTTTACTATTAAAAAAACATATAGTTGCAGCTTAGCAGTTTCAAAAAAAGTAAACATAAAATTAGGAACGTTTTTTGACAAGTCCATTTCAGTGTGCTCTCATCCTCTTCGGTTTATTTCTCGGCCAGCAATCAACCGAAGCACCTGAACATACAATAAAAAAAAACTACATCAGCTCCGGGTCTGAAATAAATGTTCCTGTATGTTTGTTTCTGAAAAATAATAACCCATTAAATGCTAGTGTTCTCACCAGTGTAATGTGACCTCTGTTTCTGAAGCTCGATGCTGATCTTCCCTATGTCGGGGCTGTAAGATGTGACTTTGACCTTCACACAGGACTGTAGGCTCTCATTTTGTGAGGCAGGAGCGATATTTGGACTTTATGACGTCCCTGAAGTTATGAACTTTCATGAACTCGATGTTCATGCTCGAGAAAACTTGCTCGCATAAGTATGTTGAGCAAAAGATGGGCAGGGCTCCAAATGCATACACTTTCATGTTCATATACGTGTCGGGAATGGCACTCCATGCTTCAGAAACAAGTTTGTCCGGTTTGGGGAGATTTCCAAAACCATCCCATTTGTGCTCTTTAGCGAGAGTGGCCTTCTGACTTCTTCGAGATCCGCTGTCAGGCTTTGGAACTTGGACACCCATAAGTCTTTATCCGCTATGTCGGCCAGTTCAATTCCAAGATCGGGCTGACTTATCCCTGTAAATGTGGATATGTTCAGCAGGGATGGGTCGATGTCCAGCGGTGTAAACAGGGAAGGACAGGAGTGTTTTTTGTTTTGTTTTTTCCTTTCTGAACTCGCTGAATCTTCCCTCTGTGTACATCTCCGGCAAACACTGTCCTCTTGCGCTCAAACGCCAGAACATCCTCCAGCAACTTGCAGGGCCGTGCTTCCCTTTCAAACTTGTCATGTCCACCATGAAATACAACTTTCCCAGCCAATCAAGGTCTCCCAGTTCGGGATAGCTGAGGCCTTCGCTTTCCAAGAAGGTTTTTTCACATGTTCCAGACAAGCAGCGAAGCGTTTCAGCACGTCTCCCCTTGACAGCCACCGAATTCTGTTAGGAGAATATGCACTCTCGAGTTAATCTAACAATGAACAAAACTGCCGGTGGTTTAACCCATTTGCAATAATTGTGTTCGCTATCTTAATAACGAGGTTCATCACTTCCACACATTCAGTGGGGGGGGGGATGGGGGGGGGGGGGGGGGGGGGGGGGGGGGATGTTTGAGCGCACAGCGCTTCGTGAATTCACAATCACATTCTCTGTGCTCCTCTCACACTGGGTGAGCGGTGTTTACTCCTTTGGCTTTTAGACAACTCAAAACAGCCTCACAAATGTCCCGTCCCCTCTAGCAGTACGAGTTCAGTCAGTTCTTCCTGAGGCCAGAGTTCAGAGTTCACATATCTGCATGACAGTGCTGTCGGCTCAATATCGTTTACGTCACTTGACTCATCACAGGCAATTGAGTATGCTTGAGCTGAATTGACATCATCAATTTGCTTACTGGTGATGTTTGTTGCCATTTTAATGGTCCTGTCCTTGACGATCTTGAGAGAGAGGCATTTCTTTAATTTTCTGAATAATTTCCAAAGAATTTCCAACACATTTTTTTTTAATTCGGAGAATAGATGCAGATATTTTTATGAACGATTCTTTCGCTCTTTCGCCCATCTTCGGTTGGGTACATTTTTAGAAAACGCTGAGTGCATGTTTTGAAAATGTCTTTCAACGTTACATGTTTTGTTGTTCGCTAATTTCTCGCCACATATCGAGCACACAGGGCCACTAGGGCCAGCTTCCTGTCCCTAGTGGTCATATGTAAGTATCCCACTCTACAACAGCAGTGAAGGCAAAGGAATCTGTCCATGCAGAATTAAACTCTCTATTTTCTTCTGAGATTTTTCTTTTTTGGGATGTAGTCATGGTTAGCTTAAAGGCGAGGGCTATAGACGTGGATGTGACGCATATTTTAATTGAGAAATTATAACAACTTTTTTTTTCCGATGTTAAAGTATCACCTCGAACTACAAGATAACTGTGCAACAAAATAAACAAATATTAAATAAAAATTAAATTAATAAATAACCGTTATTCTTTATTTATTAATTTATTTATTTTTGTCAAGGCCGAATGGAGCCACAACAAGGAGGCTAAAGGGCCGCATGCGGCTCCGGACCCGCGGGTTGCCGACCCCTAATCTAGAACAATGGCGGTGCAACATGGCTGCCTCCTCGGAAGAGGACCTGCTCCCCACGTAGATATGAAGGCCTCAAACGTAGGTAACAAAAACGCAACAATTCTTATTTTCATGGGATTATACACTGATTAAAACATACTTATGAATGTTATATTCCATTTCTGCCAAGACGGTTCCACCAGACACCACTCAACAAGTAACGCAAAAGTCTACTGTCTTGCGGAGAATGGCTGACAACATGTCGATAGCCACTTGGTCGTTTTGGATACTTCGAAATACTTGGAAAGTGACCCATACAAATCAGTTCACAGCAGTCCAGGCGTTGGCGTGAATGCTACACATGTGTCAACGTCGCCATGTAAGTTAGTTTAACCGTTAGCCGTCCACACTAACACCCGTTCTCTTTCTCGTCCATGCTACAGCTGGAACTGCGGCGGCTGCTGCTGTTGGAATTGTCCGGGGACACGGAGGACAGCAGCGTCTCGTTGGGAGCGATTGGTGACAGGGTGGTGTCCTTCGCGCTGGCGGATTTGTGGTAAGGATCTCCAGCGTCTGCGTGAATCGGGTCGAAGGATATAGTGCCGTTGTTCAGGTCCAGCGTGGTGGGCGGTGACATGTCGGGGGTACAGCTCTGCTGGTAGAGGTCGGAGGGGCACTCGCCCAACAGGGGCTCTTGTTTAATGGCCCGGGCCATCAGCTCCGAGGTGCACAGGGATGATGGGGACGACACCACTGCGAGACCATGAGCCCGGGCCTGCATTTCCAACTCCTAAACCAACATGGACACCATTTCTATTAGAACAAGCTGTTTATTTCCCTGCATATTGAATAGTAAAACATGAATCTCAAACTCTCACAGGGACACTCCAAGACGATTTAGTTACCATTTAGTCATTTAACAGAAGGTTGTATTCAAAATCGTTTTTTATTTTCATAAACAGTGACATAGGGTGACATAATGAGCATGCTTAGGCCTACTGGAGGATGCCAACAAGTAGGTTGTGAACTTTTGGAATTTTGAACCCAAAACCCTTTCAGCTAGGAGTCACCCTAACCCTAACCACTAGAATGTTTGCAATAGTTAGTTAGTTAGTTAGTTAGTTAGTTATAGGGCCTATAAAACGCATTGGTCTCATATCGTCTCAATTTGGTGCTTGGTGACATCGTATGGAACAAACCAGAGCTAATTAGGCACTGCAGTCTGTGTGGTCTAATGCCACAGTTTGGTTCCTATGGTTACTGCTAAGTGAAACATGCAGGCCCAGTGTTTTTTGTTTTGTTTTCGAGAGTTAACAGACCTGAATGCGTAGCATCAGGTGGCGGTTAGCATGTTCCAGCCTCCTCTGCCTTAACTCCAGCTCTTTGGCGCGCTGCTGCTCCCGCTGCAGTTTACGAATGTAGTCGACTGAGGCTTTGAGAATAGTGCCCTTATTCCAGCGCATGTCCCTGGGGGTAACAGAGAAGAAACAGTCCCTCAGTGCAAGTCAGCTGAGCAGCATGACAACATCTCTGTCTCGACCGCCACAGGGTGCCAGCTACCCAGATTACACTCTATGGACTTTTAGGTGAGAAGTGTTTAAGAATAGAATGAGTGGATAATAATTGACTAGGGTATATAGACAGACAGACATACATGCAGACAAGAGAGACAGACTGGATGACATATTGATTGATTGATATTTATACTTACGGGTCGTTTGACTTAGGAATTAATGTTCCCAATTCTTTGATCCTATCATTGATATTAAACCGCCGCCTGCGTTCAACTGTAAATGTAATTAATAAAATAAATGTTATAAAATGTCCATATTTTCAAATATAACCCTTTATTTTCTCAAATAAAGTATCCACAACAGTGCTAAACTGATGCAAAGCAAAACACTGTTGTTTAAGATTCCCATTAGACATAAATAATGGCCGTATTACATACATTTGCTTGTATTCAGTATTTAGAGACAGAAGCAATGTGTAAATATGAATTAAAGCCAACATACAATACATTTGTTTTGATATAATCAACATTGACAAAACCATGACACGTACATGTGTCAATGCTAAGCACAGATTCTATGTACGGCTTGCCTATAGTTTGCTCCCTACAAGGAATATGCAAAAAATTTGAACAGCAACCAGAAAGCTATGTCCAACATACCACTTCATATTTTTTCAGACTTACTAAGGTTATGGTTGTCCTTCTTCTGTCTCTCCTTTGCTAGAGCTCGTACCTCAGCCTCTGTGAAATACAAATGTACTTAGGGCTCAGAGCCACACGTCTTGTGAATCATAAAATGTATACACCATTTACAGGACACTGGTTAATGGAACTGTATGTGGTAATAAGTAGATAATGAGATGAAAAAAATACTTATTTTGTTATAATGTGTGCCCTCTTGTGCCGTTTTCATAACTGTTCATTTTTTTTATTAGAGTAGGAAAATATGTAATGGTTTCTTAACTTTGTGTTATTTCACTTCAAACCACTGTAATGCTGGCTCATATTGTGTGCTTTTTGATGCACAATAACAACGTTTTTTATATTCCAAACTATAATAGCTTTCATACAGTATGAGAAATAAAGACAAAAAACATGTATAAGAAATGTTCTTCTTTTCCTTTATTTAGTTGTCTTTGCTTACCTACTGGATAGCCTTCTTGCCTTTGGTAGTTTTCATACTGGCTACATGGCCCAGGCTTCTCCAGCATGTGCATCATGCCTGGGGCTGGAGCAACTATATGGCAAATAAAGTGTTTTAGTAGTCCTGTATGCATTTCATTAAAATAAATGGTTTAGATGTCAATTTAAATCATATGTAATTCTTCAGTGTTCCTTTTAAAATAAAATTGTCATGGGCAAATACATCCTAGGTCTTCACTATGGACTTGTAATTAGTGCAGAAAGGGTATGTCACCTGTGTATTCCCTTTTAATGTTGGACATACTGGAAGAGCATGAGTTGTTGATGCCAAGACCAGGGGGTGGAATTCCTTGGCTGCTATACATGTCCAGAAGGTTGCCAGACACTGGGAGCTACACACAAACATAATAAATTAAAATATATCACAGAAATATCTTTAGGATATGTTGGCGGTATTGCCCAATGTTTCGAATTAGGTACATCCCAGGAAAATTACCGTGTTCAAAATCTGGACTCCAGAATCCATAAGTCCGAGGATGTCCTCATTATAACTTGATTCCAAGCTAATAATATCATCAATAACATCATCCATCTATAACAAGAATACAGTCCAGTTAATTAATGACACTAACATGCATGCATATAAAAAAGACACAAAATGTAAAATAAATGCCATGCATATGGAAAAGCTTATAACTTTTGGGTCTTATGGCAGGTATACCTCTTTCTCACAGTTGGAGCTGAGAGTAAGTAGGGCCATGGGGCTGTTGGGGGCACTGCTGGCTGGCCCAGGGGGCATGCCTTGTTCTGGGGTTTGGCTAGGGCACTGGCTACCTGTCTTTCCACCCAGTGTGGAGGAGAGGTACTGCCTCACGTGTTGCCTCTGGGCCTGCTGGATCTGGTACTTAGTTGGGGTCTCCAAGTGGGACGGCACCTAGAAAAGTCAGAAGAACTATTAAAGAAAAAGAGGAAATAGTATCAAATAGAAAGGTTTTTTGTTTCATGGATCCAACCATTCAATTATTTTGAGATAACTGAGAAGAATCTCTCTGCATCTCTGATATCATCAATGCACCAAAAAATGGTTAAAACAATTGCAGAACTAAATTACAGAATCAGAATCCATTCTTTATAAAAACTCTTAGAAAGTTCATAATTTAAATAATCCAGTTTGATATTGTCTTCAACCTTGTCTTTAAAAGTAATATTGATCAATATGATAATCGTATATTGTTCATTTCAAATTACAAATGCAATTTCGAAATCAGTAAATATATATTTGCATAGAAAATTCAAACAAAATGGTACTTCAAATGGTACAGAACACAATGGGATCTCAAGCTCATCCCAATACTGTTATTGCAAACACATTTGAGGCTATATCAGACTATTTCATCTGCACTTCAGCAACAACTTATAGTCATGTAGCATAAAAATAAACACAGCTCAACTTGATTGCTTACTTAAAAAGTCAAATATAAGTCAAAAAGCAGCAAAACATAGTTGTCTCATATCTATTTATTTATTAATTATCAGGGAACAATCTTACCTGATAATGGTTGTATTCAAGCATCTCCAACATAATTATTGTATATAATTATTTGTATTTAGATGTTTTACTTTTTA
Source organism: Lota lota (assembly GCA_026745465.1). Classification (NCBI taxonomy): domain Eukaryota; kingdom Metazoa; phylum Chordata; class Actinopteri; order Gadiformes; family Lotidae; genus Lota; species Lota lota. The sequence goes on along the minus strand of JACYXH010000086.1, from coordinate 148,535 downwards.
AAGAACGAATTGCGGAAAATAGTCCTTTTGCGATGTTAGCTGAATGAGTCGTCAACCAGTTAGCATGTGCAAATAAGAGGAGTCATTGATGCTGCTTAATTTATCACGGAGTTAAGGCTCATTCGTTATGCAAGTTATGAGTAGGGAGGGGGATAGTAAAACATCCTCCCACTGTTTTGTTGTTCCAGCTAAACTATGAATTTATGCCTTTTATAGAGTTCATTTGACGTCACCACATCGCACAAAGACCCCTTTCTGCTGGAAGGCCAACAGCCTGCAAACTGGAGCCCGCCGTGGGCTAACTAACGTTTCATCTTTAGTTATGCTCATCTAGAATAAAACATTATTTGTCCGGAGAACCATGGTTACAATCAACATCAGTGTTCCAACTCAAACTGGCCCCTGCAGAAATTGAAAATGTTCATGGTGCTAAAATATCTAGTTTTTGGACTTGTTTTTTCAAGGCTTAATCAAGATTCAAACTTAATTAATATTGCCAGATTTGCCATGAAACTGAATTTCAAGGGGTGGTAATCATATTCTTTAAATTCTTTAAATTCTTTAAAGATACTTTTTTAATGGACTTATTTAAGCTGTTCCGGTTTATTGAATGTTTCTACAAAAGCAGCAATTTTATGTAATTCAAAGGGAAATTAAGAAAGTGCATTACATCACCAAACTGACATTTAGATGTGTGTGTCCATAATACATATATTATATCTACATATAAATAATAGTACCCAATGCTAGTACATAGTATGTCGCTGAACAATGAGTTAAAGGGGAACCATTGCTCTCGGCTATTTTCTAACATAAGAGAGTTATGCTTCATATGCTTGTTGAGTGAAAAAATCATTGTTTGCAACATACATATTCGGATACGCCGCAGGCATGCAGAAAATGTTTGCAGGACGAAGGACGCAAAGTCCCATCCATGCTAGTTAAAAAGACCCCCTATCTGCGAGAGATTAAAAAAAGACGCAAAAATCCAAACCCAGCTTTGCCAGATAGAAGCGGTTCGTTTGAAGCGAAAGGAGATCAGTCAAGCTATACCAAATATATTAAATGTCTCTCAAACAATTATATCTCAAATTGAGAGACATGTTCATCATCACGGATATAATTGTGCTTGTTCCGTCTCTCTGAAACAAACCAGCTATATTAAATGTTTCTTAAACTAATCAATTAAGGTAACGATTTAACGAAATGTGTGTGTTGTTGGGGCGAACACACATCGCCATACGCACAGATTTGAGGTCTCAACTGCTTGATTCGTTATTTATCGTTTGTTCATATAATAGCTCAGGACATTGTGTGGCACTCTGGGAAACGTGTTAAACAAAAGTCGAAAGTTGTACAACACACACATGAAGCAGTAGTCTTAAATTAGAAAAGCGTGAGTAGTAGTACAACATCCATGTTTTGCATGATGTCTGAGAATGGGCTGAGACATAGTGACCATAGTGTACCAGTTTACATTGCTTTGGATAATACCACAAATCATGTTAAATAATAATTGCAAGGGCTAGGAATTTACAGCATGGCAATGTTTCAGATACATTTGCATATGATATCACCCTTGCTTTATATTGATTGACGATTCGTGACGTATATGCTAAGCACATGACTTGACAATGCTTCCATCTAGACGAGAACCTATCGATTGAATTGAATCAATAGATTGAATGAAGCGTTACACTACCTCAGGAATTGTTTTCGAAAACCCTTGTCTATATTTTATACGACCGTTCCCACCTATTTATACAGAGAAAACATCTTTCTTTGCATCACAATCTCACAACCATTTTCAATTTAGGATTTGAAGAGAGATTCAAAATGTTTGTTTGCTAACAGTGCTATTATAAGCAAAAGTGAAAAAATGTAATAGGTTTTTAGATTAATTACATCTATTGATGTTCTCCTCTCATAAAAGTGTCCATAACAAGTGGCTCCTTGTGGATTTCTCAATGATTGCTCATGTGAGTATCCAAAGTTTCCAAATGGTTCTCGTCGTATTCACGTCAACGACTGGCATGAACCTCGTGTGACACTGTCACACAGCAGAACATGGCGTCTTTGTATTTGTATTGCTGGATAAACGTGAACACTTTTGCAGACGAGCTGCCCTTCCGGCTTGACAGAACCTTCACGGATGAGCCAGAGAATGAGTTCATTGTGCTCATGTACCAGTGTTTCTTTGTCTCTCATACCGTGCTGTGGCCTTTTCCTTCAGCCAAACCTGTGGGGAATTTCTTAGTGGGGAATTGGCTCCTCCCAGATTCCCTCAGCACAACCTTAACTAAGGCTTTATTCATGGAGTGCTTTTGAGATAATTTATCACCTTTTTCAGAGCGTAGCGCATGGGGGTTGTTTTTCAGAGCCATCCCTTGGGGAAAGATAGCACTTAAGAGAAAAGTCAAAACTGCTGGACCCAACTTAACTTTTTTCTTTTCCTTCCCCTTCCACCTTAGTTCATCTTTTGTTAATTAAAAGGGCATAGTATCTGCACACTGATGTTATGATACGCTTGTTTGCAGTGTTTAGCTGTGACACAAAATAGAGAAATAGTGCTTTGTCAGAAGATTTTCGTTGACCTGCAGAGGTCACCATCCACGTAAGCAGCTACATTTATCTTAGTCGACTCATAAATGATTGCTGAGACAATTAAAGGTAAAATATGAAAAATCATAACTGTACTAAATCATAAAACTACCATGATATGTCATCATGGATTAAGGAAATAAAGTACGTTTCCAAGCTGTGTCAAAAATTGTTACTTAATTTACTCACATGAAATATGTGTGAGAAATTACCCTACACTAATATAGACTATATTATTGTCCCAGACTAATATTTTCAATAATAATTTCGGAAACTTATAGAGAGAGAGAGTACATAAAACAATGAGATACATGTACAGTACATGGACAATGAAAAGTGACAGGGCAATATTGAGTTGAAAAATGCAACATTAGGTAAATTTTACTATAAAAACATTTTCACTGTTAAATAAGTTTTAAAATGTGAGCCATAATATATTTTGGCAAAGGCAATAAAAATGACATCCAATATGAATTAGTTAGTCACAGATAGGTTGGAATTCTTGCAACATGCAGTCAAACCACTCAAATGTAAACCTACATTGATAGTTCCCTTTGCAAAAGTTTCAACCATATACAATATGATACTGTTTAGTTATCTGCAAAGGCTAAATTTGCCATGGTTACCCCTTAGTTGGCATAATTGTCCCTGAAACTGGGGACCCGCTGCTGTGGAGTCCCAACATATAATCATGATCCATTCAGGTCCTCCGTGCAATTAACAGTGAGTCTTTAACAAGAAATTTATAAAAACATTAAACTTTATTTAGTAACTTGCCAAACAATTTAGGTAACTCGCCTAAAGTGTAGCTAACTTTAAATGAGAACACGGTTAGTATTGGATAGCCAATGTTGGAGTTGGAGTTACTTCCATTAGAAAGCTTGAGCATCATGGCATTATCTCAAAAAGGCAGTGTCAATTGTTTGGAAGAAGTCCATTTTTTCCCAGACTCCCAACACTGCATGCTAAACAGTTGCTAGGGTTTTTGTTTTTTGGATGCCGGAGACACCTGGAGTTTCTGTACATTGTAGTTATTCTCTTGATGGTACATCCTTACTACGACAATGGGAACGCCTTAACACCCTAAGTGCCAGTGAACCCAAAATGTTTTTGTTTTAAATTTGTTAGTATGTGTTGAACATTGAACATCATCTATGCCATACTGTGTAAAATCCTGTGTCTTGGCAAACCTGTTTGTGAATGTTCTACTCTCCTCTGAACTCAAGTCCCGTTCTTTTCACATCACGATGAAGGGACACCGACACCTAGAGGGTACGCCAATATTAATATTAATAGCCATTCAATGCATTAAATTGTGTATTTGACCATGCACTCATAAAATCCATACATTAACTGGATTCTTAACTCTTTTTCCCAGTGCTTTATTTATGTTATAATGCACCTTTCGTAGTGTGAGGGTTAGGCTATTTACAATCAGGCTATTTTGAACTGAAAATGGGAAACAAGTTACAAAATATGATTTTAAATGTTAACACTAGTATGAAAAAAAAGTATGATTTTCGAAATGATTAGTTGGTTATTTAACAACATGGTAAATCTATAGTGCACAGGCCTGTGAACCATCAATTCACTTTTATGGTTGTCCAAAAGCCCATTCAAAGCTTGGTTTGGTCATATAGCTTTCTTTTTTATACCCTGTCGCTTAGCACAGATCTTTAAAAATATATATGATGACTCATTTACCCTTAAGGCCAGACTCTTGCAAAGCAATGGGACAACTCTTTGTATTGTTTTAATGTGCATTTTGACCACAATGGAAGTCTTTAGCTTCAAAGATAAGTGTCTAACAGACACTCGTTAGACTGACATAGTTTCTGAACTAGTTTCTGCGTATTGCTGTGAGGATGGAGGCAACAACACATACATAGAATAATGCTGGCCTTGTCTTATATACAACCAACGAGTCAAGGGTTACAGCCATACTGACTTCCTACAGTGCTTTATTTTCAGACACCAGTGCCGCAGAGCAGAACTCTGTCTGCCTACTAAATCACTCTCCCTCCTGATAATGGTAATTCCATAAAGTCCATGACAAAGTATTATTTCCCCGTAGGTAGCCATTCGGGACACACGCTCCTCCATCAGCAAACCCAATCTGTCGTGATGCCATTAAACAAAGAAACAAATTCAATTTGGTTATTGATAAGGATTCATCAAGGCCATGTTGAAACCTATGCATTGTGTCTCCGTGTTGCTCTACAGTAGTTTGACAGGCTGCTTCATCAACAGCAGGCTCTTATCACAAAGCTTCGTCTCTGCGCTTCCCACCCCCTAGCTACTGAATGCTTGGCAAGAATGTTCTATCAATTTCCCAGAATCGGAAACATGGCCCAGGCTTTGTGAGGTTTTACAAACACGTACTTGCCTATGAGACATATAATCAATTTAGTGGCCCTAATGAGGCCAAGTGTTGATTTCATGGATTTTATCTAGATAAGATATCTGGTAGATCTAGTCCTCTGGATTCCTTGTCAGTAATCATACTGGTGCAGAAAAAGGAAGATTGAATATGAGTATGTTTTCATATTTTACTTTTGACGTCTCTTAGACATGGAAGGAACCAATGATTCAGGTTGTTGAGAATAAAAAACAATTTCAATGCTAGTGTATTTCATATATTTGATAAAAGCGATTGGATTTACTCCCACATGGGATGGGTTTTTGAATCTGTCTGCTGTATTATTTAATGTTAAGGGATTTCTGGGGCTAACAAAAATCACATGCTACTAAAGGAACTACTTGCACAACGTGTCTCACTGTTATGCTTTTTGTCTTCCTCAAGAACAATCGTTTCCACTATTAATTGGGAATCAGTTAAAGTTATCAAGATTAAGCCATTAAGTGGAGTCTATTGAGTTAAACAAACAAAAGGCTCCTTACAGCATGGGTTGAGCAAAGTAGAGAGTGGCCCCTCCCTGCCCCCCCCCCCCCCCCCCCCCCCCCCAAGTCAGAGTACAAAGATAAAGCATTATCTCACTCTGTGGTGCCTTCATTTGGAAGGAAAAGGTCACCCCGACCACCAGAAAACTGCACGTGGAGCTTAATCGATGATATTTAAAAGTCAGCCTTTCCAGGCGCTTCTCCGGGCCTTCTTTTCAACCCAACTGCGAGGACCATTGATATTAAAAGTAGATTGCACCCCAAATTCAGAAATTAGATTATGTGGCCATGCGATCGTGTTATGGAACAATATACACTGAATTATTTGTTGTTACGTTTTGTATGTGAACCTTATTTGAATTTTATTCCATTCATATTATAAAATCTGAACTCTCAGTAGCTGATCTTAGAGAAAGCAAAGGCCTGTTAGTTGCTTTACCTTCAAGCAAGAGTTTGAAGAAGATCCCTATCTGTACTAAAATCTCATATGGAGTGACTCTTTACTTATTCTTCACTTATTTACAGTAGGTTGGAGGAAATATGTCTTCCTAGTTTAGAGATTTTGGTAAATATTAATTAAACAATATATAAGTAAATTATAAAACGGCATAAATAATGACACAGGACTAGACAAGTTTGGACTAGTCCTTCAGAACAATAGAATGATTATTGGAATGACTTTCCACAGCTGTGGAATGCATGAGTGTTAGTGTGTTATGTGCTGGGTTCTAGACGAATGCTTAGCAATGGTTTTGTTAATGATTAGAATTATTTAAATCCTTTGGGGTGATCCCAGATTATCTCATTAGAGTTGTTGATTCTTTCATTAAAGTGGCTCAAAACTGGGCCTAATTATGTGCATTCCATGCTGTCTTTGTGTAAAATGGACTGCTTTTCGCCTTGATCTTTGAACTGGCTCCCTACTGATTTCTCCCAGAGGTTAAAGGTAACTTGGATAACCAACGGTCCCCCACACTCTTTAGACAAATTCATCTGAGGTCTATGTTTTCACTTTCATGGTCCAAGGGATCGGACTGGTACCCATAAGCTAATGTTGCCTCCTACAAGGCTTTGGAGGGTCTCTTGGTAATCCACAGACAGGTCAAGTTCAAACTGTCGAGAAGCGTTTGCCTGGGAAGCTTGGATCTCAGCGAGGGGCCCACCATACGCAGTAGACTATTGCAAGATGTGAGAGTGCCTTTGTTGTACCTTCTCACAGAACAACTTCAAAAACCTACTACATGACAACTGAACAAATACTTTTTACAGTGGTAAAAACCAATTATAATACAATTACAAATAATGCTACATAGGGGTATACATTTCTTTTGATTAATTACACTATGGTTAAAGTAACATTATCACACTACAATAGAGTACTAATTGATTAGATACCGGCTATCGATAAACCGTGAAACGTCAAAGACCAAAAGTCGACCAAACACAACTCTGCCATTGATGTCATTCATGACCTTTAACACATTCTTCCTTTGCCAGCCGGAGAAAGGGGCAAAGTTGTCCAGTAAGTTGCAAAACGCATCAGACAAAATCGCTACACATGCATGATAAATAGCAAAAAGTGATAGAAAATACTGTTTTCCAATCAGGGAATGAACTGTAGCCAAAAAAACATTCAGTCATTGTATGAATGTGATTTCTTTACGGCCCAAAATGTGTTGTGTTTTTCTATTTTGAAAAAGAGAGGTTACACCAATTTGTTTTTGAAAGTAGGAGGTAACTTTAAAAGTTGACGCTTACCTCTTCGTTCTTAATATATGTTTTTGAGCCCATTTATTTCCTGGATACAGTCCGTGTGTGAATAAAGCACATTGTTTTTCCCGAAGAGGCTCGTGTTTTTGCTCCACTTGGACATACCAGGAATGGAATCAATGACCACAACCAACACACGTCAATGAAGTGGAGCAAATAGGATTAAACAGAAACAGGAATTCTGTCATCAGATAATCCCACTATGGATTTAGCCCAGTCTGCGCTCAAAGAGCTGCATTTTTTTGTCTTCCAAGGTGATTTAGCCACAGAATAGCGCCTATAGGTAGAAATCCTTTAACACGGTTCTTGTAATTTCGGAAGAAGGACAACAATTGTCTAAATAAGCACATTAAAAACACAGCATTTATTTTAGTACTGTGTATAAACAGTAGCAATGTGGCCACTGGACGTCTTACCTTTAAACTCTCCATGGGTGTCTGGGTGGCAGCAGGAGGGTTGGGGGTTGGCGAGACATCGGTGGAAAGGGTGCGTGGGGTGCCATGGAGCACGGTGGCTCTGCTGTACCTGGTTGTTCTTTCCTGGTCCCGCCGCTGAGAGCCCTGCGGACACTGCCCCCGCCGCCGGCTCCTCACATGGGGCTTGAGGGGTGGGAGTTGGGGGGGGGGGTATGATCAGGATACACTTAGGAGGGCCATGCAGGTGCCATAGAGCTCTGTAGGGCCGGGCCCACCCAGTATGGACAACGGGTCCAGAAGAGCTCGGGGTGAAGAGACATATAGTCAACGCTGGGGCGGATTTCACACACACACACACACACACACACACACACACACACACACACACACACACACACACACACACACACACACACACACATACACACACACACACACCTATACATGCATACATGCACACTCCAACACACACACACACACACACATTAAACCCATTATACTATCCTGAGTCAGGGAGAGTTGTAACAATGTCTGTATTGAGTGCGAGGCAAGCCAGAGATTCCTTTGTGCAAAATATGGTGTTGTGTATTCAGTATGCTGAAGATGTTTGTTCCCAGAGGGTTATGCAGCATTTAAAACTTTTCTTTCTATATGTTTTTCTCTACTTATCTCCAGGCGGTACAACATGTCGTACAGACATGTTAAAACCTGTCGTACAGACATGTTGTACAACTAAGCATGTTTGCTGCATCTGTGGTACAAATTGAATGCACTTCATAATCGTATGATTAGATGTAGTTTATCGTGTATACAGTGGATCTAATGACTATTAGAACATTTATCTATCTACCTATCTATAAAAAGCTTTACCATTGTTTTCTGGCATTAATGCTTATTGTATAATCATGTCTTACTATCCGTTAGTTCCTCTGTGTATTCCTGGAATTTGACTGTATATGTGTACCACAAGTACTCTGAACCTTTGCACATTTTTGTATTCCTGGAATATTAAAACTGTTGTACTCTATTATACTAATATTTTAAAGACACAATTGCACCCCTTTTTATTGCAATGCATATCATACATTTAGGCAAATGCGTGTGAAATCACAAAACAATTGGCAACAGCGCATTGCTCTCGTCCATCTAAACACTTATACCTGACCCTGTCCACCCTGCAAGGTATTTCAGCAGACAAAGCTCATAGCGTCTCTAAAACGTAACCGAACCTGGCAGTGCGTGAGATGTCAGAAAGATGCATTCCCCGGCCAAGTGATCCCTCTGTAACACCACCTCAAAGCCTCGGCCGCCGCAGCGGCACCATAATCGGACTAATTAGACATTTTAAGAGCCCGTCCTTATGGGTCCTTAACACTTTTTAACTTTGTTATTGGCCAATGGTTGTGTATTTTGTAACTGCGGAAGTTTACCTTTTTTTTATGGCTAATACAATGAAATGTAATATTATAGAGATGTTGTGTAGAAAGGGATTTATATATATTTATATATATACACACACAATATATATTAGCTATGGGCTTTTAATGAAAATGTAGCATGTCCATCATGACCGATCCAATTGAATCATGGTTAGTGTCATTGATTTAACCCAACTAACTTTAATGCTTACCATTAAACAGGGTCGTCTCTCGTCATTTCGCGCAATTCAAGCAAGGCTTTAGGCCCACGTCTATTCCCTGGAAAGGTTTCTCAAGTTCCCATCATTCTACAATGAAGCTTCATGCCAACACCATGACAACAGAAAGAACATAATGTCAACACCATGACAACCGATAGACAAAGGTAATCTCTGGATGTGTTCTCCATGATAGTCACACTTCATTGACTGACACTATCTCTTGACTTGAGCTAGTGACATTGACCTTGAAATTACTCAAAATCCCAAATTACTAGATCAATTTGGAGTTTAGTGTGTGTTTCGGTGGTGTTCCATATTTGTTATTTTTTAATTAGGACCTGACCCCCCCCCCCCCGAGTTTATCTACGATAGTGCCACTGAGCTTGCTACGCATCAAATCCATTTTCAGCAAGAACACGCAGTGTTATGCGTTTTTTAGACATTGTGTGAAATGTTAACCTCCAATTTTCCACTTCATTTATTAACTGTGATTAAATGGTTATAGACGGTAAAAGATAATATTGTTTAAGATATTTCTTACTTTGCCTTGTCTGGGCACATTGCTCATATAGGCTTCTGCATGCTTCATGATGTAAACTAAATTAATATGTTTACTTAAAGCATTCATTTGATAAATATACGCATGAGTTTTTAATTTATTGTTTCAAGAAATAAAAATGATCTTTCAGATTATCATTTTTTGCATACATTTTAGTATACATCTTTTCTCAGATGATAATGTGTTCCTTTTTGCCATTTAAAATTAAATCCACAGCTTGGGTTATTGACTTTGTTTTGCTTCATACATTGAGATACTCCTTCAGTATACAGTATATTGTATTGAGGAGTGGATTACAAATATCCAATTAAAAAAATTACCTGAGTCTTTGTAATTAGAAGCAAAACAAGGAATAACAAAAAAAAGAATTAGAAATTAGAAAATAGATTACTAATATTATTGTTACTACTACTACTACTATGAATACTACTACTAGTACTACTGTTGAGGATTGTATTAATTGTTAAAGTTAGATATGGCTTCGTTTCATGCTGTTTTCCCCCTCCCTGCCAGAGCCCTGTCTCTGGTCCCCATTGTTAGTTGACGACACCTTTTCCCTGCCCTCACACCTCTCCCTGCCAGATCCCTTTCTCTGAACATCAGTTTGAGTTTATCAAACTAATTTTGCATATTTACCTTCATCCTGTTCTCATCCCCCTCCCTGCCAAGACGTCTGTCTCTAACACTCTTTTGTTCTTAAAGCAGTTGATCAATGGAGCAACCTAGGGGTTGGTATTAGCATCAAGTGGCCCTTCTTTTGTCTTGCAGCCCAAGAACCGATGCCTGTCTCTGACCCCCACTTTTGGTTGGTCTGTGTGTATTTACCTTCATTCTTTTATTAATCCCCCTCCCTGCCAGATCCCTTTCTCTGACCCCCACTTTTAATTGATATATGCGTATTTACATTCATTCTGTTATTAATCCCCCTCCCTGCCAAACATCGGTCACCATCCCTCCACTACACTTGAGGAGTTGTTCTAACAATTTAAGTGTAGTCTCCCTGCCAGATGTTTGTCTCCAAACCCTAATGGCCATTCCCTTGTCTCACAGCCCAACGACAGACACCCCTTGGATCAACAGGTCGGGAGCCCATCTGGCCCAGGTATCACACCCCGCCAAGTCTTTAGCCTAGAGAGAGTGTAGGCGGTTTGTGATTGGCTTGTTTGAATAACAGTAACCCAATAGCAATCTGTGGGTTACACCTTTTTGTCTGATAACAGGTAATGATTGGAGGTAACCGAGAGCCCTGCCCTTGCTATGTGCTTTAAGATACTGTGTTGTGTGATGAATAAAAAAAAATCACGCAGGATTTTACACGCAGAACTAGGACGCAGAGAAATTAGGTAACCACGGAAGGTACTCTGGTGGTTGTTTTGGGGATCCTGCGTGAGCCCACGAATAAAGTATTGAACGTGAAGTATTGACTCTGCTGTCTTTTTGGTGAAGAATCGGACTGGAAACTTGCTGTGGATTTTGAGCCAACTTCTACACTACTTATATTAATACTTCTACTAATACTACTCCTACTGATACTCCTACTACTACTACTACTACTACTACTCCTAATAATAATTTAAAAAAGATTCTAATCATAATAATAAATAAATATAGTAAAATATAATAGGACCGAAAAAAAGCCCAAGGCCCAATAGCATATGATAACGAGCAATAAATAATGTGGATAAAGCATGTGCTTACCTTTTCATTTTCATGTCACATAAGGCTACCTTGGCTCTACCGTTAACTCTTTCTACGGTTTGAGGAATAGAGTCCTCTTTAAATGCCACACTGACTTCCTGTTATGACACAATCATGTCTCACTTGCATGGTTGACACTTCACTAGCTCCCTGTGTGCCGTGCTGAGGGATAAGTAGATTACATGTCTACTAATTTGTGTTTCTATTATTCGAAGATGAAAAAAACTACAATAAAAAATAAATATATACTTTTTTTAATGCAAAACAGGATGTGATTTGATAAAGATCTTATTTCTCTGTGTTCAGGTCCATGACTAAATATAACAGCATTATTGTTGAACAATTAAACATGTCTATGAAAAGGAGGATGCAGACAATCTCTGGTCTGTGCTGGTGAAGGCGACAGCTGTGCAACTAAATTCAAAATAGGGTTGGCAATTGAAATTGTAGTTATGGCAATAACCAGTGAACCTAGACTAATGGTACAACCACACACATTTAAAACAAGGCCCAGGCTGTATCTGAGGATGTACATTCTTGAAGCAGCACATGTTGATGGGTCGGCCAGTTACACACTCTGCCTGTGGCGTCCTTGTCCTCGTCCTTCAACACTCACAGCTTTGTTTACAAAATGGATGCCATAGCAAAAAGTTCAGTACAGTCTTTTACTTGTTTTGGTTTTTATCTATTTTTTAATACAAATTTATGTGTTGTGGTGGGGTGGGTAGACTTTCCTGTTCATGTTATTTCTGTCCAACTGCAAAACATCATAGAAAATAGAAAAAAATCTGAATTAGATCTATCTTACGGGTGACAAACATTCTTTTTCAAGAATGTTTCATACTTGAATAAGAATGTTCAAATATGGCTCCAATATTTGTGATTTATCTAGGTTTATTTGTATGTTATATTGTTTCACTCCTGCTTTTTTAATCACTTTTTCGTTTATCTTCCTGTTGGTTGGTTCTTTATTCTAATTGTTGAGGATATATTTTTGAAATGTGTTGAGCAGATATTTATTGACTTGTCACTTGTGTCTCATTTGTGATTCAATAGTGCCAAAGTGTTGGGAAAAAAGTTGGAAAAAAATAGTTTCCACATAGATGTAGATATAGATGTAGCATCGCTAGCTGCAACCGAAAATGGGAAGCTATGGGGTTATGATTCAACTGTTTCCATCCTGAAATCAGCTCTAAAAATGGAGCTTTCTATTTCCGACCATGTTCTCTCCTGCACACGCTAGCTTCCGGTTGCCCCCCGAGCCACTGATTAGCACCCAAAGGGCATGTAGGAGTGGAACCTATTTACCATCCAATTATGAAAGTGCAATAGCCATTTTTAACATAACAGGAACCTATTCATTGTCTTTCTTAACAATGAGCTCAGACTTCCCACTGAAATTATTTTATTAAATGTTATTATACTGAGGATATACAACATATCCCAGGTGTATAAAAGCGTAAATGATGTATTACCAGACGATAAACAACAATAAACATGAACACATTTGACATGGCAGTCTCAAAATCGACTCATTGGATGTGTGTGCATCATAAATATGATCTACTGAGCAGAGTAATGGAAAGCTAATGCCATTAATGGTATTGTGCATTGAAAGTAGAATTTGTTTTCTTATTTTATGAAGCATACAAAATAATTCTGCTGACTACTGGTCAAAATAAATGCCTGTTACCATTTAGATACATGTCTTTTGAGTTTAACTAGGGCAAATGACTTATTCATAGCATCTTATGAAATACTATTCCATCTTCCTTTTTTTATGTATCTGATTGATGCCTATATTGACATGATTTGACAGCGTATTTGAACATAATTTAAAATGGTGAAAAGTGGTGACGATGGACAAAAACTCATGTGATGAAGAATACTGACGAAGAATATGTTTTTTAAATGCAATATCTGTAATGAATTAATTCATTAAAGCAAATGGATTATGAATGGCAGAAAGACACATGCAAGAGTTTACCTTTAAACTCTCTCTCACACACACACACACACACACACACACACAAACGATTTATCACACGTGTGGGCACACACTTTTGGAAGTCATGTGTTTATGACTCAATTGTGTTCTTGACTATAGTTTTGTTTTTCTTCTGATGGATGTTCTCTTACTTGTGATGTGCTTTAGCAGTATGAATGTAGTTTCCCATGTCATTTAAGCACTTTGAATTGACAAATTAATTGATGAGTGTTGAACTGACTATAGCCACTAGATGGAGCCAGTGTCTAACATGAAGTAAATTGCCTGTGGTGCAAAATGTCTCTTGTAGATGCCAATTGGGGCCATTATTGCCAACAGTTAAACCTCATGTTGGACTCTAAGGGTTCCCTGAGTGTACCCAGATACTCCTGGTGGACGTCTTAAAGACTTTGAAGAGTTGGAAATGATGGGTGACATCAGAGAATGCACACGTCCCTCTTTTGCCCCTAGCCAACAGGAAAAAGACACATGGGTCATCTTCCTGTTTGCCAGGAATACATTGAATTAATTCACAGACAGGTTTCATTCCAGAGCAGCTGGGATATATTGACTGCGTAGGAGAGCCGATAACAGTATCATGGTATATGTGTTTTAAAGTGTACACCATTGTTGAATATTGTCAAATAGATTTCCTACAAAATTCTTAATGAATAGAAGCATACATTTCAATTTATAGAACGGATAATCCTACTTTGTTGAAGGGGAGGGCGAGAACTCTGAAGTGTATATGTTACCTATTCCCCCCACCTTCTGAAAGAAAGATACATCTTTGTTTATTTAATGTGTCTTTGCGTGAGTATACGTGTGTGTGACAAAGTACATACTGTATAGTGGTATCAGTGAGGGGTCTCACGTACAGAAAGTAAATGAGCTGTCACTGCTGGATCTATTGGCTGCGGTGACCTGGTAAACATAAAAGGAGGCATCGAAATGACCATGGCAGTACAGAAGAATAGAAGCTGGTGGCATGGGGGGGGCAATGCTTGGTGCTTGGAGGCTTCTCTAGAAATGGATACTTAACAAGAGATGGGAGGGTCTTGTTATCATGGCTCGTTTACTGCCCAGATTTAATTGGTCCAGATTCAGGTATTGACAAAGAGAGCACTCCCACCTTCGTCTCCCTGGGAGTTTGTATAAGAGTGCATGACACAAGAGGGACGACCATATCTGGGCTGATCTAGCTCAATGTTGATGCCATTTGGTAGAGTCTATCTTGTGTGTGAGTGTGTATGCGTGCATGTGTATGTGTGTTGGGGGGAGGTGGTGGGGTATATTAGAAAGATGGCATACAAACTAACAATGAGCCAGGACTGGCACAGTGTGTCAATCAAGGGTGTCTGTGTGTGTGTTTGGAGGAAGGTTAGTCCAACACTCCTCACACCATTTATCTGCTGCGTTGTGTTTCAGCAGCACATATTAGAGGTATTATGAATATTATTATTTATATGTATTGTTATTGTTGATGTTGGTGATTATTATCAGCACACTGCATATTACCATTGCCTGCTCTTTCTTTCTTTATTGCTACAAATAGGTACACACAAGGAAATATGTATGTGTGTGTATATATACAGTGTATATATATATATATATATATATATATATATATATATATATATATATATATACTATATATATGTGTGTATAAATGAACAACAATTTGAAAAAGGTTTTCTTTAAAAAATATCTTTCTGCTTTAATATTTTCCTATTAAATAGAGTATACTTGTTTTTATAGTATAACATAAAACAATAGGTTGGTTATACGTTGGAGGATTATCGGACAATGGGAGTGCTATTATAAAGCACCTCATTTGCCCTCTTCTGCAGACTAATGACGTGTAACCTACAAGAAATGTCATCAGAACAATAGCAAGTAGGCTAATCTCAACTGGTTCTCAAGCCAAGAGGCGCTTTGGGGGTGGGGAGGGAGGGGGTCCATGCGTGTGTGTAGGGGGGGGTGTTACTTGGTGAATACATGGGCTGAGCCTAATCAAGAGCTAGCAGAAATCCTCACAAATGAAGGGGGGGGGGAGTCTTGGGTGACTCATTTAGAGGCTTTGAAGGAAGCTTTTTTTCCCCCTTGCTCCAGTAACAAAACAAGCCTTCTGCCTAGACACAAAGAAAGGTATTCGTTCTCCTTTCTGTCTATGTCTGTATGTTCTCAGTGTGCACTGCCACGATTGGCCCAGACCTGACACCTCATAGTGGGTTCTGTACCCACTGTCCTGGTCCAGTGAGTGAACATCAAAACGAGACACAGTAACCCCCCCCCCCCCCCCCCCCCCCTACATTTCCTGCAGAGATTACTAGGCTTTTCCATTGTTCCACAGGCCGAGTACCCACAACAGATCACCACTCCTTTCCTTCCTTGGGTATTCTCATAAAAGTGTGCAATTCGTCTTCTTCTTTTTTTAAGTCCCACTATGGCCATAAAGAGAAGGGCTGTGAATGATAGTTCATTAGGAATGATTCTTTTTAATTTTTTCGCTTTCTTTTTGACTCGCAAGCATTTTTTCAATCTGGTTCCAGAGAGAGACAGATAAGGGGATGGCATAATTTGATTACTCAGAAAAAGATAAATGTGTAAAGATAACATCCAGCAATTTAATCTGAAATATGTACACTATGCCATTATGTTACTAAACTACACACTCATGCCGGTTGGTTAATGAATAAATAAATACACATATGTAATGTATTTGATTGTGTTATCAAAATGCCGCACTACATCTTAAAGTTGTAAGTAACTACAATACGTTGCTGTATTCTACAGGCATAGTGGCTTTGCTTTTGCCAATGCACGCCTGTTCAGTAGCCTACACACAAGTTCAAACTAACAAGGTTCTCTTTATTCCTGGGGAGATTTCAACCGCATTAACGGTCAGCCTGGCAAGGCGTGGAGCGTGTTTTACGCACCAGAGAGCGCTCTTCCATTGGACGGCTGATGTTTGCTCAACGAGGGACAGAGGGAAATTCGTTTGGTGGATGAATTGGCTGAGGGTGGCAGGAGGATAGGGAGGCGGGGGGTGTTTGTGTGTGTATAGATGGGACTGTGTACGGCAAGGTTATGTCGACAAATGTAGCGGTTTTTTTTAATACCCGAAAACAACCGATCGTTACGCGTACACCTTTAGTTCGTTCATTTTTGTAGACTTGTGACATTGAAAGTGAGTTGTGGATGTATTTTCCTGCCCACCGGTTACGAGTAAGCTCCCGCTTCTAACAATAAGTGGAGTTCACTGTGTCCGTATACAGCGGCAAGCTGCCAACAAAGGAAATAAGGTGAGAGATGTTTCAACCGGGCTTGCTTTTTGAATAGGACAAGATTGATATGGTCTTGAACGGAATGATACGTCGAACGGCTTTTGTTCACCTGCTCCATGTCGCCACATTTGTAACTATTTGATGCGGCGTTATTGGATTGCCCGGCTGGACTTTGTGCTCGTCAGTGGACTATAATAGTTGTGTTGTGTCTCCTGACAGCGCAGCCTACTGTATATATATTGGCTTGGTTTCGGTAATCGGTAGGCTAGACGTGTAGCCTACTTGTCTGAGCTCATTTTCGAAATGTGTTGGTCTAATGCATATTGTTAATTGTATCCACTTGTCATTCAAATAAGCGTATGATCGGCTAAAGAGTTAAACGTACATTGCTTTTGAGGAGTGCATAACGTGATATGACAATCTGTTCTTCGTGTGTGATAGTCACGTAATGTCCCATGATTGTTATTACTTGTGAAGTTTCAATTTAACTGTGGAGTGTGAACCAGCGTGGAAAGTAATGCTTTTCATGTGGAGGTGCAGTCAGACGCCCTCTGGTAGGGTGACAGACATGGACACCGCTTTGTTTTTCCTTTTTTTTTGTTAAGATCCTCTTGGTTTCTGCTCTGCAGCCCGTGAATATCCTGTTTCCTGGCCTAAAGAAACAATGGGAGAGAGGGCAGGCATGTGACATCCTGCATGGGTCTTGTGTCACTCTTGACTATAAACATAGGGGTTGAGGAACTAGGCCAGACTCAAATCACATTCACACCAGACCAGACCAGAAAACAAACAGAAGGGTTTTCCCCAGTATATATGAAGTACATATAATCAACTTGTTGTGGCTGTTTGAAGTCAATCTTTGGTCAGGTGTCACTGATTCAAGGTCTGCCAACGTCATTTTTGTTTCTTGTAAATTGGGATGGCAAAGAATGCTGGATTATTAACAATCTTTGCCAGAGTTTGTCGTAAAACAATAAGAAAAGTATTGGGTATGTGGTTGAATCACTGACTCATTGACTGACTGACTCACTCACTCACCCACTCACTTATAAACACAAAGTGACGCACGTATACAATTGCAAAGGCAGCGGGAAATTGTACTGTACTTAGTCTGGGATGTTAATTCGCTTTAATGGGGTCAGCGCTTTCAATTCAATCAAACTATCAATTGTCAGAGAGCATTCCGATGCTGTTTTGGTAGCCTGTAGAGGCAGATGCCTGCTATCAATCGGGTGTCAATTGAGGGACTCTATTCACATAACCTTCATTGTGAAAATATTTTCAGCATGCTTCCGTGCCAAACTGTCCTACCAGCAGAGAGGTTACGAGGCATCCAAACAACCTGAGAACGGCACTCCTCATAAGTTCCCATTCCCATGTAGTCCCTTGCTTTGTCCAACAAAAAAAAGTCTAATCAGCAGGTTTCATGTGTGTGTTTGTGTTATGCAAAAATGTTTCCCACATGTATTGGTTTTAACGTCCTCAATGCAGAAGAGGATCGGCAGTCATATGATACTTTGCCAGAAACGAGTGTACCTGCTAGGCAGGTTTTGACAGCAGGATGTACCTCTGCACAGACAACAGGTGAAACTGTTGATCAAGTACAAAGAGAGCACATACAAAGATTTGACGGTGATTATCCTCTTTGTTCACATGTCGGTTTTAATGGATTCTACCCCATTCTATTTTTTTTTAAGTGGTTGCTTTGAGAGCTACTTCGTTTTTTTTTTTCGACCGTATGCCATTTTCGTTCAATAGTTGTTTGTGGGTCCACTGTAATTTATGGGCTTAGCAGCAGCTAAATTAATGCAATTCCTCATTCTGAAGCGGGGCATCTCTGGTAAAGGGTGTTGTGAAGGATAAAACAGGCCAGGCCGATTGCAGTATCCACCATCAAAGTACCACACCACAATAAGGGTTTTCCAAAGACGACAACAGGTCCATCAGATACTAAGCAATAGAGCACAGTAATGAACATCGGCATTTGTAGGGGAGGGTGATGGTGGGGGAAAGGGGGTCGATGTTATGACCATCAACTGGACTGCTGGTTCGTCGGATGGCTCTAATTCAGCTCTTGATAGATCCATTGGGGTTAGGAGTGTGGTGAAAGCAAGGTTCACAACGCCGCCAGTAATGTCAACAGGAACCTGCTCCTCATTGGCTGTGGAACCCAGGACTCCAGCGAGCAGGCTGTCCATCTCCCGGCCTTTTCCTTCTCTCACGACCGCCTTTGTTCTCTCAGACAGGATGTCCTGCATGAAAACAGTCTGTACCTTACCTTTTTCACAGCGCATACCACACAGAGTGTTGCAGACATATCCTGCGATATCCCACGGCCATGGTGTGCCCTTTGGAGGATTTACTCTGGATTTGGATTTGGAAAGCCCCAGAGATTGCAACTTCCATGAATACATGTTTTGTAGTGGAGGTCCATTATACACTACAAAAAACATGTTGGTGTAACAACTTCGGAGTTATCTGACTATACAATTCTGATTCAGTAACGCATGGTTCTGAATGTATTTGATGACTTAGTCAATTCAGTTTTTCGTTGGATTGCAAGGTTGCATTGACCCTGTTATTTGTGTGACTGATTTAAATATCCAAATTCCTATTTTGGTTCTATGGTTGCCCTTGGCAGCATTTATATTCATTGCTGACCAGTGCATTTGAGTAACAAATTCCCTTGGAAACGTGTTCGATGCGCCCTCTAAGCAATTCCTTTGGGATGCTGTTTCCATTTCATTTAAGACCAAAGAGACTGCATTAAGGCACTGAAATATACTTCAGTCTTTTAACAGACAGAGAGGTAATCCCAGCCAGTTCGTAACACACACACACACACACACACACTCCCTCCCCCAAGACCATTTTAACTCTTGATTTATGTAGGGAACATACACAATCATGGATTTATGGATTTCCTGGCTGTACAGTAGGCCATCGATTGGGCCACTTCATAATAGTGTAGTCATAGTAGTAGTATTGCTCTCACGAGGATTGTGTAAAATACAGCCTTGGTAGTCTTTGTTTACATCCATTAAGAACAGCAACTTGGAATTGGCAACTATTCATAATTCTTTACATTTATAGAGTAGACTTTGTTTCTTTTGTGTTTCGAAAACCTTCAAAACCAGCCCAGCATTGGTTTCAGGCCCTGTGTGTTATCTCGTACAGGTCAAATGGTTGTTGGCAGTAAGTTCCGATGTCCGTTGTGCCGTGAGCCAGGAGCTGTGCTGTCTCCCAAAGTGAAACAGCTGTCTGTACTGTGGTCTGTACTGTGTTGTTTCTTTACATCTCTATCTGCTATATTTATCCCAGTGGCAATAGTGGACCCATTGCTCCAGGCTTTTGTTGTTGTTGCGGAGGGAGAGACGTGAACCTGTGCAGGCCTGCTGTGATTCCCTGTAGATGAACAACACCATAGCCATAGGCAGATCTCATGGGAGGGCACTGCCCTTCTCTTGTCTTATTCTCAGACAAGCTTATACTAAGCTTGAGGCAGAGAAAATGGAAATAGCAACAATACAAAGCCCTCTGACATCCATGTCTTTCTTTCTTTCTTTCTTTCTCTCTGTCTCTGTCTCCATATCTCTCTGTCTATCTCTCTCTCTTTCTCTCAGCTGTGGGTTTTGTGTGTGGGTGTGTATAGTGGGTTTTGTACTAAGTGGGGTCTTTGCTTTGGGGTTTGTAGAATGGGGGGGTGGATGGGTAGAGAGTGACTCTTCCTGTAATCATGCTGCTTCTCTCAACCCATTCACCGCTCTTGACTTTCTCTCCATCACACACACACACACACACACACACACACACACACACACACACACACACACACACACACACACACACACACACACACACACACACACACACACACACACACACACACACACACCCAAGCACCGGGAGAGCCAGTACTCTGGGTGATTATTATTGAGAGAGAGAGAGAGAGGGGGGTGTTGGCGTTGGAGAGACTAAATGATTATGGCCAATAAGATACTCAGAACGGGGGTGGGAAGTGCTCATCGACGGATGGAGCGGGAGTGGATGGCCTAGCCCTGTCATTATCACCCCTGTCAGGGGCCAATGAAGACGTACATGATTTTTAGTGTGGAGGAGCACTACGTGCTCCCTGAACACATGTACCCTGTGGCTGCGCCTTGACCCTGGTCAATAAACGCTCGCCGCTAAATGTCCCGCGCGACTCCTTCACACGGAAGCTCCCCGCGAGGGGTAGAGGAGGTGGATGGTAAAGGAGAGAACCAACCCCATCGGAAAATATATGTACACCTCCTTTCTTCTCAAGCCAGAAGAAGGGTTACTTTCCTTGCCGTGCTAATACAATATGGTGTTGGATCTGTAGTCTCTCTCTCTCTCTCTCTCTCTCTCTCTCTCTCTCTCTCTCTCTCTCTCTCTCTCTCTCTCTCTCTCTCTCTCTCTCTCTCTCTCTCTCTCTCTCTCTCTCTCTCTCTCTCTCTCTCAGCTTAGGATTTAGTGTCACATTAGTCTCTTCCTTTACCGGGTTAATCCGACCTCCCCCTTCCACCCTTCACTCAAACCTACCCCACCACTACTGAGATAATACATATACCCCCCTCACCCCCTCACACACATACATGGGCTCCTTCACCCGACAATCATCATGGCAATCGGCCTCCAAACTCCTCAGTTCCCCTGCAGTGAAGGGTCACCTTGCAACCCCACAGGATGGGGTGTGTGTGTGTGTGTGTGGGGGGGGGGGGGTGGTCATTATCACCTGGCCAGTGATCCAGAACAGAGAGGAGCCCTCCTGCTGTTCGGCTCAGCCAAACCCCTCCCAGAGCAGGGAGATGGAGACAGGACCTTACAGTAGGGGAGTTGGGGGGGGGGGGGGGGGGGGGGGGGGGCACGGAGCATGGCACCCTCCCAGTGGGTGGACATTGACAGGGGGGAGGAGGGTTGGTCTGGTCCGCACATGGGGAGGACGTGCGGGGTGGTCTGGTCCTTTGATGATACAGTAGGACGCAGAGAATCTGTCAAGGGCTAAACTGTGTTAAATTCAATGGGGATATTCGTCATAAGAGGGATTGCTATTTTTAATTATATACTGTTCATAGGCCTGGCTGCTTCCTGTATGGGCTGAGCACAGGGGATATCCTATGAGCAGGACTGTTTGCCGTAGCCTTTCACCAAGTACAGTCCATTGTTGTGAGCACAACCCCATACACATGGATTGCATAGCAGCAGCCGTTGCGTTTACAGAGGCTGGGCCCCTGGTGGGCATTTATAAAGACAACAACTAAAGATAATCATCAGCAACATTTACAGCCACTCACACATTTTCCATGCCCTGGGGGCCGTCGTATCTCGCTAGTGGATGATAAACAGATGATTGTGGGCCGGCATTTACTTTAGCGACTGTTAACGTGACCTGGACACTGGGAGAAGGGGAATACAGTGGCAACATGCCCCGTGCACCCCTAAGCAGGGACCCTTCCAGTGGGGGAGGGCCCAGGTTGTGACAGGTGTAGGCCACCCTGGATGGTAAGGTAATACTGGTTAGGTAATATGGTAAGCTTAGTGTGCAGGCCAAGGCTACGTCGTCGTCTAGAGAAAGATTATTAGATTGAAGGGCTTGGTTTTAGACTTTGCACTCTGAAGTGTGAAGTTAAGCGCTGAGATGTAGTAAAGCTGTTACTTCCTTTAAAAAAGAGATAGCATTGTTAATAGTGAAGGGTACTAGACTAAAATTGAACTATATTACAGTTACCACTGCAGTAGTGGCTCTTGCAGGCCAAGTGTTTAAATACCAATTCAAGCTTCATTTCCCCTTTCAGTCACACGTTGGGAGACCGTCAACCGGTGTGGGGTTTCAGACCACCATGGAGAGACAGACACATTTGTCTGTGGATTTACGTATATCTCAGTAGAATAAAAGTTCACAGAACAATCGTTTGTACTGCAGCAACAGTCTGAACAACAGTCCTTAATTTGTGTTGTTATTGGTCATGTATGTTTTGATTGGCCAGAGAGAGCCGTAGCAGGGATCCTATTAGGTAGTTAGTCAATTAGAATGGCTGCGATAAGCCAGAGGGTCCCATGATGTCATCATCACTAATCACAACCCCCAAATTCGCTAATTAGTGATTATATCCTCATAATGGCTTCCGCCGTTGCTGCAGTGATGCAGTACATGCTTAGTAGTTTTGACTGTTAATTTATAAAGAACGAAGTACGCTAGGGAAACATCAATATTACGTTTAGTTGCCGATACCAAGCTATTAACCTTTGAATACCACACCAATTCGCAAATGCTTATTAGTCTGGATCCTTCGATTTCCAAGGAGTGTTATTAATGGGCGCAGACCAAAAGCCATTCAATAGACCTACAAACAATCAGAGCAATAAAATGTGTGACACATCAGCGGCAACCATCTTGGTTGTTTATGAAAATGCCTCAAGGCGCTCCCATAGGACGATCCTCATATCATCATATCATCATATCAAACCCGCCCCCGTATTTGATAAACGGTTGGGTTGTGATTGGCCAGACCCGGGCCAGGTCTACTGGAAATCTGTCTGAATGGGAGGGGGGCCAGACGCATCTGCCAGAGCAAATAAAACATGAGCTCGCAGAAGCATCTGGTTCCCAGGTGTCCATACCAGTACTGATAAAAAAATAATATCAAAAAAGTTAATAACTTCAATGAACCCATAACCAAGGTTGTGGAATTTGGCAGACAGACAATATTAGCAGGACTATCAGAAAGTGCTTGAGTGGCACAGTTAATGCAAACCGATATTACACATTGTGGTTGAATATTAGCTGATATATACAGTATGTATATATAGCAAATATATCTGTGAATCAGAACAAAAGGGAAATCAGTGGTTTTCAATGAGTAGGTCTGTCCTCTCCCCTGTGCTGGCTGGGCCTCCTTCCTTGTATGTTCCCATAGGGTTTCATCAGGGCTGCGACACTAGACTCTTGCCTTGCGATGGGTTACTAAATATTTAACAATGACCGCAGCACTAAACACAATGTTTCTGTCCATGGTTCAAAATCATTCAAATGCTTTATTGTGATTTTGACTGATGAATCATGCTACAAGTTATCATATAAATACAGGCTGTAAAACACAGCACATAGGCGGGTAGAGTGGCTTTGTGTAAACGGTGACCCTTGTCCCTGCCTCAGACTGAGGGTTTCCTGGGCACACATTCAACATGGGAATTGGACGTAATGCATTTATGTTGTTGGTGCTGCCGGCTTGTAATTTCTCCATATTTATAGATCAATGGCCAATGTCATTTCAGCTACACATTTCCAGTCTTGTAACGAAATATGTTTTCAACATGGGGTGGTTGAACATAGCGCCAACCAAACCAAAAATAGGAAGTATTACGACAAATGTCAGAGCGATATGCTCCACTTTATGGATCCTACTGCGTTCCATTTATTTCCCAGTAAAAGTGCCTTCTTAATGAAGACATTAAACTATGATACATGAACCAGAAAGCTAACACTTGAGGTCACGCTATTCATATTTTTTCCTTTTTATAATTCCCATCCATTCATGCCCCTTCCATTTTCCCCCTAAAGGCTCATTACAGATGATCTGTGTTGCTGCTTCTTCCCCATCCCTCCCTCCCTCCTCCCTCCCTCTCTCTCTCTCACATCATCTCATTCTATCTCGTCCTTTGTCTCTCTCTGCTGCCCTGTGGTGCTGCTAAAGCCAACCCATTCATATTCAGCCATTCTCTTGTTGATGATATTCAACACCAGTGGCCCTGGCCTACTGTCTCTTCTGGCCTTCTGGTGGTGGTGGAACAGCCTCAACCACTGATCCGGGCGTTCTCAGTCCCCTCAGGGAGGCTAGCTGGGTGGGTGGGGGGTGAGGGGGGGGGGGGCATATTCTGACACGGCAGACAGCATGCGACCAAGGGCTGACACGGTGGCCTCTGTTTCTACCCCCTTTGCTGTCCTCCACACCACCCCACCTCCCCCTCTTCAGAGCATCTGGTTTATACACACACACACACACACACACACACACACACACACACACACACAGATAGCCGTGGCCTCTCACAGCCTCCAGCGTTGGCCCTCAGTGCTGTCCTGTATCACAAATAAAGCGCGCCCCAAATCCTGAGCCACAATCAGGACAAGTCAATGGGTCCAGTGGTGGCCGACTAAGCCCCTCAAGGTCTCCCCCCCCCCCCCCCCCCCCCAGCCTCTTTTTATGTTGCAGTAGCCCCCCGACCACTGGCAGGCCACACAAAGCAGAGCCTGACTGTATATTACCACCGAAAATGAAAAAAGAAAAGCTTTGTGTGTCTCTCTATGCAGTCAGCTACACGGAGCTTCATCACATGGCTTTAATTGGCTGTGATTGAGACGCCTTGTGGTTTTAACTTAAGCTGATGCAGTGGTGTCTAAAGTCGGTTTTATTCCAAATGGACGGATGATTCTCTCACAGTAACAACACGGGGATGTTAGATGTGTAGGCCTCAGATTAGACAGCTCCTGGAGATGGGAGCGTGTTTCAATATCGATTCAAGCGGTTGCAGTGGGGGGACCAGCCACAAGTTATTTAAGGTCAGTGTTAAGGAGCTGACAGCCATAGCAGACACAAGGCTTATGTTGACCAAACGTGCTGGAGAGAGGAGAGAATATACCCAATGTATTGCTGGAGTTCATTCACCATCAAGTTTTCTGAAATGCTTTTAACCAGTACCATGTATAATTAATGGATACAAAACCGTCCCGTGGGTGTGTTGCTGTTTACAGAGACTGTATACATTCCAGCTGACAGTTCGGGAAGCTGGAATATACAATGGAAGGGCATGGTCCCCCATGGCAGCTCACCACTAAATCATTGGAATAGGAATGTGCACATTGAACCTGTGTGTGTGTGTGTGTGTGTTAATATGAATCTGTTTATATATGTAAATAGGAATGTGAGTCTGTGTTTCAGTTTGTGTTTGTGTGTGTATATATGTGAATATGAGCGTGTGTGCCACGGTGTCAGCCAGGTGTATCGTGCGTTGTGTTTGGCCTGTCAGCTGTGCTTACCGTGAAGGCCTATAGCCTGTCATCTGCAGACCTGCGGTGGATGACAGCTGTTTCCCTGGCCCTGCGTTCAGCCCCGCAGGGGGTCTTCCCCCTTTTTAGACAATTAATCTGCCACTTACTGTACGAGGTAATTGCCATTCGTATGAAATGAGCCCGGGGACAGAGAGAGAGAGAGAGAGAGAGAGAGAGAGAGAGAGAGAGAGAGAGAGAGAGAGAGAGAGAGAGAGAGAAAGAGAGAGGGAAGAGGGGTGGGGGTGGTGATGATGAACTTGGCAGCAGGGGCTGTTCATGCCATGGCCCATCTAGTATCCTCAGCAGAGAGCCGGGCTGTTAGGGGACCACGCAGACTGCAGAGAGGGTTAAATTGGCACCCGCAGCCTTTCTCACTGTCTATCTCTTTTTTCTTTTTTTCTAGGCCACGCATGAGTGTGTCAAACACGCCTTGTTTTGCATGTTCAATGAGAGCCGCACAGTAGGAGAGAAGAAGTCTGGGTAGGAATGGAATTGCAGATAGGGCAGCATTGACACATTTTAGCCTTCTATAGCTAAATGCATTTGCTCAGTTCTCTGTTTTTGTGCCAAGGAATATGGATGGTAGAAGTTCTCCATCTGCCGGCCGTAAATAAGAACTGCAGCATTAGAGCAACAGGAACACAATAGCAGACAGTCGACAAGCACAACAATTGATGTGTGCTGCCTGCCAGGAATGTACCTCAATGCATTATGTCATCTTGGGGTAGCAGAAAAAGTGACACAACACGTCTTTCAGGATCTAAGCTGCACAGTGATCAGTATGTTTTCTGGAGTGTCATTGGAGTTGGGCTTGGCAGTTTGGAGCCTGAGGTCGTGCTGTTTACTGCTGTGGTGCCAGGCTGGGGACAGAGACGGAGAGCTCAGAGTGGTTCCACTGCAATTTCCTTGACAAGGATTGCTGCAAGAGTCAGCGAAATGTTTTCTGGAAGTAACTTTTTCAAAAATGTATTCAATTTACAAAAAATAGGTGTAAGCTCCCTATTAGCCTTAAAAGTGTATCAGGTAAACAGATCGTGTTTTCAACTCATTGTTTTAACTAATTTAACATTAACGTTTAAATTTGACCATTTAATGATAACACGCTCAATTTAGAACAGGGACAAAAGTGGTCTTTCCGGTCCAGTCCCCCTGGCTATTGGATGTGAATATTGCTCTCTGAGCATTTGTTTCACCCATCGCAGCCACAAACTGAATCTTAGCGACACACGCGCGTGTGTGAGATAAAGAATGACTTGTGCCTGACACATCTGCCGTCGTCACGGCTGTTGTCACTCAGGACAGCTGTGTCCCACCGCACACGTGCTCCTTCGTGTTTGTCCTAATTTATTATGTTCGCTCACGGTCTCGGCTGCGTGTTCGGTCTAAATATGGATGCCAAATAAAATTGAACCTCCAGAAATGGATTCATACACTTCCTGCTGTGACATGATGCTAATGTTATAGCCTTAGTGCCGGGTGATGTTGCCATATCCAGTTGCTGAATGCTTTTGATAAATGATGCCACAGACGAGATGTTGCGCTAAATCTGTATATCGTTTATAGCTGCATTACAAAGCTCCCATTCAAAGTGTGTTCTGTACAAGGTTCTAGACACAAGGTCACGTAAGGCAGCGTTTCTCAAACCATGGGTGGGGGCCCATCACCGGGCCGTGGAGCAGTGGCTCCTGGGTCGCACTACAATAAAAATGCTATTCGGTTATTGACTAGTTTAAAGCAAGACAATCAGACCACAAAATGTGCATTTGCATTTTCACATTTCACATCCCTCTAAAGACTGATTGAACCAACCATTGATCGAGAGCTGACACCCACTTCATTTTGACATTCATGTTTCTTTGGCAATTCAAGTTTTGTATATATTCCGTCTTATTAACGTATGTATTTGAGAAAGGCTGGTGTAAGGCTCAAAAGAGGAATAACCATTTCATACAGTACATGACTCAAAGTCTAAAGGAATCAACACATAAACTCATTTGCATATTGCGTGCTAATTGCTCATGGTTCCATTTCCAAATCATCCACAGCTGCCAATGTTTAAAAGAGCCCATCATAGTCACACAGGAAAAGCTGAGCTGACCTATAGTCACCTTTTGCACTTCACTGTGTATGTAATGTACAGATGCAGGGGCAGCATAGTCTAGTAGCGGCGAGGGGGTTTGAACTCCCAGCCGAAAGGTCCTGGGTTCGATTCCCCAATGGTTACAGCCTTTCTATTATAGACCAGCTGCCTAATGACATTTATCTGTTCAGTTCACTGTAATTTGCTTTGGATAAAAGCGTCTCTACTTAATGATTTAATGGTAAAATGACATGGCTAGTGTAGTGAAAGGAGAGTGGATGGTCACTCTGCTTGTCCTCCTGTTTGCCGAGTGTTCCATAGCTTTTCTATGTATTGTTTTCAAGGATTCCAGGAAATTATGTGTGTGTGTGTGTGTGTGTGATGGGTCACACAAGCAAACAGCAGGATATGGTTTCCAGATGACACGCAGCTCACTGTTGGCGATTCTTCTCCTACTTATTTTGTCTTGTCTCGTTCATTTGACTGAGAAAGCACCCCAGGGCGCTTACGCAAAACAACCATGTATAGGGATATTTGTAGGCAAACGGGGCTTCATGTAGAAAAGGTAAGTGGGTGTGGGTACGTTTTTCAATGTACTCATACCAAGAATTATCCCCACCCAAATATATTACCTGTCCCGTTGCAACGATGAGCAATTATTATTATTTTCCACAGTTTTTGTCTTGAGCAGGAAATTAAAACCTAGCTGCCAAGAAAATGACTGACGGGCACACTCGTCCCTCCAGGCAAGATGAACCTTATATGATGCCACGATACAGCAATAAAAGTAATGAAGGGGATTTAATCATACCGACGCTGTACTATACGCTTTCTTAATGAAAAACTCTAGAAAACATTCTAAGGAGATATTAACCCCCCCCCCTCCAAAAAACTAACAAACAAACAAACAAACACAAACGACAACAGCAAGGACATTTCAATCATAGCACTAAAATAACTACAACTACTGCAACGGTTTTTACGAGATGAGTGTGGGGAGAGGCTGAGTCACATCCAGCAAGTCCTCCCTGGTCTCCCTTGGTGTTTGCTGTGTTTGTATACAAGAGGGACTCAGTGAGTTCTCTGTATGCTCCAATCCTGGTCCCTTTAACTACACTGCACCCACTGAGGCTGTGTGCCGATGCTTCACAGAAGCAGGGTCAAGTCTGACACCCCCCCCACACACACACACCCGTTCTCCAGCCCTCTATGAAAATGACATCATCTGAGAGTCACAGTGGAATGTTCTGTTTTGTCCCGGTCTTTACCATTAAAACACAAGCACACAACAGCCTCCAGTGAGAGGCTGTCATTCTCAGACAGTCAGAGCAGAGGAGGGCTGTGTTCACTCACAAGAGCCAAGGTGGGGAAGCACATTGGAGCCCTTTACACCAGCATCACCTCTCTGTTAAACGGTGTGCATTCCAAGCTACAAGGGTAGCTTTAGTTTCCATCGGTCGGTGGTCGGTAGGAAGGCTGGCGAGCAGAGTAAGGAAGGCGCTGCCTGCCATGGCGGTGCGTATCATGTCTGGGGTGGAAGACCTGATGGCGTCGGGCAGCCAGCTAGCCTGGTCCCTGGCCCACCAGACCCTGAAGAGGTGGTACCAGCGGGGGGTGACGGCCCCTTGCCGACAGCTGCTGGACGCCTGGCTCCAGGTGGGAGGCTGCTACCAGGTGGGACCGACGCTAAACCGATTGATCAGAGATGTGGATGAAGGTTGTGTGGTTGTGGGGGGGGGGTTGTGATTTGTTTTAATGGCCGCGCCGATCGGTACTCGCTCGTTACCAGAAGTGTTGGTGTTTTGAGTTTTTAACGTTAGGATATTGATGGAGTTTGGATTCCATGAGACTTTCCCCTTTCAAGTCAAGTTGAAGTTGAAAATGTGTGATTTACTGCTGACTCAGTCGGGGCAGGTGTGCGTGCACGTGTTGGTGTCTATGTGTATTTTTAACAAGGGTCTGAGAGCACATATGGAGCTGATTAGAAAGCGGCGTGTCCGATCTTTTGATCTCGAGTGTCCAGCTGGAAGTAGCCTTTGAAATTCCACTCACTGTGGAAGACCCGAACAGTGTCCGGAGCAGGAATGTCCAGTTGTTAGGTTGTTTAACTTCCAGACGGAAGGTTCTCGGTTCGAACCCCAATGTTCGCAGTCTACCTGTATAGGGCATCTTGCTCAACGACGCCTATATGCAGAGGTTAGACTTGTCATGTATCAAAAAACATTGGCTGGCTCTATTTCCCACAATCCCTCTGTGGCTGTTTTTCTTTATCTTCATACAAATCATGCACTTTTGAACACTTTCTTTCTTGAGCCTCGGGTTACGGCAATGTGGGAATTAATCATACAACCAAAAATGTGGGGTGGGATGGGGGCTGTGGAGGTGGAAGGGGAGGTTGAGCTGAAGGGTTTGTGGTTTGCCTACAGGGTGGGTCCCCCTGACCCCTCTGTGGGTCAAAGAGAAGCATGGGATGGGGGGCAGGTCAGGGGTGGGGGGGTCATGTGAAGGCGGTAGCATCAGAGAAGCCGGTTCACGTAATGGTGAGGGATTTTCAGGAAAGGGGGATGACCTCCCCAATCATGGTCAGGACATAGTGTTGACCTTCCTTTTTAACACGATGACCTGCTCTCCAAGGAAGCACTGCCCTCTTCAAACCCTGGCTGAGCCCGGCGATGGCGCTTCATTTCTACTTCTGCTTTTTGAATGAAATGCTCAAAAATGTAAATGAATGCTGATTAAATAAATATTTTACTAAGGCAGAAGATCTAACCAGCCTTTCGTGTTGTATGGTTGTGATGTCACAGAGGCACTAAACAAAGCGGCATTGATTAATTTATCCAAACAAGTATTGTTCAAAGAGCCTTGTACGCAGTACCTTGTAAGAGACACAAGGGGTGACTGATTCATGCTGGGACAATGGTTCTTCTCTAACCGACAGCAACAACAATTATTTGCATTAAGACCAACCACTCGGAATTCAGCTGTTTGTTGGTGCAGTAGTTTTTCCCTTTTTCATATAATCATTTATTAATTTTAAAAATGTGGGCCCACTCTGCAATGTTATGCTATGTGCTTTATGTACCCACTGTTACTATGGAGATATGGTGCTTTCATGTCCGTTTTTGTAAAGCTAACCCCCACATATAGGAAAAATACCTGAGTCATTGACTCAGTATGGACGACGTAGGGTATATGTAGAAATTTAGCGATTCACAGATGTCACAGAAGTTAAAACCATAATACCAAGTCAGTCAGTGTGGCAGAGACTAAAACAAGCCTTCAGACTTTCCGTTGTCTGAGGAGTAACCCATGGAAGAAATGTAGAGACATTTGTAAAAAAAACAACAACAGTAAAAGTCATGTCTAAAAAAACGACAGCGCAGCTCTGTTGTGGTATTCTGAGACAATGTGTCGCGGCTGGCCGGCCTTTAACACCAGACCTTTGATGGAGGTCCACCCGTCCTGCGGTTGCATTGGTCGTCAACACCCAGCCCTGTTTCCACCACAGAGGCACCGAGCAGGCAGCCGCGGTGGTACAGGCACACCATGTGTTTTTCACTCTCACTCACAGATTGTAATTGATGTTCCTGCTGTCTCTTCATGTGCCACACCGGCAAGCACTGAGTCACACTGTACAGTACTCAGAGGTTTTCCGAGGTGTTTCGTTATTACTGAGAATGGGAGGAAGATGTGTTCATGGTCATGATTTGCTTCCTGATGGTTTAATCAATTACGAATCGCGTCGAAGCAGCCCTTGAGGGTTGACGTGTGTTTTATGAGCAGACATTTTTCGAAATAAGTCAGCTTATCCTATTCAAAGAAACAAAACGTTAAAGATAGAAATCAATGAGTTCAACATAATGTGTATGTTATTTGTTTAGATAAAACAAAATCTTGTTGGAAAATATCATCATGATATCCTCAATCACAAAGTATTCAAATAATTTCAACCATGCCTTTGTCGGAGTTGAATGACACAGAGGGACCAAACAAATCAGGGTTACGCCACTGAAATGTATTTGTATTTCCCCTTAATCACGGTTACAGTCTCAAAGGGCTTCACAGGCCCACATTCTATGACACCACCCTCCCACCCTAAGCCCTGTAAGGGAGGAGCCACCGGTGTTTCTGTAGTTCCAAACCTTAATGGCGTCTCTTTCTGCAGATGACGGAAGGCCGTCTGTGCCAGATCCACCTGCTGGACGACAGGAACCTAGAGCTGCTGGTACAGGTAGGCAACCACACCTGCATCCTAGTTCTTATTGGTCAAGGAAACTATGTCTGGGATGCATCAGAGTCATTAGAGGAATTATGTATGGCTGCATAAAAAGTTATAATATACATGGAAGGAAGTGGTCGATATGAGTAACAAGTAACATTTTCTTTTTAAATCTTGTTTGCATCTTTTTCCAGCCCAAGCTCCTGTCCCGTGAGCTTCTAGATTTGGTGTCTTCACATTTTAACCTCAAGGAAAAGGAGTACTTTGGGTTAAGCTTCATCGACGACACGTAAGCACATTGATAGTCTGCTTCACAGCACTAACATTTAACAGACAAATAAGTTATATTGGCATATTCGCAGCCTTGCTGTTTCATAGTTTGTGTTGATAGACTTACTACAGATCATTTGTAACTATATTTCAAAATGTCCAGTGCTACTTTATGCTGATTAATAATGTACAATAGATGATAAAGGCTTGGTAGAAGGCAATTGGCCGCATGCACCGAGCGGCCATCTTGGTTCTAAACTCTAGCAGGATGGGGGGAAATTAATATATTGACAACCAAGATGGAAACAAGATGGCCGCTAGGGACATAAGGCCCATAGACACCGACATCAAGATAACGTGACAATCTCTCCGCAGTGGGCAGAACAACTGGCTCCAGTTTGAACGTAGAGTCCTTGACCACGACTTCGGCAAGAAGAGTGGCCCTTTGGAGCTGCGCTTCCTGGTCAGGTAAGGGCTCTAAAAGCAAGACCATAGAGCTTGTACATCACAACGTCACAATACATTGACTGCCGCCATTTTGGGAGTATAGGATCATCTGAATACTAGTTATTATGTTGGTAGTAATGTTTTTTTGGTCATTGTTTAGTAATTAATCGTGAAATGATTTGTCATTATGGGGAGAAATTGTTGTTTGAAACTGCCACAGCATTTCTCTTGTGAGACGTGGCAAAGCAACGTTTTCATTAGCATAGTTTATGGACATTTATTTTGAATTAGTTCAGTTCTACTAGAGTCCTCTCAAAATGAGTATTGCCAACAAAACCTTTCATGATGCATTCTGATGTACAAGCCCTAAATTTAAATAATGCTCACTTGAAGTATCTGTTTTATTTAGAATCATACAATTCACCTTCCAACTGAATAAATCAATAATACACTATGATTAAAGATAACCGGATAAACGGCCTAGATATTTTCATAATTCTTTTTACTTTCGAAATAGTAACTCATGATTTGATAGGGAGAAAGATGGGACAATAGGAAATTGTGTCCAGCAGGTGGCAGCAATCGACAACATTTTAGTTATCAAATCCTATGTCAATACAAGCGCAGATATCAAGTTTATTTTTGTTGACAGATTCTACATCGAGAAGATTACATTCTTGAAAGACAATACAACGGTGGAGCTATTCTATCTGAATGCGAAATCGTCTGTGTGCAGTGTAAGTCTTTGCCTGTCTTTCTTTAAAACATAATGTTCTTTAGACTGTAGACTATATTGTACTATATGTGTTAGTAGCTCGAGAGCACCCAATACATTTGAATCCACTGTGTGATAAAATTGACTATACTTATCGATTTAATATAAGCTAATCAGGTTACACTTGATTATATTTATCTGAAGGGCACATTAATGGAGGGAGGTGAAGTGCATTTGTAAGAAAATATAGAATGCAAATGTTATTTTATGCTTGGTCATTTATCCTTTGTTTTATGTACAGTAATCTCTTTCTCTGTCACACACACACACACACACACACACACACACACACACACACACACACACACACACACACACACACACACACACACACACACACACACACACACACACACACACATTATAATTCAAGCATTCTCGCATCTCCTGAGTATTACACACAGCAAAGGAGGCGTGGTACTTTATAACCGATTTGTTTTACATTTCATTTGAACACCTTAAAAGGGTCGTATCTGTGATCGTTCGTGTCAATAGGACCTTGAAATGCCTTTTCAAAGTTTTAAACTATACTATTTTAACCGTGTATTTTCAGTGTTAATTAGGAATTAATTGTGTCGTTCAAGACTGCACGCTTTGTAGTATGTTGCAATGCAGACTTTTTTTCGCGGGGTGGGCAGACTTGTCACCACGGGAGACGGGAGATTGTTGAACCTGCTCTCAGAATGTACCATTTTCAAAAAGGGGTGTGGTGTGGTCTATAACGTCCGACCAAACTTTGGTTTTGCCATTTTTTTTAAATAGCTTACCGCTATATGGAGAATTATATAAAATGTAACTTTATACATTTAACTATGCAACATTTTGAACCACAACCTCAATGTCAACGACAATGGTTCAGTCGGTAACAGTGGGTCGAGGTACGGGGCTGAGAAGATTTCGCTCAAGTCAAGTGTTTCCGATGGGCTAAGCTTGTTTTTCTCCCTACTATCTTACTCTTTCTACACCAGGAAACCATCGAAGTTGAGAGCGAACATGTTTTCAAGTTAGCGGCATTGGCATTGCAAGTAAGTACACGAGACGTGGTGCAAGTTTTGGAGGCGGATTGAGTGGAAACGGCGTCAATGTGAATACACACGCACGCTTAGGGCATTTGAAAATAGACGTCAACGGGACAGTTAGGTCCCGCTATTGTTACTCAGTGTGCTTCGTTATCTCTTATCTAGCCTACCGAACCCACTGGTTATACATTTTGTAGCCTATTACATAATATTAGGACAATCGTGTCGTATTTGGCAAACGTTGTTTTAGTTTGAAAGGGTTGATACATAGCGCTTTCGTCCCACTTGACTCATTGTGGTACTTTGTTTTTATAGGAAGCTAAAGGAGAACACACAAGGTAAGCGACGTCGATCCTTTTTAAATGCTCTTAAACTGACTCGTTTATAGGAACGTTAGCTCAATGTGGAACACGAAATACGTTTTTGTGTAGAAATAATGTCAGGGGAAGAAAAACGGTTCTGATGCTGAACTGTTTGCTCAGTGTAAGGTTGCAAGCAATAGCCTGGCTAATAGATAATGTTCAACTTCACAGGTTGAGATTTAAGTTGAACTTCCCTTAGGTTAATCATTCTCTCTGTGGTGTGCTAACGTGACATGGAACCGAAGCCTCGATGTTCTGGTGCTATCAACGTGTTATGGGGTTTTCTCATAGCAACATACCTGTGTTTCTTCCCCACACACTTGTGTGCTTAGGCGTGTGTGTTTAGCTTTTCAGGGCTGGGAAATACTTTCCGAAAAGCTTTGTGTGTGTGTGTGTGTGTGTGTGTGTGTGTGTGTGTGTGTGTGTGTGTGTGTGTGTGTGTGTGTGTGTGTGTGTGTGTGTGTGTGTGTGTGTGTGTGTGTGTGTGTGTGTGTGTGTGTGGGGGGGGGGGGGGTTATGTTTTGGGGATTCTGCATGGGACATTTAGGGAAGTCACCAGGAGAGATATTTATTTATAATTGAATTCTCTAAGCGATAAGAAAGAGTCATGACCTTGTGATAAGTGTGTTGTTTAGTTTGACCTATGCTGTCCAGAGGAGTGAAGGACACACAGACAAACACTGCCTCTGATCAGTAAACATAGCACCTTCCTCAGTGAACAACAAAGCATGGGTTCCACCGTTGTGCCCCAAAAGGCCTCTGTGCTTTATCACAAACACAAAGCTTAGTGCTCAGTAAGGAGTTATACATGTATGGTTTGAATACCCATACTGCCATCTTTTATTCTCACTCACTCTAACTCACTCTTTTCCTTTCCTGCCTCTCCCTTTTCTTCTCTCTCTCCCCAAAAAAGTAAAATGCTTCTATTTCCGTTGTGTTACCCTATAATCTTTTACAAGCATGGCTGGTTTTGTGGTAATTAGTGATTGCAGATTGCTCGCTGATGCTCAGAGAACATTCATGCAGCAATATGTTTTCTGCTTTTAACCCGCAGCGTTTAATCGTCAAAAGCGTCGTCCGTGTGAGTTACTTCAGTTGTGACCCCTGCGAGTTCATGTACTGTAGGTGTAGGGTTGGGCTGTACTTTGTCCCGTCTATGAAAGCACAATAAAGCAAAAGCTGCCAACATATAATCTGGCAGATTTCATCCATCTGGATGGATATGCAACTAGTTTGAGTCCCACTGCTTTCTTACTGAGATACCAGATTAATATTTTTGATTACTAATCCTGATTCCGAACAGGATGTTCTGACACTCTTCTCTTCTTTGCAAACACTTTTACATGATCATTTTCATGTGGACATTCTTTGTGGATAAGTGCAATATTGCCTGGACATTCAGTGTTGTAATGAAGCAGTGGTAGTACAATACAGCACTACAGTCTTCTTTAGTCGTGCAGTTCTCAAAACGTAGAATGTTCCCGTGAGAGTGTTGTTGAATTTTCACTTCATTTATTAGTGGGACTTCTTGTTTTAGTTTTTTGCCTTGTGGAAGCAGAGGGCCAGTGGTGCAGCATGTGCGTTTCCTCTGAGCCAGAGAGAGGTGAAAGGTGGAGCACAGGGAGATAAGTTGTGGAGGAGTGGATGCATGCCTCCCTTCCATCCAGCCTGGGATTTGGTTGTCTGGGGGGAGTGAGTCAGGCGTGAGGCCCCAGCCATAGTGGTGTTATTACACAGGTCTTAGCACCGGGTTTTAGACTACACATAAAATTAATTGTAACCCGTTCATGTGGTGGTTTTTACTGCTGTTTGACATTAACGCTGATGAAGAAAATTAAAGTGGTGCGTCTCTCCATTAGTGCTGAACAGCCTGTTTTTCAGATTAAAGTGGTTTAATCATTTATCAATTGTACCAAATACCAAACGTTGACTGCTTATGGTTTTCTTGACTGCTCGTCAGGACAAACTACTCTAATTAAGGAAATAATGTTGGGCCCAGCTACGGGAATTGGCCATTATTGATGACATTTAATCAACGAAATGATTCCCATAGAAAAATAATCTTGAACTTGCCAATAACAATAAACAAAAGGGGCAGCACTGTAGCATCCATTGACTGATGTAACTGGCAGCCTTCACTTACACCTCCTCCATTCAATCAACCCAGGTAGGGCTTTCCTCCTCATCATTACACTCCCTAGCCACCCACCCCTGTCTCTCAGCCCACTGGAAGTAGCTGACACATGCGTACCCCCCCCCCCCCCCCCCCCCCCCCCCCCCCCACGCTACGTGGGCACACGGGGCCATGCCAGAGCCCACGGCTGGGCGTCTCCCTGGCGCAGGAACCACCGCCACGCTGTGGGGAGATAGCAGACGTCCTAATGAATTCCAGATTGCTGACAGGGCGGCTGTGGAGCACATTGCCCTGGCAATGCCGGGCCCCTACACCCCTCCCCCCCCCCCCCCCCCCCCAATAAAAACGTACACCATCAAACTGCCAGTGAAATGCCATGGCAGCAGAACCCAGTCGACTCAGCAGAGGTATCTACTGGGGGTAGGGGGGTGGGGGGAGGAGGCAGTTGTCCTGTGGATTTTTTCTTTTTCTTCGTAACCATTTACTCTCGTAAACTGGTTCCCATAACTGGATCGTCATGAGCCTTGCTACAATATCAGCAGATGTTAAATCCCATTAGTTTCAAGGGCCTTGAGTGGAGCAGAGTGCCTCCGTTCACATTCATGAAGTTCTTGTTTGGGTCACATGACAATTGGCCCAACAGGATTCATGGTAGTTATTTTATTTATGGCTAGGGCATTCAACTTCCTGCCAAAAGGTGCTGGGTTTGATCCCCCATGTCCTTAGCCATCTTCAGGTACCTTTGAGCAAGATGCCCCTATCTGCTCCTTAATGACATGTATTTGAATTGACTCTAGGTTGCTAAGGATAAAACGGTGAGAACATAATAAATATAATTGGATGCTCACCGGTACCTTATGATAGCCTAGTACATAGAGTGTAGTCTGGTTCATCTAGCCCACAGGCTTGAGTCCTGTCTGTGAGGCCTGTGCCTGGAACTGAAGAATCATACAGGACTTGTCCAGTACCTTTCACCACTAGCTCAGTCTGCCAAGAGCTGCTCAATGGAGTCTGTTCAGGCCTCTGGTGCACCTTCCAACGACCCCATAGTCTACCGTTGTTTGGCAGTAATTGTATAACCAGTTAATGCCCTCTCTCTCCCTCTGTCAGACTATCTCTCCCTCTCTCTCTCTCTGTCTCTGTCTCTGTCTCCCTCTATCTCTCTAACACATACAACACCCACCATGTCAGAGTGACTCACTGTTCACTATCAAGGGCCCTGACACACACACACACACACACACCACAGGGTGTTGGACCTATTCTTGTGTTCATAAGCTCAGTGCTAAACTTTGTTCATACATCTGGCTCAGTCATTGTTTAATCTGCGCTGGGAAAATAACATACTATGGCTCTGGCTTTACATAAGATAATACTGAAGTACATAGCCCTCTGAAAACTTGCAGTGCAGGTCTTCAAGTACAGCACTTTCTTCTTCAACCTCATTTCAAAGAGCCATAAGTCATAAGATAAATTAGTTTTGGCAACACATGAGTGAATCCCGTACCTAGACTTGGCGTGCACCGGTTGTCTTTTAGATAAGAGAGGAGGAAGGGGAGAGAAAGATCGCCTGATGCTGCACCTTTTCCTCAGTTTTACATGTGAGTTATGGCTGTCTTGCATTAAGACATAGAAATTCAAACCACACTGTGAAAGCACAGAGACCTAGAGGGAGGGCTCTCTGCTGTGGGTTAGCTGCTACTAGGACACTTGTTTTTAAGGTCATGATGTGACCTTGGCCTCCTGGGAAATTTGAGTATTTGTATGTAGAGGCGCATGTCATTACACAGCAATAACATGCTAGTTTCCCTAGTCAAGGTACCCCGGTTGAGCTTTGGTCCCTCGCACTATTTCTACAATGCAGTCATTAAGCCTTTTCATTGAATATTGTTAGATACATGTTATTATGAACTGGTAGGGGTTAGGCATCTTGCTCAGGGATCCTACAGCCGGCATTGGGGTTTATACCAAGAACCTTTCAGCTCGGTGTCAAAAACCCTAACCATTAAGACTATTTTGCCCTGTGACACATCTATATTTCCATTTCTTATTTTATGTTGTGATAAAGCCTAAACATGATCTTATTTAGGTTTTTCTTGTCAGTAATTGTAATATTACCCAGCTCTTTTTCTAATCAAGATGCGTAAATGCATAGACATGCATTGACGATGCAAAGCCTTGAGAAACCTGCGTACTCTACACAGAAGTGCCCCCCAGGTCAACCACAGACAAGTTACAATCCAGAGCCCCCTGCCGGGAGGCTGCAGTGCCAGTCCCCCCGAGCTGCCCTGCCAACACCAATAACACCCTTCTGATCCGCTGTAACTCACTGTAGCTCAACGTGTCTCTCCCCTCTCCGCCTATGACGGAGATGAGTTGCAGCTCTTATCCACAGTCATAATAACGCCTTCAAGGTACCGCCTGGCTCCATGTGGATGCATTTATTGTTCTTGTTTCTCTCTGTTCCTCTCCAGCGCCGAGACCGCCAGGGAAGACCTGAAGCAGCTCACCCTCCTGCCCACCAGAGTCCTGAGGGAGCACCCATCGCTGACCTACTGGTGAGACCCATCAGATACACACCATCTGCTCACTGTGGAGTAGACCACCACATGCACCGGTAGGGGGGTGGTTGGTCAACTAATCCTTGGGGATTACACGGCCCCCCATAGATACCCCTGGGTCACCCAAGATCACCCTTGCCACACCCCCTGACAGCCCCCCCAGCACTAAGTGGCGTCGGTGGTCGGTAACACCTGGTTGCACAAAGCAATTTGTGAGGCTGCAGGCCGTGAGGTGTGCTGGGCGAGAGGGGTTTAGTCTCTGGTGGGGCGTCTAATTAATCCTCATGCTTTGATAATTAGGTTTAGCCCCTCAACACACTGGACTGCATAAGGAAGGTGCATAAACCCTGTCTGAAAAATTTCTCTGTTCTATTTTGCGCTTCCCCTTCCCCTGCCTTTCTTACATTATTCTTAAACTTTGTCTGAGGCCCATCCCAACAACATGTAAACCAACAACACTTCAAATAAATAGGCAGTTTATAATAGTACGCCCTTTTGTGTGTGTGTGTGTGTGTGTGTGTGTGTGTGTGTGTGTGTGTGTGTGTGTGTGTGTGTGTGTGTGTGTGTGTGTGTGTGTGTGTGTGTGTGTGTGTGTGTGTGTGTGTGTGTATGCGCGCGCTTTGCCTCACGGTCTACCGCCCATGCTGCAGTGAGTCTGCAATCCCTGCAGCCCTGTTATAAGGAGCGATTACTGTGCGTGTGTTTGTGTGGGTCTGTGAGCGAGAAAGAGAGAGTGAGCAATAGAGAGGGCAGTGAGTGCCATCGGCAGGCCAGGATGTATTTTCTGCATGAGCAGACAGAATGGAGTTTTGGGAGGCCCATCCCACACTCTTCTCGTTCTGTTTTTTTTTTTGGCGGGGGTGGGGGGGTGGCCGAGGCACTTGATTGATTATTCATTTGAAAGTCTTATCTTTCCCATTGCAGCGAGGACCGAGTGATTGAACATTACAAGAAACTGCAAGGACTGAGCAGAGGACAGGCCATTGTTCAGTAAGTCAAAAGTTGCATTCCTGCGTTTGAACAAGAATGGATTGTGATCGACCAGCCGGTTCCCGAGTGCCTACTTATTTTTGTTATGTAATACTTTCCTTTTATCAATAGCGATTATTATTTTCCTCTTCAGCTGCTCTGTGCTCTAGAGGAAGTAGATGCTCTCCATTATGCTGGGAAGTCTAATTAATTAGGGCAGGCCTAGTTTTAAACTGGGCAGCCGGCCAATGGGGTGGAGCGGGGGAGGGGTGCAGTCCTCTGTTATGCATGTGCTTTCTCTCAAAGCAGCCGTAACTCGAAGCAATCAGAGGTCGAGTCGATCAATGTATCCCACCCCCCCCCCCCCCCCCACCACCCGTCTCTGGTGCGGCCACTGAAACAAATTGATCGGTGGGCTACTGTAAAACCGCTGTACTTTCTGAATGGGCTCTGGCTTGAATCCCACTCAGCCCGCCGTGTGATGGCCACTGGCTGACAGTGATGAAGTGTTTAACCGGCAATATGGCCGCTAATGTCTTACATTCTTCCTGAAGGTATCTGGCCCTGGTGGAGTCCCTGCCGACATATGGAGTCCATTACTACCCTGTGAAGGTAAGCGAGGTGGCCGGGGTCATACAGTAGCTTAACCTTGTTGCACGCAGCTTTCAACATGCCCCGCGCTC
The DNA here is from genome assembly GCA_026745465.1 of Lota lota. Classification (NCBI taxonomy): domain Eukaryota; kingdom Metazoa; phylum Chordata; class Actinopteri; order Gadiformes; family Lotidae; genus Lota; species Lota lota. The sequence goes on along the minus strand of JACYXH010000086.1, from coordinate 107,088 downwards.
TTCGTCCACTTCCACTGCATAAACTCAGACAATATTATACTCAAAGCACTCCCTGCAGTGTTATTTTTGTTAGTAGTTTTATTGTGTCATAAAACTGTCCATGTCTAAGCTGGTGACATATGGTTATCAAAGCTACATGCCTTACATAACGGAAATATCCTACCACTGTTAAACAAAGCTAACCCATACCCTAGTCAACACAACAAATGAATCAAGATTGTTCAAATAACATGTAAATAAGGCAGATCCAGGACATAGAATGTCTTAATGTGAAGGCTTTTACATATAGATTTACAATAGTTCAGTTGGCCACAACTGAGGGTAACCCCTCCTTTGTCTTCTTGGCCACCACATCTAACCTGACTTTCCCTTACCTGGACTCATTAAAGCACGGTGTCTGAGGAGATCAAACAGAGGCATTAAAATGACTCAGCCTGGCTGCACGGGGCCTTTTTTAAGGCTTCTTGAATGCATTTGATCTCCCCTTGTGTTGCTCTTGCTCAGAGCATAATGGGGTAATTGCTTTGGAAACAACCCCATTTTCTGTTCCCCAGCCCCTTGCAATAAACCCTCTTAAAGTGTGTGTGTGTGTGTGTGTGTGTGTGTGTGTGTGTGTGTGTGTGTGTGTGTGTGTGTGTGTGTGTGTGTGTGTGTGTGTGTGTGTGTGTGTGTGTGTGTGTGTGTGTGTGTGTGTGTGTGTGTGTGTGTGTGTGTGTGTGTGTGTGTGCTCTCACTTCTCCCTGCAGGACAAGCAGGGGATACCCTGGTGGCTTGGGGTCAGCTACAAAGGCATCGGCCAGTTTGACTTGCAGGACAAATTAAAACCCCGAAAAGTAAGTCCCGCTGACACATTCCCCCCCTGCGTTGACACTGGATTTCAATGTTTGGTTCTCATTCACATAGTTCCCTGTGTGCTTAATGTGAGTTTCAGTGTGTGTGTGTGTGTGTGTGCGCATGCATGTGCTTACAAGTGCACTTTTAATGCGTGGTTCCCTCAGCTGGTTAATACTCCACCAAACTGTAAACAGTGGTTTAAAAAGTTAAAGCCCAATCAGACGGAGCTTCATGGGAGCGATGGGAAACATACAGAGTCAAGGTTACACAAACAGAGCAAACAAGACCAGACCCTGAGCTACTGACAGCGCAGGAGCCGTTCTCCAAGTGTATGACTACACACGGACAGGTTGTCACAACAGAGGCTTATTAGTCACCTTTGACAGTAACCAAAATCCAGTCCTTATTCCCTGTTACTATTTAAACGACTGTTACGTTACTACTCCATTCCTACCTGTTTCACATGGCAGAGTGCTGCAGTTGACTAAGCTGGGTGTGGTGTCACACCGAATTCCACAGCATTAATGGGCATGGCTCACGACAAATTAAAACCTTGGCCAAAGTCTGTGTCTTTCTTTCTTTCTGTCTCTCTCTCTCTAGTGTTGAAGGTGTAATTATGGCAGGGGGGCCTTGGTTGGGCACTCTGCCAGTCAGGGTGCATGGGGGGTTGAGTTTGTGTGATCTTGGGGCTGCGGTGGTTGGAGATCTCGTACACACACACACACACACACACACACACACACACACACACACACACACACACACACACACACACACACACACACACACACACACACACACACACACACACACACACACACACACACACACACACACACACACACACACACACGGGTCTGCCTGATGTTCCCTGTGGGGAGGAGGGAAAGACCAGCCATTTTTTTATTGCCTCTTTGTAGCTCTTGTTGTTATGATTAGCACAACAATAACTTGGATTCCAAGAGAGAAGACCTCTGTCATCTGGTGGATAGTGATAGTGCTCACCGTCTTTGTATGAAAACTCTTCCTCCACACCCCTTTACTCCTACCCCCTCCCCTGCATGCTATTCTCATTATGCAAAGCTGCTTTCTACTTTGTGGGAGAGAGAGAGAGAGAGAGAGAGAGTGTGTGTGTGCATGTCAGTGATCTCAAGAAGTGCAGTCTTGCCAGGCCGCATCTTGTTGCCTTCTGAGCAAAGACCTCTCTTTCTCTCCCCCTCTCTCCCTCCATCTCTCGCACTCTCTGGCTCTTTCTCTCTTGACATGAACTTCTCATTGAAGTTGACGCTGGGTGAATGTGGTTACGATAAGCCTCGACCTCTCATTATCTTCCACTCTGCGTGTCAGTTTCATCACCACTTAATGAATGGTTCCGATGGCTTGAAAAGGCCCGTCTCTCCCCTGTTGTGTGGAGGAGAGGCGGGAACTTGTGTGAGAATCTGAACACCCTGTCATTTTCATTATGTACCAGTGCAGCATCTTAAGGACACTGTTGGCAAAAACTAATGGGCATAGATGATGATGTAGGGAGAGTAAAGAGAATGATTTAATTTGGCAACAGAGCTCCGTCTTGACGGATGGGCTGTCCTGTGCACGCCGGTGAACTGTAGCCCAGTTATGAAATTGTGCTTCTAGCACAGAGCATGTAGAATGCAGAGGTCATGTCAAGACTTTACATTGCAGTTTGAATCACTCTGTGGAGCTTTCTCGTTGTCTGTATTCATCTGTGGAGCTCCCTGGCACCCTGACAGCCCCTCTCCCAGTGAGCTCTTTATGGTCGCATGCTGATCGGTGTCTGTAAAATGTGATGAGCCATTAGAACCAAAATAAATCTCTCCTTGAATACGGATTCAGCGTTTCACCGTGAGGGGCCCATTGGTGAATAGATGATTAAAGATGTGTTTTCTTTGCAGTAAACGGATTCACTGTAATCTGTTCATTCCAAGAATATTCCACATGGTGGATGCTTTCATCCCCCTAGCATCTTACGAGAGCGTGAGTGCAAACAATTTCTTAAAGGACAACTCCAAGATCGAGTATTTACCCAGTATTAACTCCAGCACGGTCCCAGAAGAAGATGACGCACAGACAAGACGTCAGTCTTATGACGAGTCAAAATACAAGCAGCCGTCTCATGCAACTTCAGTACACACCACTCAGTCCTCGAGTCTCGCGCTCTCAATGTACACAGCTCCCGGGCCAGCAGCTGGCGTGGGGGAGAGCAGGGTGGGGCACTGCATGGCCTGTGCAGGCAGTGTGAGTCACAACCTACAGTTTTATATCATAAGGGAAGATACCACTGAGCCGCAGATCCACTGGGGGTGTTCTTTAGCGTTTGCATGGCGACTGAATCACAACATTCTGAGCCCATATGAAACCACAGGTATTTATTCATTGGCCCCTCCCTCCTCTACGGAGAATGGAAAACACTGGATCCCATTTTTTTATTATCGAAAGTACTGTTCTTACCTTTTGTCTTTAGTCTGTGACGGCCTATGAGCTTGCTGTCATTCTGTTGGAGCCATAGTAATCTATTGGGCCATTTCCCATAGAATGAAAGTGACACATGACACCAGTGCCTTTGAGGTGTGTTTCATCCCCGGCATACTTTAGCAATGGCCTCATCAGCCACCAGGCTGTTTAATGGTTTCATGTTTCCTCTCACAAAGTGTCAAGATTCCCTCATTGAGAGAGCCAAATGAGATTAAAGTCATTTAGCCTTCATTAGAATGTAAATTGTGATAGTACCGCACCAGTAAGTGCGGGTGATACTATAGGGTGTGAAGTGGAGGGAAGCACTGCTTCTGCCGGCTCCCATTGTTTGTTAATTACTACGTTCGCCAAAATCACAGCCTGACTCGTTGGCCAGTGAATAGATTACAGCTGCACCATGCCGTGGTGCAGTCTCCAGCACCACTGCTATAGGTTCACTAGAAACCATTTGTAGTGGACCTGGAGGATTCCTGAGATTATGAACCTTTATCTTTACCGTGGAGACCGAGGAACATTTGTCACCTGCTGCTGTGCTGTCTCCTAGGGTCGGAGAAGGGGCCACAGCTGTGCATTTGGTCAAAAGACCCACATTATTCCACAAGCAAACCCAGCGAAGGAAGAGCCGCATTCCTGGCAAAAACTACAAAAAACGTAATGCAGTGGAGCTAGCGTTTAAGGTCTTTCCAACTCTCCGGTGGATATGAATGACTTTGGCTTTCGTAGGGCAGTGTAAGATTCCTCCCAAGCCAGGTGAGCTCCTAGGGTCACTGGGATGCAGCAGCCCCGAGCAGCCCCCACAGGGAGGGGCAAAGCGCCACGGCCACATTAGCCCCTAACATTAATGATTCGACCAAAGCAGCAGATTCCTTCGATGTTTTCTCTGGGAGTGGCTGGACGGCCTGTGTTAAAGGGTCCCTATAAACACCAGGGGGTTGTGTGTGTGTGTGTGTGTGTGTGTGTGTGTGTGTGTGTGTGTGTGTGTGTGTGTGTGTGTGTGTGTGTGTGTGTGTGTGTGTGTGTGTGTGTGTGTGTGTGTGTGTGTGTGTGTGTGTGTGTGTGTGTGTGTGTGTGTGTTTCAATACAAAAACAGTGGAGAGTCTCTAAAAAAGGTAAAAATTGAGTCATGTTTGAGCAGTGGGTGTTCACGCCTGGCCTAGAATCGGAAAGGCAGGAGGAGGAGCCGAGTGTCACTTCCAGGTAGGGACAATACTAGAACCTGCCCAGCTGGTTTCACTGAAAGGGAAGCAACTGCCATAATGCACCAGTTATCAGTAAGAAGTGTACAATGTGTGTGAAGAGAGAAAGAAGGAAAGAGACAAACTGTAAATGCGCTGACTAACTTATTTAGAAATGGATAAATGAGGAGAGCGAGCGAGAGAGAGAGAGAGCGTGACAGCATGAGGTGTGTGTGATGTCAGAGGGAGGGGCCTGTACGGGGGCGGGACCAGCTCAGCTGAAACTCTTGCAACACCTATCTGGCTGCCTGAGAACAGACAAGGGAGAGGATTGTTCTGAGGAGCTGCTGCTGCCCTGTGGGAAACTCTAGCCAGAGGATTCAATACAAACCCCACCTACATCCCACCAGGGATTTGATAAGAACAGAAGAGGGGGGAGGATAAATATAATTTTCTGGTAAGCACCTCCATTTTGTTCATTTTCACCTGCTGTGGTTGGTTGAGCTATTCATAAGGATTGTTGTATGTTGAGGTGAGGTGTTTTTTGTTTTGTTAGTGTTTGAATGGGGATTTGCTTGGCGTGGTTGATTAGGGGCAGCACTGCCACAGAGTTTAAGAGAGGGACACGACGTGAGCGTGTTCAATGATGCAGGAAGAGGGAGCTATGGTAAAAGGAGAGTCACCTGGAATGCTGCCTTCTGGACTGGTTTCGGGTCATGTGATAAATCTCCACCTCGCGCGCGCTGTCAGCTCTGTCCGTGTGTGTGGATGTGCTTGTGTGTATGTATTTTTTTTCTTCTTCTTCTCTTTTTCATCTCCACACAATTAGATCAAGGAAGAGCCATTCACAGACAAACTGCTCCAAATTCCTTTGCTCGTGTGCCCGGTGTCAGTGGAGCAGATGTTTCATCCTGCATAGAAATAGAAAGAGAAGGATACGAAGAAGAAAGCTCATGTGTGGTGTTCTTCTTACCCCAGGGCAGAGTGAAGTGATTCAGACCAGTCTACTCTCTGCTCCCTGCACTTGGAGCATTAGTCATAATTGCCCCTCTGTAAGCCTGACCTTACACCTGACTGGCTGGCCGGCCAGCTGGGTCCCAGTGCGCAGCAGTTTAAAGTTGCTGTGAGTTTGTTGTTATCGTGTGTGTGTGTGTGTGTGGTGGTTGTTTCAGCACGAGCTTGGAGTCTGAGGCCTGCCTCATTATAAACTGCTGCAGCTGCAGCCCAGCAAAGAAGCTTGCTGTTTTACTACCTTTCTCTGCTTTCCAATCGGTCTTTAAGTAATAGATGGCTCTCTGTGTATTTGATGCTTTTTTGCAATAAAAACTAATGGAATTCTTTACCGCTATGTGTGTATCAAAGCTCATTTGTGCACTCATTCACACTCAAGCAAACATGGCGTCATAGTCTGTCTTTTCTGTACATAGACCTGTGTTCTCATTGTGTACTCAGTGTGTGTGTGTGTTCTCTTTTCTCTCTCTCTGTCTACAGTTATTTCAGTGGAAGCAGCTGGAGAACCTATATTTTCGTGAGAAGAAGTTTGCAGTGGAAGTGAATGACCCTCACAGGTCAGAGAAGTGAAAACACTTAAATGTTTAAAACCCAGTCTGTATGTCATTGCACCCCACCCTACTTTACTAATCTTTTTTTAGCTTGCGCTCTTCTTCAACAAAAGCCCTTATCCTACTGAAGTACAGGCAGCCTAATTTAGGGCACTGTTTTAACACCTTTAGCTTGTCTGTGCTGTCATTAAACACTGCAGTGTTCAAAGGATGCTGATGCGTGTCTATCCTCCGTATGATACTTCCCGTTAACTAAACTGTAATTAAAAGTCACTGATCTAAAGCAAGCTCCGTTTAGCTGCTGCTATTTTTCTCATTCTTTTCATCAATACTCTTTGTGACACAGGCGAACCACACACATGTAATTTTAGTCTTAAGAGTTGCAGCATTTGCTGTGGCTCATGGCCGTGTTCGTTTCTCCTGTTTGTGCTCTCCAGGCGCACAGTGACCAAGCGCACCTTCGGACAGGCAGGACTGGTCATCCACTCCTGGTATGCCAGCCACTCTCTGATCAAAACTATCTGGGCGATGGCTATTAGTCAGCACCAGTTCTACCTGGACAGGAAACAGAGCAAAGTGAGTCACACTTTCTCCCTCTATCTCCCTCCCTCTGTTTTCATGTTCTCTGTCCTCCTCCTCCACCACCCCTATTAACCAACCCCCTCAATACCCACATGCTCTGGGTCTCCCCACTGGTTTTGTCATCGTGCTCCAGACTCAGTCCCTCCCCCTCATTATTATTTTCGATCTGTGTTGATACGACCCTCTCTCAAGTATAGGCCCACGTCATAGTTGTGTTTCTATACCGATGTCCCCGCTCCGATGTTGGGCTGCAGCCAAGCAGAGGGGGATGGGGCTGTTCAGACTGTCTCTGTCTCTCTCTGTGTCTGTGTGTGTGTCGGAGGTAGATGGCCGATCCATCCACAACACCACCACCCCCTGATTAATGAGGGAGCCGTGCGCGGCAAGCACTGAGCATTCAAATGGGTCTTCCCCGCATCGCACTGCGACACCATTAAGATGAAATACCGACCTGGTCGTCTCTGCTTCACAGATTTCCCCACCCCTCATTTTACTCATTCCCTCTCGGTCTCCCTCTGTCTTCGCTGGCCCAGGCAAAGCTTACGACCACAAGAAGTTCGGGAGACATCGCCATGGACCTGACAGAGATCTCTGTGCCGAGAATCAGGAAAATGACCAGCACCGAGACGCGGGACCAGCTTATCATGGCCAGCAACGGCAGCCTGATATCAGCCGGTACGCTGCCCAGAAAGAGCTACCTGTCCGCTCCTGTTTGTAATCTGGGGAGTGAACCACCCGCCATCATGCTCGTTGACATCCAGCAGACTCATTGTCTTTTGCAGGTTCGGTCGACTCTGAGATCCTCGAGGAGCGGAAGAAAGAGAAGATTTCTGATCTGAAAAAGAAGGAGAAGGATCTGGAAGACAAGCTGGCCAAGAAGATGGAGGAGCTGAAGAATATCTGCATGAGAGAAGCCGTGAGTGTGTTGCAGTGAACGCTTTGGTTGTTTTCTGTGCACCGTTAGCTTTGCCACGTCTCCATCTGACTCCTTTACGGTGTGTTTGGTATTGAAGGAGCTCACGGGACAACTGCCCAAGGAATATCCTCTGTTGGCCGGAGAGAAAGCCCCACCCATCAGGAGACGTGTGGGGACGACCTTCAAGCTGGAGGACCACCTCCCCAACGACAAGGTGTGTGGTCATTAGTGTGTAACTATCACTTTCATCATCTTCGTCTTCTTTTTTACCACTTGGGACACTTTTGCGACTTTGGCATATTGATTCAATCAGTAGAATTGCAGCTGCTTAACATCTTACAATAGTATATCATTGGTTTATTAATGATTATTTGGAGTTCTGGCAGTTCTGGATCCATCCATCCAGTCTTTGTAAATCGATGGGTATCGATGTGTCGTCGTACATCCCACCGACGCAGCAATCAATAGGGGATGAATAGGTGGATAATGACTAACAACACATTTACATCAGGACCCGTACCTGAGGAACCTGGAGAGCCGCTTCGCGCTGCAGCAGAAGTTCGTGGAGGCCTCCATGAAGCTGGCCAACGAGGACGACCTGGCGAAGACGGTGAAGAAGAAGCGGAAGAACAACTGCCAGGACGCCATGAGGATGCTGCAGAACATCGAGGACGAGATCAACGCCTACCGCAAGACGATGGGCCAGAAGCCTACCCAGAGGGCCTCGCTGATCATCGCAGGTAGTCAGAGGTTTCCACGGGAAACTGCCACTGTGGCTCCAAATGCTAGCTGTAAAAGCTACTTGTGATGCTAGTGCCAGTGCCCCCCACGCTGCTAGCATCACGAGTAGCTCGCTGGTACATTTCGTTTTTATTATCATGATAACGGTACTGACGGTACCTGAATGGGGGAACGGAAAAGGGGTTTAACAGTATATTTATTATGAGCGCCATGGATATAATTATCATTATCAGTCATTTGAGCATTTCATTCGTAAATTGATCCGTCACACAGTATTTGTATGAATGTGTGAACTATGAGGGGCGGTTCTGAAGTTTTTCCTCTTTGTACCTTCTCAGAAGATTCCAATCCTTCAGAGCTCAGCTCGCTTTCGGACAGCCTCACTCTGGACGACGGTGAGTACAGAGACTAAAGCCTCCAGTATACTTTTAACCGCAGCATACTGCAGTATACCAGGTTACCTTGTGAGGTCGAATGCATTGGTTTGCTTTACTTTTTTTCTCGGCCCATGTGCTTCCGGATTTGTCCTTTTATTTTCTATTTTGAAGTCACCCCTTTTTCTGCGCCATGGCTCACTGTGTAGTGGAGCAGTGTTAAATGAGCCGACCCTGGGTCACAGTAGTAATACAAACATGTGCCTGCACCACTGCATTCTGCAGCACTTCCACCGTCGTTCAATTTTGTGCCAGAGCTCACGTGTTACGATGCCACCTTCACGCATTGCTGCTTTGTACCGTTGTGCTAATGTACTAGAGGAGCTGTACTACTACGCAGTGCACCTCTTGGTATATTTCACACCATGGTTACCATTTTCGGAACTTCTACATAAACGTGTGAAGCATATTATTTACTACACAGTACAGCTTCAGATGTACTTTACATTATTCTGAATACTTCACGTATTGTTTTCTGTATTTCAAAATGAAAGTGCCAACCTTTGATTAAGACATTTTGAAAATAATAAAACTTTTGTGAACCAAATTGACATCCAATTTGTCAATATGAAAGCAGCCCGCCCACAGGTTCCCTACAGAGTTAGAGTTGACTCTAGTGCTGTATGTTCCACTCCAGACGATGAGCTGGGCTCCCAGAGGCTGCGGTCCAGGTCGGTCCAGTACTCCCCCAGGCCGCACCACGCAGACACCCTGGACATCCACTATGGCCAGGACCGGCGGGCCTCGGAACAGCCCGCAGACAACAGGTTAGACACGCAACGCTGCCAGCGTAAACACAACTCTGAAGAGAAGCTGTTCATACCTGCGTTTTAGCATGCTACCAGCCTGTACAGACCTGCAGCGTCGCAGCACGGCTACATTCCAGCCAGCCCTCCTCGCCTTCCTCTCTCCTCTCTATCCTCTTCCTCCCACCTCTCCATCGTCTCCCCCCCCCCCCCCCCCCCTCCGGCTCCCTTATCAGTCTGAACGCGCCAGCTTTTAAAAATAGAAGGGAGCGAGCGTGTTGCTGCCTGCTAGGGAGCACTAGACAGCTCCAGATGGAGAGAGAGAGAGAGGGGAAATGAGAATGTGGCTCTGGCGAACGTCCGTTTAAACGTCACTCGGCTTATAAATGTTAAGAACAAGATATGCATGGTCTGGTGCATTCTGGTGCATTAGTCTTTAGGTCATTTTGATTGAACATTGATATTTATAATGATATTAATGAATGATGTTCGATTTTGGCTGCATGCAAGTTAAACACAGGCTGGCCATGTTTTCTTTGTTCTTTTGTCGTTATTTTATATGAGAGCTGGGGGGGGGGGGGGGGGGGGGGGGGGGGGGGGGGGGGGGGTTAGCGTTAGCTTGGGTTTGTTTATGTGTTTGTTTATGTGTGCTCCTGGGAGACGCTGCACACTGTGAACCTCTTATCTGGTGTTCCTCAGATTGAGGTACGGCCAGCTCCAGGAGCCACTCCTCTACCCTCACCACGGGGCCTTATCAGGCCACCACAGACCCCCTCCCCGCCAGCCCCGGGATGCCCGCAGCATGCCCCCCACCCCCGTCCTTACCCGCAACGCCTTCAGCAGCACCCAGCTCAGGTAGGCTGCCGCCATGAAGCACACAAACGCACGCACGCTCTGCCTGATGCAGGTGAAAAGTATTGCAAGTCAATCTCCTTTCAGTGTTTACTTCGTTCCTGTCTCCATGTGTGGGTGTTGATATTGGCCATTAGTATTGGATTGGCACACTTGCTGGGAGGAATGAGCACAAACACACACACACACGTGTGCGAACACTCCTAAACACACTCAAATGAATACATGAATGCGTACATTTACACTCCGATGTATGCAAGAAAGCACATGCCCTAGCATTCATTCAAATAAAAAAAAACACACACCGTCATGCAGGAATATTCTGAAAAGGCGACCATCTGTCTCGACACTACACAAGCCAACCCACCGCGTCTCTTGAAAGTCTGCTTTGTGCTTTTGAGCCTTGAAAGCCCGGTCATCTAGGGAGTCACCGGCTCTCCGTGTGGCTGTGCGGTGTTCGCTCTCAGGATGTAACCAGTGGCGCCCGAGTCAACGTGTCCCGCTGTCCCCTCAGGTCCGACGACGGCCCGCAGCATTTCCGCCAGCGCAGCGGCAGCCTGGAGTCCCAGTCCAACTTCCTCCCCGAGCCGGAGCCCCCCGTGCCCGCCTTCCCCCAGCCCGGCCCGCGCCGCAGCACCAGCACGGACCCGCTGGACGACGGCTCGTCCTACACAAGCCAGTCCAGCGCGGAGCACAGCAGCCACCCGCTCCACAGCGCCAGAGCCCCCTCGCGCCAACGCGTCCGCGGCCGCCGCAAGGAGCTCTACGCCAACACGGGCAGCATGCCCAACCTGGCCCAGCACCACCCCCAGCCGGAGCCCCGCGGCCACGCCTTCCAGCCCCGCCCGCGGCCCACCACCACCGCCTACTACGTCACGGGCTACCCCAGCTACCCGGAGCCCGAGCCCTACTACCACAACGGAGGCTACGGGTACGACAGCAACGAGATGGAGGGCCACTACAGCGTCAACCCCTCCTACCACCAACCCCACCACCCCGCCGCCTACCACGCCCAGGACCCCTACGGCCGCTACAGCAGCGAGATGGACGGCGGCATGTCGTCCGTCTCTAACCTTTATGCCACGCTGCGACCCCCCAGGGCTCGACCTTCGATGGGTCCGGCGGGTCCGCCCCCACCCCAGCAGCAGCAACACCAGCAGCAGCAGCAGCACTATCATCAGCAGCAGCAGCAGCACTATCAGCAGCAGCAGCCCCAGAGGACGGTCCACAAGGCCCTGGTGGCGGAGCACCTGAGGGGCTGGTACCAGCGCAACACGGGCGTCAAACAGCCGGAATACGAGTACGAGTACGACCGCAGCTCCCAGCAGAGCCTGGGCTACCAGACCATGCCCGCGCCCTACGCGAGGTCCATTGCCTACTCAACAGGTTAGTAGACTCCCTCCAACGCCCTACCGCTGAGCTGAGGCTGGGGCATCATGGAAAGATTGAGTTTGATTCATCCCGGACGGGATATGCAGGTGTCACGGCAGAAAGTACAGGGAATTAATTTGATATATTAATAAAACAATATGAGAAAATATGTCTGTATACTGTAATGAGATGCAAACATCTACTGTACTTCATACTGCTAATGGTCCACTATGGACAGGTTAACACTATGTGGTGAAAAAGGTGACCACTCTTGGTGCGGGTCAATCGGGGGGCACCTTTTTTATTTTGCTCATTGTTCCTTCCCACCACTTGTTCCACAGCGTCGTGCGCAGGGAACTGGCAGGGCAACATGGGCAGTAGCATGGGCCAGTACGACGTGCACGCCCACCAGCCCTATTCCTGCAACACTACCACACACTACAGCCAGCCACCACACAGCAGGTGAGACAAACACAACAAACACAACCCCCCCCCCCCCCCCCCCCCCCCCCGATTCAGCTCCTCCTTATCCAATTATAGCCTCTGGTTAATCCTCCTCCTTAGCACGCTAAGCTAAGCACTATTTTTTATAATCACCAAGAATGACGATGGCTTCTGTGAATATAATCTCTTTGGTTGCTGGTACGTGCCGAGTTAGACTCGTAATCAACGTGTGTGTGTGTGTGTGTGTGTGTCAGCGATGGCTAAGAATTGTTATTAATGTCGGTCTGTCTGTAGAACCTGTAATATTTCCTGGAGTTATGGACTGGTTGATGCTAAACTGAGCCGGCTCAATTTCTACCTAACATGGCCGGCAGGATGGTGGAGGTGGGGGGTGGCGGGGGGGAGAGGATCTGTTTCAGCCTGCAGTCGGTTCCTCCTCGGGAGCTCCTTCACACTCTGCTCCTCCTCTTCCTCTCCTTAACCGTCCACCGGGCCCCCTGCTCTCTCTTGTAGATCCGGTGTCTGGTACAGCCCCGACGTCCAGAGGCGCTGTGCTCCTCTCCCCGCTAGCCTCTCCTCCTCCGCCTCTTCCTCTTCCTCCTCCTTCCCCACTTCCTGCTCCTCTTCCTCCTCCCCCCCTGCCGGCTGTCGCTCCAGGTGGGCGACGTACAGTCCCGGGCCCAGCCCCACCTCCAGGGGGCGGGGCCTCAGTAAGGCGTCCCTCGCTAAGGCTAGTCTGCCATAGTAAGTAACCCGGCAACAAGTCAGAGAGCTCCGGCTCTCCGAACGGCTTGTCTGCACAGCGGCCGTGTAGCCCGCCGCTTGAGTTGAGTTGAGTTGTGCTTTTAAGTTAGCTTTGTTGTTTCTGAAAGTGAGACCTGCATCGTGCTGCCGTCTTTTCATGTCAGACAAGGAACCTGCATGGCTTGTGCAGCTAATGAAAGATGGCTGCCTTCTTTTCTCTTCCTTCGTTTTGTCAGCTTGCCATCCAGCGGTCACATTTCTGTGTGTGTGTGTGTGTGTGTGTGTGTGTGTGTGTGTGTGTGTGTGTGTGTGTGTGTGTGTGTGTGTGTGTGTGTGTGTGTGTGTGTGTGTGTGTGTGTGTGTGTGTGTGTGTGTGTGTGTGTGTGTGTGTGTGTGATAACCAGACATATTTATAATTTCCATCTGAGATGTGATTGCTTGTACCTCCACCCCGACTGTCCCGCCACTGACCCGTGCCCCTCTCGTGCACAGATACAGCCCCCCAGGGTTTGAAGGGAGACGGAGAGATATGGCCAGGTACCCTGCTGGGCCAGTAGAGATGTGTGGTGCTGTTGCCTACGATACTGACCAGGACAATTAACCCCCCAAACCCTCCTAGCTCCCATCCCCCATTCCTACATAGATAATCAGAGGCACAGCAACAGAGAAAGGGTGAGAGACAATTAAAAACAACCCCACATGAACACAGTGGTGATGGTGGTGTGGAAGAGAAGCGAATCACTTTAAAAAAAGAAATGAGAAAATATGGTCTGCCATTTTAATTTGCTTTGGTTTCCCGTCTACTTTATCACAGGCGTTTTTGACTTGGTTTGGTTTTGGGTGTGTCATGGTGGTGGTGGTGGTGGTGGTGGAGCGCCAGTGTGAAAGAGAGGGGAAATGTGAGCCTGCTGAACATGTTTCTGCTGTTCAAACACTCTTATGTTTGGACGGATGGAGTCTGTGTCTGCATCCACTCTACAATGTTTCAGAATGATTTGACACTGGGTCTCTGCTGGTCCTCAGAACACGAGCTACGTTGATTCTAATCAACTAAGTTATCTACTGAGAGTTAAAGTTCAAAATGTCTTCGTAGGCCCTAAAACACACGTACAATCTCTCCATATCCAACATGCGTTGTGTTCTTACCACCCAGTGTTAACTCATTCTATCATGTGACTATAATCAGGTCCATCTCTGATGTCCATCACTGTATGGTATGGCAGAGACTGTATGTGAACCCAGTGTGTGTGTGTGTTACAGGTCCTACATAGACGTCCACCAGCTGGACGCTCACACGGGCAGCCCGCTGAGCAGCCCCACGGAGCCCGACGACCACCTGCAGTGGCACGAGACCTCCAAGCCTGGTACCATCGTCTAGTTTGGCAGCGCCGTGAACTCTCACACACTTTACGTTGCTGTGCCTTAGACCACACTTACCGGTTTTTCTGGATAAGAGCGACCCAAAGAATTTCACGGAAATACTTTCATGAACCTAAGGACAAAAAGAAAAAAGGAATGCACCGTCCCGGGTCTTGGTGCGTGCATAACAAAAAAAACACACACTCAAACGAACAAAACAAGCGACCTGCTGACTGGTGTGCTAGCATCAGGGCCGTGGGGATGTTTGTAGGTCAATGGCACTTGTGTTGTGCACAGACGCCTCGTCTGGGCTGGCCCTCCTGGGACTTTGTGAAACAGTGAAAGGAACTGGAGAAGGCGGGCTCTGCACTTCCTGAACCTAAATCCAGATGGTTTCTTTCTGTGTGTGTTGTGTATATAGATAGATTAAGGATGAGGAACCATCCCTTTAAGTTGGATTTACCGAGCCTCGCAACAATTACGACCCTGACTCTCATCCCGCGTCTCTGCCTCTTGCACAGATAGTATGAAGGATCAATGTAGGGGCTGCCAGGGGGCTATTTTCAAATGAAGGATTCAAGAGATTTATTGACAGTGGACAACCCCTCAGCCCGTGAGCCTGTAGCCAATTTACTGCTGTGTGTACTAGTGTGACTTTGGACGATTTTTAGATCCATTTACAGAAGTATTCTCGCCTTTCCCAGTATCAACGATAATATAACACAGTCCTGCCAAATACCATCGTGGATTTTATTTACTTACAGGTGCTTTTTTGTCACAGCTGAAATTCTCAGCTGTAGTAAAAAGAAGAATGACACCAATTTAGATAAAAATGTTTTTTTTTCTAACAAGCTTGTATCCATGCTGGAATCCATGGACTGGTTTTTTTTTTTCTATAAAGCTGTATGTACATGTTGGTATTGTAAATACATTTGGTTTTGTTTCATAGCCTGTTTAAAAAAACATGTAATATATAGTAAACAATCAATTTTTTAAGCTGGATCTTAGTAATTTTTATAATTACATTGTTGAATTGTTTGAATAAAAAAAATCTAAGCATTTGGAACAAATCATTAATGAATCTTATATTTCAGTTGAATATCTCATTTATTTTATTATGTCCTCTGTAAAATGTACTGTAAAATCGAAGGAATGGTGCTTGGATTTGGTCAACCACAAGATTTAATCCTAAATCCATTACATTAAGTAATTGAATATTTTATTCGCCTAATTCCATTAGTAGCATGGTCTGAAGTGGAACAATGGTCACCACTTAACAGGGCTTTGTTGAAATTGCCCATTGATCTCAAGTCCCATTTGTTTTTAGTGGGGGTTGTATGCCTTTGAAAGACCAAGCAGTTTCTTTTTAACCTTTTCTAATTGCCTTTTTACCTTTGTTTCAGGTTTAAAAGTTCATCAACATTATGCATATGAGATTAGTGAGTTAACTTTTTATGAATCAACCTAGCAAATCTTCAGTTTTCAAAAGAGGCTACAGACTTTATTTTCCGAGGTGTGTGGTCAGGCTGGTTTTTGAGTCTCTTTATCTGTAAAAACCAACCCAACCAGTTTTTAACACCTGACACGCCCTCCATGGCCCATAAACTCCTTGTGTCATCCCTGGGAAACCTGACAACACAGCCCTCACTGTAGGCGTCCATGTAGAGGAGCTCTTTGACATGTCCTCAGGCCTTGTGCTCCCCCGCACCCCCCCTGACCACTCACCTCATCTCCCCTCCCCCCCATCCCTCCCTCCCCTGCCTCTCATTAAACACAGCAAACTTCTCAGCCCTGCAACTCAGGCCATCCCATCATTTCACACCACACCCGTAACCTCTTAAATGCAGCTTGGAGTTCACCAGCTGCATTCAGACCTGTGCTCTCTGTCTCTGTCTGTCCCTCCCTCTGTTATGATTCTGGCCTTGAGTGAACCTCATGGAGCTAGTAGTAGAAAGGAGAGAAAGATCCAGCTGTCTCCGTCTGTCCTTCAACCCTCTCTGCTCAACACCAGCTGCACACGCAGTTCAAGGGAGGCTGCTCTCTTGACTGGTAGAGATGTGGCTCTGTTAACAATGTGCCCCTATATGCACCACCACCCCCACTACAAACATACAAACACAACACTCCTGATGTCAACAGCAGCTCAGCACTGCGATACGGCCGCACCTTCTGTTGTATGTTGTCGCCGTACGCCCAAATTGGGTGGAACCCACTCGACAACAAACAACTGCTCAGAATTGGATGCTTGTTGCTCGTCCCATGATCTGACACGTTTCCCTCCCCGCGCAGACAGAGTCTGGGGGGTAATCACTGGCTTAGCCGCCGGGGTGGGACGTGGTGTGGAACAAGGCTGGTCAGATCAAGGAGGTGAAGACTCATTCACCACCCTCTTTGAGAAACTTGTGGAGGTTGTGTTTGCTGGTGGTGGACGTGGTAGAAGACCCCAGGGATCTCCAGGTTGCCCAGTTCTCCTTGTGAGGCTATTATAGCCTGGTCAGCCCGATGGTACGGATGCCAACAGCAGCAGGTGGCAGCCGCCAGACCTGCTCACACAAGACCAGATTGTCATTGTGAGGAGAGCCGCTAACCAGCCATCCAACCAAAACCAAAGCTTCTCAGGGAAGATGAGGGGGTGTGGGTCACTTGGGGTCAGATCCGCTTTAGTGTGCTCGAGTGAGCAGCCATGCATGTACAATAATGGCAGCTTTTACCCTTTTACCCAAGTCCTTTACGAGTGTGTTGCAAAGTGTTACGGTTACTTTTGTTTTGATTTTTGGTCACCTGGCATGGTTTGGATTGTGTTAAAATGCAAAAGAAGACTAAATGTCAGTTTCACTCAACATGCTGTTAAAACATGCCGTCGAAGTCATGCCGAAGGAATAAGAACTGTATCGGAACGAAAGACCGTGCCAAGATTTCTAGTCTGTTCAGAAGTATGCACCAAGGCCTGAACCTGCCGTGAAGTGCACTCCAGCAGTCGTGTGTGTGTGTGTGTGTGTGTGTGTGTGTGTGTGTGTGTGTGTGTGTGTGTGTGTGTGTGTGTGTGTGTGTGTGTGTGGATAGTCAACACAGCTGTCAAAGGAGATTGAACAAGGGCCTCTTCTGTACCCCTTGCAGGACTAACCTTGAGGTTACAGTGTGTGTGTGTGTGTGTGTGTGTGTGTGTGTGTGTGTATGTATACTCTGCTAGGTTGCACAACAACATGGATAAGGTACACAGGAGAGAACACACCTCAGGAGAAAGCCCTACAGCCCGATCTCAACTTCTCTCCACCACCTGAGCACACAGACAAGATCAGACCATGAAAGTACTTTCCCTCCCAGACACCAACTCTCACACTCTGTGAGCTGTTTAAGTCTGTAACAGGGCTTGCACATCATCGAGCATCATGGGATTTTTTTGTTGGTGATACTCCACCACATTGAGATGACTGCAGAGTCTTTGTTTTGCCATGTCTCACATGAGAAACGCTGTTGCAGTTTCCAACACAATGTCTCCCCATAATGAAAACTCATTTCACAATGAATTACTAAACAATGAACAAAAAGCCATTACCACTAACATAATAACTCAAATGTTCTTATGCTTCCAAAATGGAGGCATGTCACATTGCACAAGCCCTATACCATCAGCAGATGCCATCACAAAATGCCACGTCAAGCCTAGTGAGACTCAAAACAGAAGAAATACATTACATATAAAATTGGTTTATTTTTAATTTATTTTTAAACGGTTTTGACTCAGCACTTTACGTCACCTGTTCCCCATCCGCGAGCGCTGCTGCTTACACAACAAATAACGTACTGTATGTACACGCTCCAGATGCTCCACCGCTGCAGTCACTTTCAAATGTTATTCCAATCAAAAACGCCCAGGAGTGCTGACGCAGCAACTGCTTATTTTTTGGGGGGGTGGGGGTTAAGAGCGGGAGGAGGAGAAGGTGGTGGTGGTAATGATGATGTTGGGGGTGGTGTGGTGTGGTGTGGTGGTGGGGGAGTGTGTGTGTGTGTGGGGGGGGGGGGGGGGGGGGGGGGGGTTGAGTTACGTCGTACAGATGGATCCACTTCGTCACCGCTCGTCCACGCTCTCTCCCCCCTCTCTCTCTCTCTCTCGCTCCCTCTCTCTAGGCTGTAATCTTCTGCTGCAGCCCATACAGCAGAACCATTGATTAGCATCAGGACAAGCAGAGGAGAGAGAGGGAGGGAGGGAGAGAGACGGTTTCACAAAGTTAACCCATCCGTCAGCCCTCGGGGCCGCTGTCGAGAAAAAAACCACTGGGAGGGGGCGGAGGGAATACTGATGGGCCACGGGTCAGGACCTTTACTCTCCTTTGAAGGCTCTGCTGGGTCGGATGCACTTTGGTCACAATGGATGATGCACTTGGATTTGGTCGTGTATGAGATGCTGTGTAGTTGCTAATCAGCATCACACCTGGTTGTAAATGAGGGGCCCTTTAAGTGAGGTTAGTGTGGATTCAGCTCATAATGTTGCCACGATATGTCTTGAGGGCAACAAGATTTGATTACAACTTCAGCTTGTAGTGACACGATACAGTTTCTAGGTATTTCCATCTGTGACCAATTAAAAACAGTTGAAAAGCCTTTTCTCCTGCCTCATCATTCTAGCTATCTATGTTTGAGAAAAACAATTGTACACAAAGACCATAGAGCCACTGTGTTTTCAGATGTGTATTGTCTTATCATCATTCTGGTTTCAATCAGCACATTCCAGACTGCTGATACAAAATGTTTTCACAGTCAAGTAACGTTCACACAAGGACAATTTAAGTAAAACCATTGTTCATATTCATATCTGCAGGACTTCATTTCCGACAGATGCCGCTTTTCAAATCAGGACTCCATTGCATAGATGACGGTTGAGTATTTCACAATAAACCAGGTGTCACCAGAAATAGTTTTGAAATGCAACAAAATAGTAAATAAATACCATACATGATGCGAGTAAAGTGAAATAATGGTCTGAGATGTGTTACAGTGTTCTGCTGGAGAGAGGTGCCTCGACAGGTTCTGGGTGAGGCAATACCCTGAGAACCCTAAAGCCCTTCAGATAACAACCTTGTCACTCAAACATACATACACACCCACGTGAATACCTTAAAGAAAAATACCTATGCACTAATGTACACACATCAGGCATACATACATACATCAAACATGCTCATTCACTTCATTCCCACATATATGCGCACACATGTGCATATAAAAACGTCAAAACATACATGCACACACACAATCACACACAGTGCATACATGCATATGCTAACTCACACTCCATGTATAATGTGCCGTGAGGGTTGAGCACTGTGTGCTCCAGGAGAATCAAAACTGCTCTTTGTTCCAAGTCTGTTGTCCAAACACTGAGGACTTACACAGTAGTGGAGGGGGTAGAGTGAGTGTGTGTGTGTGTGTGTGTGTGTGTGTGTGTGTGTGTGTGTGTGTGTGTGTGTGTGTGTGTGTGTGTGTGTGTGTGTGTGTGTGTGTGTGTGTGTGTGTGTGTGTGTGTGTCTATCAGTGTCTCATCACTCCTTCAGCTTGGCTTCCAAAAAGCTCTGTATTTTCTGGAGGTTCTCCTCCTGTTGACCCAGAGCCTCCAGTAGGATGCCCATGGGGGACCTCTTCAGCCCGGCGCCCTCAATCTTGTTCTCCAGCTTGTTCTTCATGTTGCGCAGGCGAAACGAAGCATGGGCAAATATCACTGCAGGGAGGGGGACAGATGCATACCAGGTGCAGCTCCTGTTAGGAATCGCTTTATCTGCCGCCAAAACTTCAAAACACTAAGTAACCAAAAATAGAATAAAATCGAGAGAGAGTGCTTGGCAGAAAGTAGCCCCGCTTTGAGAAAGGTAAGGAGTCGGCATTCAGTTAAAAAAAGAGCTACACTGCAATTCATGTTTGACATTACTCCAATGTTTTGGAGTTATGTCATAAAAATATTGCTTGTCTGTTTGTTGTTTCCAATTGACAGATGATTTGTAATTATTTTCACATGCAAAGTATAATACAATACAGGCCTAGTTTATACATTTTGCCATTTAACATACTCCAGAAATAAGAGGCAAATATGTAAAATGGTGCACAGCCAAAAAAAAGAACTATGTACAGGGACTTTTTGGTGGTTCAACTATTGATTCTTAACTTTACTTACTAGCTAGAGGAAAAGTGATTCCTGACATGAAGACCATGATGCCTCCCACCAAAGACATCAGCATGTAGCTGACCACCATGATGGCAACCACAAACGCTGCAGGGTTCTGATTCTTGAAGTTCTTTATGACTGATTTATTCTCTCCCGCCCAGACTGAACCGATGAAGACCGCCGCCACCACGGCCATCCCCATGAACATCCCCACCGGGTTCAGAAATCTGCAAGTGGACAACATATGGACGGGTCAGAAAACCAACCGTCACTTCTGGAACTGGAACAATGTTACTGTGGTGAATGGCAACCCCTAGCGGCATAAGACGGTTAGTGCAACATCATGGCCACAAGTCTGTGATATGTTCGAAAATAATACGAAAATAAATCCAAACTGCTATCGAGGTTTATCGATAGACAAAGGAATCCTTATGATTATTAACTACATTTCCTGAATGAAATAGCAAATATAAGCCTGACCGATGATATAATATTTTAAGTAGGCCTATTATTAATATAAAGTCCTTCACAATGTAGTAGAGTAGGTCTTCAATGTCCTCGAGGGGCCATTTGGATTGCAGACAATAGTCAGACATAAACCATGTAACAAAAATGCATCCATAAAAGCAAGAAAAGAGAATCAATAAACACACAAATGCACAATTACACAATTGCAACAGTTGCACAAGTGTGGTCATGAGAAATGACAACACTTCTAATGACATACTGTGTGTGTGTGTGTGTGTGTGTGTGTGTGTGTGTGTGTGTGTGTGTGTGTGTGTGTGTGTGTGTGTGTGTGTGTGTGTGTGTGTGTGTGTGTGTGTGTGTGTGTGCGTGCGTGCGAGAATGGCAATGAATCATAATATGTAAATTAAGTCACTCATAGTCATAGTCACATGTTGAGAGAAGTTAAGGAAATGCTGATATACTTCACTGGCCTAAAGATACACATCTCCTTGATGAGCTGGTGAACAGATGGATTAAGTTTAAAGCATGAGATATAGCGTCTATTTTATACCCTATATATGCATATTATATATTATATTTAGCTTCTGCTCATTTAAAGTAGACGGATTTGATTATTCTACTAACAATTTGACTTGTTTTGCTTTAATCAGCTTTAATTGACACAAATGCTATTGACAGCTAGTTGGTGATAACCCCCACCTTTGGACTGATTAGTATAGATGAGTTTGAGTGTCTCTTTCTGGACTTTACCCCCTCGGAGTAAATGGGGAAGTCCTGTTGGGCGAAATGAGGTCATCTTATATGTTCACTATTTACAGGGCGCCAGCTGACTGGACGTTTCCATGGCAACGAGATGTCATCCCTGCCAAGGGGCCAAAATGTTAGGCTACTCTTTTTTTTTTTTTTAACATGGAAGCAGATTCTGGAGTCTTCTAAACGAACAAAAAAAAAAAACAGAGTCCGCCCATGGGTCTCTTCCACTATCAATTACACAGCTATGATATGCACTATCAATAATGTAGGCCTATTTCATTACGTTTTGTATGAACTTCGCGTTCACATCAATAAACATTTTTCTACAAAATAATACCTACTGGGTACGTAGGTATTATGTGACGTATTGTTTCCGTATCATGCTATTGGCCCCATATTACAAAAGAAAAAAAATTATAAAAAAAAAACAACCTGAGCGCATGGGTAAGTTGACAGGTTTCGAGGTTTTTCCTAAACGTTTAAGATAATGTGAAAGTTATACAAATACAAACAATGTATCCAGCCAAGCAAACATCCGCCAGTCAGAATGCCATGTTATGGGAGATCTGCTCTCGACTCAAGACAAACATGTCTTAATCCTTCATCACATGGACGCAAAAATAAAAAGGAGTTAAAAAAATTCAAATGTACTACTGCAACAAACGTTATTCCTAAAATTATTCTAACACTTTTTGTGTACTAATCTAAAGTACCTGTCGTTTACGTGGCACAAGACCTCAATCTACTTACCCA
Source organism: Lota lota (assembly GCA_026745465.1). Classification (NCBI taxonomy): domain Eukaryota; kingdom Metazoa; phylum Chordata; class Actinopteri; order Gadiformes; family Lotidae; genus Lota; species Lota lota. The sequence goes on along the minus strand of JACYXH010000086.1, from coordinate 84,704 downwards.
ACTATGAGGAAAACAACGATAGCCATTGCTATATAATTTGTTTGATAATACAGAAGGTTGTTTATAACTCTGTTGTTCCATTTTGCCAGATCTTTGAAATCTGGTTTGGAAAACCTTTCCGAACCAGGAAAGAAATCGTCCCACGGCCTCAGCGGTGTAACTTCCAGTTTTGCCATTTGTGTTGTGATCTAGTTTGACAGCAACAGGATGCGGAGATGCTCACGGGGGAGTCTCGCGAGAACCAAACAAATAAATAACGTTGTTTTTAAAACCAAAGATGTTTCATATGTAATATGGTAAAATTACTTAGTTACTCACTTAATTACTTACTTACTTAGTTACTTTGACAAAGCGTCAGACCCTGTGCTATACAGCATGTCGGATCATATATATATAATTATTATAATAATATCTATATATTATTTATTTTCATTTTATTTAACCTGTGTTTTCGTCTATAATAATTCATGTTTTGTTTTTACTATCACAACTCAACGACACATAGCGAGAGTATTTATCCCAAACCCCGCCCTGTTGTGACGAAGCGTTTAGTTATTGGTCAACTGCCACATGCTGTGAAAACACTTCCTGCAACTATCGGAAGCAGGTGGCTGCAGCGTAGACAGCGTTGAAGGATGTTATGGTTGAATATATGTATGAGTCTGAAATCATCGCTATCTGTTAGGTTTGTGGTTGTTGTTTTTCTTCCTGTGTGTAGGAAAGGGAGGTAGACAATGTGTTAATGCTGCATATGTCAGCCCACATTGTGTCACGTGGATACGTGGTTTGCTGAAGCATGCAACACTCGTCTACAAACTCATTGCTTGATTTTCATCATTGCTAAATGTAGAGGGCAAGATTGTATGTACGCAGTCTCACAAACTATTTGATCTGTTCATTTTTTCGGGTAGATGTTGGCCAGAATAATTAGCCCACTGCTGATCAGAAGACCAAATCTTATTTGGACACGTAACTTCACCATGAAGTTGAAGACCAGTGAATTCCAGTCCTTGTTGTCAGATGGATTGAAAGCTGTAGCAGGTAAGACGTTTACACGGGAATGGCCAATTCTCATGATTCTGCGGTAATACACTGAATGACATCAGCACCTAACATCCATTGAATTGTCTTTTGTACGTCTACTACCAGGTCTATTTGAAAAGCACCAGTTTGAGTTGAGAATAGCAGGGGGTGCAGTCCGCGACCTTCTATCGGGCAAGCGGCCAGAGGATGTGGACTTTGCCACCACGGCCACTCCGGAGGAGATGAAGCGCATGTTCCAGTCGGCGGGGATCAGGATGATCAATAACAAAGGAGAGAAGCACGGGACCATCACTGCCAGAGTAAGACTCTCGCGAGTGTGTGGTCCTGGTCTAGTTGAGTGTGTGATCCTGGTCTAGTTGAGTGTGTGATCCTGCTCTAGTTGAGTGTGCAGAATTTGGCATGTTGAGCATTTTTTGGAATTGGGGAGGTATGGAATTGAAGATGCAATTCCTATGTCACACAGTATGCAACAAAGTAGTGTTTGTTGGTGTGCCAATTATTGTTCACTGCTGTTAAATAGCACTGAACAATGTTACTTTATTTGTGGATGTTTGATAGAGCAGAACGTCATACCTTTTGGAAGTAGTTGGTTTACTAACATTGACTCTAGTAGTCCTCCGTCGTCACGGTGATGTCTGCTGTTCCGTTGGCAGCTTCACAACGAGAACTTTGAGGTGACCACTCTCCGGGTGGATGTCCAGACTGACGGACGGCATGCCGAGGTGGAGTTCACGATGGACTGGGAGAAGGACGCAGAGCGCAGAGACCTCACCATCAACTCCATGTTCTTAGGTATCTCAACACCGGACCACTAAAACAATAATCATTATTATTATTATTATCATAACATAATACAAATAATAAGAAGTCAGCTGACCTGGTCTTTCTGATTGCTACTCTGCCCTCTGTCCAGTTTTTGTTTTTTAAGAAACGTTATGACTAAATGAGTCAAAAAATGTATCATGCATATTATGAGGCGTGTGCTTTCTAGTTTAGTAAATTCTTTCAGACAAACAAAATAACATGGTACAATTTGTTCAAACGTGCTCCCATAGGGTTAGATGGAACCCTGTACGATTATTACAATGGATATGAAGACCTGCAGAACCGCAAAGTCCGGTTTGTTGGCAGCGCTGAACAAAGGATCCAGGAGGACTACTTGAGGATCCTACGCTACTTCAGGTAAAAAGGAAAGTTTTTGGGATAACAGTTCAACCAGATTGGTCCATTACTGGTTGTCTTATGAGGAATTTCATATAAATACTTGAATACCTCATAATAGTATACCTATGCCATGTAATGTAAATTGTAGTGGTCCCATCAAATATATTTGTGTTAAAGTGTCAGGCCCATTTGAAGAAGAAAGGGCTGAGTTTCATTTTTTGCATAGTCTGGGATCCAGCAGTCCTACTATGTTATAGCATAACTTCTGGGGGGAGACTGCGCATGCTCCAGATTGCAAAATAAATGCTTGTTTTGTGCGAGGAGATCCACAGTTACCCACATTTATATAATTTGTCAATGAACAAATATAAAGACAGCCAAATAGCATTGAACTCCTGGCGAGAAATCATGCAAACGCTTAGAAGAAATGAATATGCCTGCCATCAAAAGTGTTTGGCGGACAACGTAACGGTGCATTACCGCCACCAACTGGAATGGAGTGTGGATCGGGAAATGCGCATGCGTGGAACGCCAGACTGAATCACACCCTCAATTGTAGTATGAATTAAACGCACATCTGGTACAAGTCCACAGCTGTCTGGAACACTGAAAGTGTGTCCGAGCCCTTCCAGAACCCTTCCTCCAGCAACACGATTAAAATGGAAAGGCCCCGTTCACCCACATTTGTCTCCCCCCCCCCCCCCCCCCCCCCCCCCCCCCCGCCCACCCCAAGGTTCTATGGCAGAGTGGTGCCCAAGCCTGGGGACCATGAGCCTGAGACTCTGGACGCCATCAGGGACAACGCCTCTGGCCTGGCGGGCATCTCCGGAGAGAGGATCTGGGTGGAGCTGAAGAAGATGGTGGTAGGCAGCCACGCCGATCACCTGCTGGAGCTCATGTATGACCTGGGACTGACCCAGTACATGGGTAAGAGAGGAGGAGGAGCAGAGTGGTGATTGGATGCTGGTACACCCAGTGCATGTGTCAGCTTGTAAATTGTAACTGGATCACTTTTAATTGCATGATTTAATAAACAATTAATATTTATTAATAGTACATAAACATTTATAATATGTCTATCAGCAGGATTTGCCTTTTATATTTGGACGCTCCTCACTAAAGTGAAAAGACTACGTTTAGTGTGGTGGTTCACGTTTCAGTTGCTCACACAAAGCACTCATGTGGCGCACCACCCTAGGTTTACCACTAGATGGCGACATCGAGGAGATGAAACGAGTGTGGCAGAACGCCAAGGATCTTTCCCCCAAGCCCATGACTGTCCTGGCCGCGTTCTTCCACCGGCCCGAGGAGGTGGACAAGATGGACCTGAGGCTCAAGGTGTCCAGAGAGGAGAAGACACTGGCTCAGTTCCTGGTAAAACACAGACGAGAGCTCCACAAGTGTCCAGACAGCCCGGACAGCCTCACCCCCTTCACGGACTTCATCATTGATGTGAGTCGTCTGCGTTCGATGGTTAAGTGTTTAATCTGTGATTCTATCTCCTTGATGTTAATCCTCCCAGGAAAGCCACAATTTTATATATATAAAATAAAAAAATGAGGCCGTTGTATGACTTCTGTGTCTAATAAGATGCTGGTACACAGTGGGTCTCTATACCAGTGCTTACATTTATGTTTTCTGTGTCTGATTCTGCACGTAGACTGCCTCAAGGACGTTTTCGCCCAAAATAGGTTGACATCTGGTTTGTTTATCTTCGTTGAATTGGTTCATGTTGTTTACTGTCAGCAGAAATTAACTGGAAAATGTAGCAGGAAAACCCCCAGTTACCTCCTTACTGCCTTCCATTTTATTGGAGAGATACCCATAAGCTACGGCAGAGGCCTCTGTGTGCTACGCGGTTGACCGTCGAAGCATCCATCGACGAAGCATAAGTCAGCTGTCTGTGTGAAAACCTCACCATTGTAAACAATGTTTAAATGAGCGGACAGTCGGTAACGCTACAAGCAGTGCTAGCCAGGAGTAGACATGTCCTCCCCCCCTCATCCGTCCATCTCGCCATCCTCCCACAGAGTCGCGAGTTGGACTCCAAACCCAAGGTGTGTGAGCTGCTCAAGTACCAGGGCGAGGCCCGGCTGCTGACGGAGCTCACCGCCTGGTCCATCCCGCGCTTCCCAGTCAGCGGCCATGACCTGAGGAAGCTGGGAGTCACGTCGGGCAAGGAGATCGGCAGCACCCTGCAGGAGCTCAGGGACGTGTGGAAGAAGAGTCGCTACCAGATGGACAAGGAGGAGCTGCTCAGCTACGTCCAACACTGAACCACCGCGGGGTCGTTTTAGCGAGGTGGCTGGGGGATTTGTCTTCGCTTGCCGTGTGGGACTGCGCGAATCGGGGAGGACCGAAGAAGGCGGCAGCTGTGGGGGGGGGGGGGGGGGGGGGGGGGTGAGCTGGTGTTGAACCATCATGTGTATATTCTCAACACACACACACACACACACACACACACACACACACACACACACACACACACACACACACACACACACACACACACACACACACACACACACACACACACACACACACACACACACACACACACACCGACCGATGGATGAAGACAATCTTAACTGGGTTTGGGTGCAACCACTGCTGTTCCAAATCACCATCGCCATCCTCACCATCGCCTCCTCATTGGCCAAGAGATGTATTTTCCATGAGCACATTTAAATGGCGATTTGCTGCCAGCCTCACAGCTGCGACCATATGAGAAAAGTTTGTAAATGACAAAAGCAATAGATTGCTCCCCATCTGTGTTATTGCAGAGCTATTTTAGTTTATTTATTTATGGTTCACGAAAAGTAATTGGGAGAGAACATGATAAACATGCTAAAGATGATGACCATTTCACCAGTCCTAATTACTTCTTTTTTTTTTGTGATACTATAATGCTATTTCCATAGTTGTTTTGAGTAATGGATTGGCTGGAATACAAAATGCTGTATTACTATATTCACTAGGTCCAAGAATTAAACACATAACCATATAGTGGTAAAATATTTATTTAATTGGATAACAAAAGCTATTTTGTTTTTTGGCAAATATATATGCTGCATATATTTAAAATCGAATGAATAAACTGTTTTTTCCAAAAAGGTCCAACCTTTCAAAACTGTTTCTAAATCTGAATGGAACCAATCGTAAATCATAATTGCCTTATTTCCTCTGAAGGGCGACCCTCTAAATGACAAATGTCAAATCCACGTCTCCGTTTTTGTTGCTCCTCCTTCCTGGGTGGTCGAGATAAAAGACTGCAATCTGGAGTTGTCTACACACACCTGTTGTTACATCCCACGTTACGCGCTTTTCCTCCCACTAAAATATGTAGGATTATAAGAGATATCGCTGAACTGGAGTTCACGACGCGCGAGTAGCCTGTCCCGGTTTAAGATTATGATTTTTGTATTTCTAGTAGAATCCAGGTGTCGTGTTGCATCAACTGTTTACAGACTTGACCCACACTTCTTTTTTTTTTCAGAAAACGAAACCATGTCTTGGTTCAGTCATAATATCTCCAACATCAGTTTTGACGTTTTGCAACCTGGGGACCAGCCGAGGGATGAACTTTTGGCTCAAGTCGAAATAACCCTGCTGACCGTCATATTCATCAGCGCGGGGATACTGAATGTTGGACTGCTGCTCATCCTGTGGAAGCGGAGGAAACAGTTATCCAGAATGCGCGTCTTCGTGTTCCACCTTTGCATCGCCGACTTGGTGGTGACGTTTTTCCAAGTGTGTCCGCAACTCGTCTGGGACATCACGGACCGCTTCGTGGGTCCGGACATCGTTTGCCGCATAGTCAAGTACCTACAGGTGGTCGGCATGTTCGCCTCCACGTACATGATCGTGGTGATGACCATCGACCGATACCAAGCCATCTGCAATCCCATGGTGAAGTTCCAAAGGCGCAGAGCGCGCTGGAACGTTCCCATTTGCGTTGCGTGGTGCGTCTCCCTCGTCGGCAGTGTGCCTCAGGTGTTCATCTTCTCACGGGTCGAGATAGCCCCCGATGTGTTTGACTGCTGGGCGGACTTCGTCAAGCCGTGGGGACTGAGAGCCTACGTGACCTGGACGACGCTGGTGATCTTCGTGCTGCCCATCCTGACCGTGGTCGTGTGCCAAGTGCGCATTTGCCGCACGGTGCAGATCAACTTCCACATGAAAATGCTCCAATCGGTGAACCGAAATACCACGGTCAATACAGCAGCGTTGCCGTCCAGGGCAAGCGGCGTCGGAGGGGTGTCGAAGGCGAGGGTGAAGACGGTGAAGATGACTGTGGTGATCGTCCTCGCCTACATCGTCTGCTGGGCGCCGTTCTTCACCGTGCAGCTCTGGTCCGTGTGGGACTCAGAGGCGCCCACAGAGAGTGAGTTCGTGTGACTATAGAGTTTGTTGTGTGAAAATATGAATGGAAATGTGGAGATTTTAACATGATAAGGGTTGGCGGGATGGTACAGTCCTAGCCAAAGTGCTCTGGGATCGAACCCAAATATCCAGTTTGCCTGTATCCTTCAGCAAGATGCCCCAACCTGCACGTTAATGACATGCTTCTTATATATACAACTCTGTATCCACTCCGAGTCGCGTTGGAAGCATCTGCAGTGCTCCTAGTATAGCCTACAGTGTAGGCAATCATTTATCAGTCTAATAATGCACACATTCTGTTTGTTTTGTTTCATTTTCATGTTGATCTCTGCTTAACTTATAGTTGTTTTGCCTTCCAGCGGCAGCGTTCACCATCCTGATGCTGCTGGCCAGCCTGAACAGCTGCGCCAACCCTTGCATCTACCTGCTGTTCAGCGGGAAGCTGCCGACCAGAGGCACGCTCTGCTGGGGCGGCGCAGACGCCGACGCAAAAGAGTCCGCCGTCCACGAGGAGGTCACCATGGTCAGCTCCATGCACATCAGCTTCAGGAGTCTGTCACAGGCCATATAGTGAAATAAGTAAAGAAGAGATGAGTTTACCCAGCAGTCCATATGCACGTCTATTTTATTACACTCAACAGTGGTGGCGAAAGTACACACATTCTTTACTCAAGTAGAAGCACAGATACTTGTGTAAAAAAAAGACTGGTTAAAAAAAGTACTGATTCAACTTCTTTACTTAAGTACAAGTGGAAAGGTACAGGCTCTGAAATGTAGTAGCCTACCGTCTCAAAGTATAAAAGTATTTCTACCTGCAGTTTATGTGCAAAGCTAACTGAACCTCGCGTCATATTAATATAATTCAAAAACTGTTAAAGTTGAACCATTCTTCAAACAAAATAAACGATATACTGAAAAAAAGTAACATTAACTTCGCTCCAATGTGCAAATCAGTTTTTTTAATCAGCAGCAGAACTCAAAACATTAAGCTCAAAACGACAACACACCTTAAGGTCTAAGGCCTTAAAAAGTATTTTGTTAGATATTCCCTCATTTCTACAGGACTGTTTGTTCCGTCCTCACACGCTACGCAATGGTGCTAAGTTAGGCTCTATGCTCTAGCTATGCTCTAGTTCTCCCATAGACGCCATTTATCCGCGGTGAAGTCTCCCTCTAGTCTCCGTCCTTTACGTCGTTTTATTCTTGTTACGTCTGACGTGCGTGATATGCACTGATGGCTATACCAAGGGATCGTCTGTTCTATGTGTTATTGTCCCATCCATTTAGGTTGAAGTCGGTCTTGATGTTGGGAAGGTGCGCAAAGAGGCAAAAATAAAAATACAAATCTATAATTCCTCTCAAATGCATTAGAACTTAAGTAACAAGCCTGTTTTGAAAATTTAACGAATAGAAAGTACAGATATTTGTGTTAAAATGTAGTTAGTAAAAGTAAAAAGTTGTTCGAAAAATAAATACTCAGATGTGTGTGTGTGTGTGTGTGTGTGTGTGTGTGTGTGTGTGTGTGTGTGTGTGTGTGTACGTGCGTGTGTACGTGTGTACGTGTGTACGTGCCTACGATACCTAAAAACTGTACTTAAGTATAGAAACAAAGTATTTGTACTTTGTTACTTCCCTACTCAATTATTCAAATTTAAATATTATGATTATAAATTAGCACTACCTTTTGCTTTTTGAGTAATCAAAAATACTATTTGAGGAGTATTCACATACAATATGAAATGAGGGCCTAAAGTGATATGCCCTTGTGAGAAAACGGGGGGGGGGGGGGGGGGGGGAATTCAAAATTATTTTCTCAATAAACCTCCCCAATTTCACTTGATTTTTAGCTCTTTAATTATGTCAAATACACGTAGGCTGTATGATTTACCTGACCTTAAGAGTGAACAATGTCTTAAGATTTGATAATTATCTTGATCGGTATTGCAATCGACTGAAAGGGGGGCATTTTGAAAGAAATGTGTTAAATGAGAGTTGTGGGGAAGTTTAATGAATCACTGGCTCATTGATGAACCCACTGTAATCCATCACAACCATCATTTGTAGACGTTAGGTATGCAGATGCATACTGTCCACATGTACACAAAATGCTGTCTTTAAAGCTGAAATGAAGTATACGTTTTAAATAAAAGTCGTCCTCCAATGTTTTTATGTCAAATGATTGATGCGTGTGTGTGTGTGTGTGTGTGTGTGTGTCTAGGTACGCAAGCTACTCATGCCATAGCGCTGTTTCTTTGTTTGAGCAATCTCTGGCGGATGCAGCAGATCTCGTCTCTGTTGACCATCTTAAATAGAAACAATGGTCTAGAAACTACCGTTGCAATGTTTTTATGTTTAGCTAAACATGGAATGGGACACCCAGGGCCGCCGAGAGCTGAGGCGGGCCCCGGGGCTGGGGGTCTGCGGGCCACCTAGGGCCCCAATTCAGGGGAAAAATAATTGTATCAAATTAATGTTTGATTTGAGATGACGAATTGATGATAGTAAAGATAATTTATATATATATATATATCACTGGCCAACTGAAAAGCGTGCGGGGAAATTGGCGAGACTTTGTATCAGCACGTTATTGATTTTTATATAAGTATTGCTGCAGAGCCCCGTTAGAAAACAGATCCTGGTCGCGGGTTAGTTTGTTTCACGTGTAGAGCCTACGCTATATCAACTATGCATGTGGCTCAAAGCAGGCACAAAAAGAGAGAGGCCATGGGCCTATGGCCTTTGTGCCAGTGTGGCTGGGGCCTATTGATTAGATTTTTTTTTATATTGTCATACACAGGCATAAAGCAGATGAAACTGAATTAGCAACAATGGCGGTGTCTTCTGCCGAATCACCAAAGCAGACCTGTTTATATAAACTTTACTTTTTCCTGATGTCGCCTTCCTGGGTGCTACATATCCACATATACTTGTCCCTGGGGACACCTCCCATGTTGAACTGTCAGTTGGTTCCAGAGCGAGGAGGAAAACATCTTCCAAAATATCTTAAAATATATGCACGTGTGTGCATATGTGTGTGTGTGTGTGTGTGTGCTCTCATTCCTCCCTGCAGGTCTGCCAATCCAATACTAATGGCCAATACCAACGCGCACGCATGGAAACAAGCACAAAGTGAACACTGAAAGGAGATTGACTTAAAATACTTTTCACCTGGATCAGGCAGACTTCTATTCTAGGCTCTCGGGTTCCCTGCACCCACACATAAACACACGTACCCGAGCACAGTGTTCAAACTGTGACGGCGATTAAAATGTTGGAGGCGATGCCACGTTTGGTCGAATTTCACTTGGGCGATGTATTGGGATAGCGTGTTCCCTAGGCTTTGCAACGTGTTAAACAAAACATCATACCTACTGACAGACAATGGGGGACAGACAAATGGAATGTTCACACTGGGTGAAAATGGCATGCAGCATATGGCTAATCCTCATTCACGTGTACTAGGCTACTCCATTCGCGTTTGAATGGTTAATTCTTCTTCTTTGTCTTCATAGTTCTTCAATGATGTCTAGTCTACAGATCAAATTCAAACATTTTAGCCTGGGAACCAGGCGAATATCGCGAGCTTACATATTCATAGATACATTCACATACCGACGGCGGTGTCAACCATGCTAGGCGACAGCCAGCTCGTCGGGAGCAGTAAGGGTTAGGTGTCTTGCTCAGGGACACCTCGGCACTCGGAGCCGGGGGTCGAACTAGCAACTTTCCAGTTACAAGTCAACCCGCGCTACCGCCTGAGCTACTGCCGCCCTGCGAGCTCATGCTTAATTTGCTCTGAAAATAAGGTCTGGCTCCCCTCCCATACAAAGATATGTCTGCTCGTTACGAAATAGACCAACCAATCACAACGGTTTATCTAATATGAGGCTAAATGACGATAAATATGATGACGGTGCAGAGGAGCGCAGTAGAGGCAGTAGAGGGCCGCTGATGTAGAATGGTCTGTTGATTACGCTATCGAGACAGTATTAACCGAATGGACGGTATATTTTCCCCAAAAGAAGAACAAACGACTGCACTTAAAGCTTTTGTTGAGAAGAACGATTTTTTTTCGACGCTCAGTGCAGTGTCACCTCGTTTGCTATGATTAGTTGTAGGCCTATCCAATTGCATCCAGAGGCATTTTGGTCTGTGCCCGTTGGTGCAACCCCATGGAAATCAAAAATGAATAGAGAGCTTCCAGACAAATTGCAGTTTGCAAATCGTCTGGTGATGTCAGGCTAAGAACCTTTCTGCTGGGTTTGAAATCACCACTAGTCTGTCCTTCACGCTGTGATTAGACACTCTCAATTTCAAATAATTTTGAAGAAAAGCGACGGCAGCAGTGATATACCTTTTTGTATAACATGTTCACTGCAGATTGGGATACGGTATGCACCACATTACAACCATAATTGATATTGATTACACTGTTAGGTGCGATCAGTACAGTTAATGCAACCCCAGTGTTCTTTGATTATGGAAGCACTTGATAAACAACAACACTCAAATACCAGAACCAAAACTCTCCTCAAAGTCCTCCAATATTAAATCTTTATGTTTCTGCAAATCAATTAATATGAAAATGTATTGAGCTTTGAAGTCTATTGCAGCATTAGCCTGGAAATATTTCCTCACAGCCTGATGATGAAATCTGCTCTTCAGGAGTCTCTCTCTCTCTCTCTCTCTCTCTCTCTCTCTCTCTCTCTCTCTCTCTCTCTCTCTCTCTCTCTCTCTCTCTCTCTCTCTCTCTCTCTCTCTCTCTCTCTCTCTCTCTCTCTCTCTCTCTCTCTCTCTCTCTCTCTCTCTCTCTCTCTCTCTCTCTCTCTCTCTCTCTCTCTCTCTCTCTGTGCTTACAGCTCACAGCCAAGCCCACAGCTGGGGGGAATCAGTGGTACTGGTTGAGTGAGGAGGGTGGAGGAGAGAGGGGTGTGGAGGGTGCCATTGAAGGATGGTGATTGCAGGACTGGACTGTAGATTGGGAAAGCTGTTGTGCACCACAACGGCAAGCTGTGAGACACACCAGCTGCTTTCCCACCTCTGTGTGCATTAGCAGGACTTTTCCCGTTTTCCCAAGGTGTGCGTGAAAGACCACATTGTTGCCGTATAATGTGAGCCTATAATCCTTGTACAAAAATGTGTTGCTCACCTCAAAATATATCACCCCAGAAGATCCACCTCTACCTCATCAATTATGCACCGCAACCTTTGGATTGTTGTCATTGGAGGTGATTCATTTCCAGACGTGCAGTGACTTCTTCTCGCTTTCAAGTATGTTAAGGAACAAACCACGACGGGCTGTCCTGTTATTGGAATATAATGTAGACCTACGACAGGGTTGGTGATGCGGCCGAGGCGAAGAGGTTGATTCCTCTTATACCGCGACTACCAACAATAATCAGATATTAGTCATTTCCTTGTTAAAACTTAATTTCATGTTAACTTGTCAAAAGGCAGAGGTGTCCCGTTATTGAAAAAGAATGCACACCTTTGGAACATTGCTGTGGTATAAGAGAAATAAATCAATGTCAACGTTAGCCCTTGAGTTCCTAGGTTCTGATGCCTGAAATTAACCCCAGTGTCTATTGATCAGTCACAATCAGAATCTGTTGGTGGCTAGTAAGGCAGCAACAGAGTAAGTAAAGTAAGTTAAGGCAACGGAGAGCAACGGAAATACTTGAAAAGGAAGGACTAGCATCTAGTTGGAGTGACTTGTCCCTGGTGTGTGTGTGTGTGTGTGTGTGTGTGTGTGTGTGTGTGTGTGTGTGTGTGTGTGTGTGTGTGTGTGTGTGTGTGTGGTGTATGTGTGTATATGTGTGCTTGAGCCTGTGTGCATCTAAGTGTGTAGGCACATGCATCTATGCATGCATTTCTGTGTCACTTGCAAATGTGTCTGTATTTGCGTGTCATATTTTGTGTGTGAAAGTTTGTGTAAGTACATGAGATTGAGTGAGTGTGTGTGTGTGTGTGTGTGTGTGTGTGTGTCTACCTTTTCCGTGAAACATTCTGTCTCATGGCTGTCACATGCAGGTCCCTGACATCTATATGTTGATCATGACGCTAATGAGAAGCCATGTCCAACATAGGATATGTGGCACCCAGGAAGTCGACATCAGGAAAAAGTCAAGTTTATAAAAACAGGTCTGGTTTGGTGGTTCGGCAGAAGACACCGCCATTGTCGCTAATTCAGTGTTATCTGCTGATCTTTATAATGCGAAGATGATGTGTTGTGTGTACAAATATACATAAGTGCGAACCTCCTCAACGAGTCTCATGAACTGAAGAAGGTAGCTGTGTATCTACATTTATGGGGAGGTGCACGTGAGCTACGCAGGTTCCTCTGTGGGATACGCAGGTCCAAGACAGGGCATCGGAAGCGCCGAGTTGGGCTCCTCGTCAGACACATCTGCGGCTGTGTACCTGTCCTCATAAGGTGAGTCGTGTTTGTTATGTAGCCTCAGCATGCTAAGAAAACCATTGAAGAAAGCATCAGAGAGTTTTCTCAAGAAGACTGAGATTCTTTCTTCTATTGCTGACTTTAAGCCACTCTCTGGAACACTCCAAGCAATCTGATTCCGCAGCCCCACCAGTCCCTCCTATCCGCTGCTGCCTCCATCAGAAGCAGTAGTCAAACATTGATTCAAGTGCCATCCTTTCTATGGCTCCCTCCAACATTATTTGTAATGGTGGAAAAGCGCTTCTTCTGCTGAAACTACGTACTAACAAACAACACTTGGGTGACCAAGGGCGATGTTGTGATAGAGATTGCATATAATAACGATGCTTGAATTTCTGTTCTCTGAATGAACAAGGCACATCAGCAGAACCAAACAGCAAAGTGAAAACATAGTGAAGATAACCGCTTGAAAGCCACGGAATTGGCCACCCACCTATTCTATGTGTAACACGTGGCTAATTAGCCAGCATGCACTATAGAGCTTGAATGGACCGGCTAAGATGTCTGTCTCAACGTGAAAGACGATAGACGCGTTCAAATTGAAGATGACGTGTGACCCCATTCGTCTTGGAGCCTGTTGTTGCTATAGCGATGGCAAGCAACATGTGGTAAATGTGACCTATAGCGGTGAACAAAGAACTCACTGACCCACAATCTAATTAGGTGGCCTAATCTTTACATCAACCATACATCCCTATAGGGGCAGCCATGTCTCCCTCAATAAGTACAATCTCTGAAAAGCTAATTAATTGAACCTCACTGAACCCTAAAACAGATTGCTTCATGCCACAATTTGTCAAAATCCCCCCTTAAATGAAACGGTCATTTCTAAATGCCAAGGCTTGTACCGTATCTTTTTTGGGGGGCGAGTCAAGTAAGGTTTGTTCCTCTTCTACTTCACCCCATTCGATCAGGAACATCAGCTTTCAGTGATCCCTCATGTTCCCAACGAACATGGAGTAATATATGTAGCCAAGCAGGTGAATAATTCAGCAAGGAGAGAGCAATGCCAGATATATCAGTTAAAAATGGGAATCAGATTCATAGTACAGTCGTTTGTCTGGGCCCGAATGCCCAGCACAAGGTTTGGGAACAGTAGCACAGAACATGCACCGTAGCCAAAAACCATACCAAAAACCAGACCAGACCAGACCAGACCAGTGCTGGTGGTGAGTTCACTTCTACAAGTTTCTAAAGCCAATGGAAGACCTTAATAAATGTTAGAATTGTCTCAGTGCTAGGCTATTGAAGTCCTTCAGGTGGTGATGATGGTTAGTTCTCGCTCCTTACTTGTCCAGAACCGCCTCTATGAAATTGGTACTTGGCCAGGATACTTTCAATGTGTTTAGGATTTATCTACTAAAGGTTTAAACACTAATTTATATATAATAAATGTTATTATATACTGCTTCATCATTTTTGAATGATTCATGGCTTTTGTATTTCTTTGGGGGAAAAAAATCGTTAAAAATAATCATTGGAAAGAAATGTGTTTGAACCATGGACTTTATAAAATAAGTTTCCATGCCTGGCTGTTGAAAATGGTGTCACAAAGCGCACAGTTAATATTGATTGTGATCTCTTTGTTGTAACAAGCACACTGTGGATGTGATATGTATTATTAAACAGTAAGCGATCACCTGACAGGATTCTGCATAGCCTATAATATACGAAAAGCATAAATTATTATTATATATATTTTTTGATATTACTATTATTATTTGTTTATTTATATAGCACCTTTTAAAAACAGTGTTTTCAAAGCACTTTAACAGAACAGAAAACTCATTGTCACGATCGTCGGGAACAGAGGACCAATGCGCAGCGTTGAAGGCGAACATACTTTATTTTTTACTGTTTCCAACACGAAACAAAACAACCGATACGTGACGTCCTTAGACAAAAACCTACTAGGCACACGGAACAAGATCCCACAAACACTGAGGGAAACAGACTGTTTAAATATGGTTCCCAATCAGAGACAACCAGCAACAGCTGACACTTGTTTCCTCTGATTGGGAACCACTCTGGCCAACATAGAAATATAAGACCTAGAAAGGAAAACAAAGAGCACAAAACATAGAGTCTACACACCCTGGCTCAACATAAAAGAGTCCCTAGAACCAGGGCGTGACAGTACCCCCCCCCCCCCCAAAGGCGCGGACTCCGACCGCGCCAACAGAACACCACAGGGGAGGGACCGGGTGGGCACTCCGCCTTGGCGGCGGATCCGGCTCTGGGCATGATCCCCACTCCCTCTCTAACCCCCCAAAGTACCCCTGGTCTGGTCTGGCCCTGCTGGCCGGAGCTGGACTGAACACTGGTGGAGCGGATTGCTCTAGCTCCGACGTGGAGCAGCTGACCGGTACCGGACCAGGCACCGGTGGAGGAGGCACGGGCCGTGCCGGACTGACGACGCACACCACTGGCTTGGTGTGGGGAGCAGGAACAGACCGAGCCGGGCTGACGAAGCGCACCATCGGCTTGGTGTGGGGAGCAGGAACAGGCCGGACCGGGCTGGCGACGCGCACCATAGGCTCAGTGCGGGGAGCAGGAACAGGTCGGACCGTACTGGGGACACACACCACTGGCTTGGTGTGGGGAGCAGGAACAGGCCGGACCGTACTGGGGACACACACCACTGGCTTGGTGTGGGGAGCAGGAACAGACCGAGCCGGGCTGACGAAGCACACCACTGACTTGGTGCGGAGAGCAGGAATGGACCGGGCCAGGCTGGCGACGCGCACCATAGGCTCAGTGCGGGAAGCAGGAACAGGCCGGACCGGGGTGACGACACGCACCACAGGCTCGATGCGAGGAACAGGAACAGGCCGGACCGTACTGGGGACACACACCACTGGCCCTATGCAGGGATCAGGAACGGGCCGGACCGGACTGGTAACACACCCCAGTACCTCTCGCCGTGCCTCCACACTTTCCCTCTCCTCTGTGACCAGTGGCCCCCTTAACCTGGCGGCCTCCTTTGCACACCCGTTGGACCGTTCCATCGCGGCCTCCTGCTGCCCCGTCGTCCACGGCGTGAGCCCCCCCCTAAAAAATGTATTGGGGTCTCTCCTCCCCGTGGGCCAGGCCTCTATAGTTCTCGCCCAACTCTCGCTCCTCTGCTTCCAACTCCAGCCATTCTGCTCTTCAATTGGCTTGACCCAGTCGAGACTCTTCCTCCACTGTTCCCAAGTCCACCCTCTCTGCTCTTCACTAGGCTTGACCCAGTCGAGGTTGCCACGGAGATCTGCTAGTGATTCCCCTGACAATGGCTCCTGGACACGCTGCTTGGTCCAGTTTTGGTGGGATCTTCTGTCACAATCGTCGAGAACAGAGGACCAATGCGCAGCGTTGAATGCGAACATACTTTTATTTTACTTATTCCAACACGAAACAAAACAACAAACGATACGTGCCGTCCTTCGGCAAACAAACCCTACTACGACCTGGAACAAGATCCCACAAACACTGAGGGAAACAGACTGTTTAAATATGGTTCCCAATCAGAGACAACCAGCAACAGCTGACACTTGTTTCCTCTGATTGGGAACCACTCTGGCCAACATAGAAATATAAGACCTAGAAAGGAAAACAAAGAGCACAAAACATAGAGTCTACACACCCTGGCTCAACATAAAAGAGTCCCTAGAACCAGGGCGTGACACTCATGTAGATGAAAAATACAAAATAGCAAGGATGGAGCTTGCATGAGCTGTTGTGGGCACTCAATTAATCCTAATAATAATATTCAATTATATAAAATTTACATAACCTTGTTTACAATGTTACCAGTAATAAAAAATGCATTTGTATAAATTATCCTAGAACATAGAGATAGTTCCCCTCTCTCTCTAATTGAAAGGCACTAAGTTAGTTAGCATTTGAATTGCCACTGTCTGATACTGAGGCTATGCCAACCTCTTCTTTATTTCTTTTGTAGATCTGTATTTTGTAGATTCCTTTAGTCGTCTTGCATCATGGCAGATATGTCCACTTCCCCCCATAATGTATTAATTAACTTTGCCTCTCCCGCCATGGCCTCTCCCCAGCCCATGTCTTCCCATGATCATTCTCCACTAAATCAAATACTTTGCTGTGTCCTAAAGTGTCCTAAAACAAGTTAGATTCATTATCAATGAGAGCTCTTAACTCAAAATAAAATACAATCTGAAAATAGAAATAAAAAGTGAAAAGTTAATAAAATATGCTAAACAATAAAATAAATACATACAACTAACAATCCATTAAACTGAGTGATTAAAAGATAAAGGGATAAAAAGAGCTCATTACATTAAAGCAAGTCGATAATATAAAACCCATAAATGAAAACACACACACACACACGTACACACTTGCACGCAAGCAAACACATGCTCATTTAGGATCTCCGACCAGCCTCTCCAGCAGGTCTTTAGAGGTGAACCCAGGAGAGACTCACCCACAGGAGCCAAGGGTGACAAACACACAAGCTCCACACAGACTGGACCTTGGGCCCAGGGCCATGTCTCTTGAGTCCAAGGTCCTATCTCTCTGGTCATCTCAAGACCATGGTCCCGTAAGGTCTAAAGTTTAGACCTTACAGGGGTTAGGGTTTAGACTCTAAACCCTAACCCTAACCCAACTCCACCTACCAACCAGCACCTCAGTCACTCATGTCCATCTGATCAACAGCTATGAACATATGATTGACTTCACTTGATTGGGAACCCGTTACACTGGGAGAAAGGAGTAGGCTGTCATCCGTGTTCTTATAATGGTGTATGGGGTGGAAGGGCAATTTATTTATATATATATATATATATATATATATATATATATATATATATATATATATATATAAACAAAATTGGCTCCAGTATGGGTATGTTTTTTCCACACTCGTACACTTTCTTTGAGTGGCTTTGTTAAGCAAAAATGTAGGGCCGTCAAGATTTTTAATATACGAAGGAGTCATGTCAACGACAAATTATCTCCTTTCTTTCTTTCTGATTGACTACTATTAACCATTTAGGAGGCACTTATCCAAAGCAATTTACTGTGGAATGTTAATTAAAGAGTAGGTTGGGGTTAGGCATTTTGCTTAAGGACAAACCTCAACAAGGTTAGTTATTTTGCTGTTGCTGTTGTTGAGATAGACTTTTTCTAACCAGAATCGATCAACTGCAGAATCTTAGAGTACACATCAAATCAATATTGTCTATCTGATGTAATGGGCATCAGGTCAACGTGAAAAAGTCTGATAAAACCTGATAAAACCAATACACCATCAGTACAGCATAGACAGGTACGAAATGCAAACCACCACCTTAACCACCTAAGATACCTTTAAAATAGATACCCATGGAAAGGTATTGGTAAACAGTAATAACTACAAACAAATTTGTACAGAAAGGCGGCAGCTGTAAAGATTGTTTTATATCTATTCATAGTAAAAGAAAAGATTTAAAAGAAAGGTTGTACAGGAGTTTCTTCTGTGTGTTCCCTTCTCTCTCTACAAGGGGGACTAGCCTCCTTCAATAAGTGAAGATCTTTCAATGCATGAAGGTCTAGCTCTTTCAATATAAATGGATAACTCCTCTCAGCGTAGCTTGGAAATCCTTCGATGGCTACAGTGCTTTGTCTTGTCGAGTGAAAATGTCTAAATTCAATAAATTGATAGCCCATTCCTTAAAGTGTCCTTTGGAGAAACACATTTCAGAGAAACATGGTGCATTTAATGGCTCACTTAATACCTTGTGTGTTTGCACTTAACAGAGATAATCCAGGCTTCGAGCATTTCTTCACATTACGCTATATACATATATATTTTATTATATATATTTTTATTTCATTTTTATTTAACAATGGTGCTGAAACAATATTATTTTCAAGAGTAATTGAAAATTACTCCCTTACCACAAACAACTGTGGTAAGGGTGTCAATGGAATTGCTTTCAATATGGTTGTAGCAATGTCCATGCTACACGCCACCTAGGTGGCTGCCACACTCTTACTGGGCTCCTCCTAAACAAGGACGCAGGGCGGTGACGTTGGAACCGGTTTATTGCCAAGGTTGAGTATAATGATACATAGCAGGAAGTGTAACGTGGTGCCATGCCAGAGATCTCCCTGAGTGTGTGTGGTGATGGCTGGTTTAACCTGTGCACATTGATTGTGCAATGCGCAACAGGTGTGCAGCCTCACCCAGCCCCAGAGTCCAATCAGTCTGACTCGGGCCAGGTGAGGCTGCTTAAACCAGCCCTCATCCACACACACACTCCACATACCCCCCCAACACCAAATTGAGGCTGAAGCCTACTCCCCACCCTCCACTCTCCCCCTCCATCCTGGAGACCGGAGGCCTGGGCTGCTGCCTTGACTGGCGGTGGTGTCGCTGGCAGCGGCAGGGCTGTCTGGATGGGTTGGCTTGAGGTTCAGCTGGGCTGCGGTGGTAGCTCCTCTGTGGGCCTTAAACAGACCTGGTGGTTGATTTGACTGCTGACACTGGGTATCGAAGGTAGCTTTCAGATGAAACTGTATGATGCTCTTTGAATGAATGTCTGCTCATGACACAAACTGCTACTGATAAAGTAGATAGCAATGATGGATTAGTTACTATATGAAATAAGTGCGAACCCATGACAAACATAATTACATCTTAAGGAATGAAAAGAAAGTATACCCATTCTTGTACATTTCATAAGACCTATTCTTTGTAAAAAAAAAATGCTTCTTTAGGCCTGGATGTTTTACAAATAAAAAATAATATGCTCTTCTACAAACAGTTTGAAACCGATTTTTACCTGTTAGCAACACATATTGCTGGGTGAGTACAACAGCTGGGCGAGTACAACAGCAGGTAGAGCACAAGAACAGGTAGGAGGATAAACGGTGGTGGTTGAGTCATCTGTTCGCTGACATTTTCAGACCTCACTCTAATCCATAAAGAAAATTAGAAGCGCCTATAAGACCAAAACTTCCAATCAATATATTTGTTAGGACATAACGGCCTGCACCTGTCTAGATGGCAGCTATTGAAACCGCACATCTTGCTGTCAATCTCTTTGCAACAAGAAAAGGAAATTATCTGTAGTTATTCACAGTTATTGTTTTTATCATCGTCATTCCTCCAGAAAAAGGTGAACTGCCCCATCAGTGAATGGGGCAGTGACCGGCTTCCCAGTGACCTCAAGAGGAAAGGAACGCTCAATGACTGGCTCCACAGTGACCTCTAGAGGAAAGATACGCTCAATGACCGGCTCTACGCTGACCTCTAGTGGAAAGGTTAGATCAATGACCGGCTCCACAGTGAACTTTAGTGTGAAGGTGAGCTCAATTACCGGTCACTGTGGTCATTCAAATATACAGACAAATTCGTTTTTTCATAACAAAGTTTACCTTATGACATGACACACGAATTATAAGCATAATGCTAGTTATTAGTCCTTTCATGTTTAAAAAATGTTAATGGAGCCAATAACATTGATTTATCAATTGGACAACATTTTTCCAATTGATACTGACAAAACAAGAATAAAAATAGAAATCCCAACACTAAAGTATAAGGCCTACTAATAGCGTAACGTGGGCTACATTCTTACTTCTGAAATGTTTTGCTGGGTGATGAAATTATCTGGAGCTTTATATCCCTGCAATATAACTCTCCAGAAGATGTCAGTGGTGCTATTAAAATGAAATACATTCTAGCGACCCACAATATACTTACATGCGTTGTGGATAAAAGATCTCTGTTTTAATTCACATGCTATGATATAAATTAAGAAGCTACAGTTGAAATCCATCATATTTGTATAGATTAATTTGACTGCAGTTGAATTCAGATAGAAGGAAACTTACTGTAAATTTTTGGGATGACTGTAAGTTAGAAAGACGAACAGAGGAATAATTGATGTTGTTGAAACACCAATAACCCACAAATTGAGGATTTAATAGGCTTTGGGGGAGAATCCGGTGTTATTGAAAAACTTCCAACACTATGTGAATCCATTCTATCCAATACTAGTTATAAACTCTCAAGTATAGCAATGGGAATAGAAACAAATTGTCTGATATTGTTGTAAAACAGTTTATCTCACCGAGCCAGACAGTGACAGATTGTGTAATGCTGTTGTTCCGTGAAAGACTGTGTATAAGTGTATCAAAGAAATATCCAGTTTGGACTCAGTTTGCACAGTTTGGACCAAGCCATATTTTTGGAGAGGGTTTTTTTTTTAATGGGAAAGATTTTACATATCACAAAGACATTTTTATTGTTTTTGGCATTTGAGATTTTGAATAATCAAATTACTTACTTTATGTCATGTTTATGTTTAGACTCTTCTAAATGAGGAAATGTGGTCTTGAGTAGGCCATGATGGCGATCTCTCTGTCTGTCTGTCGGTCGGTCTTCTCTGAAATGGCATCTCTCTTCCATTGGCGAGGGTTGGTTGATACCCCTCAACGTCAATACATGGACACAATATGGTTCAACACTTTGTCAGCGCACTCAAACAATAGGGTACCTTTAATCAGATTTAGACCCAGCTGTCATCATAGGTTTACAATAGCAACGCATAGAATGCGAGAGATTTTAAGCAATGGCGATATAGCTAAACCTTCCTTTCACAAGAAAATAACAGCACTTTTTTTTGTTGCAACTTTGTCCGAATCGTTGAAAACACAGTTCATAACACGTGCACTTGGAATAATATGACATATTGTACGATTAAATTGGCTCCTTAGCTTTGACAGCTGGTATGGTTACACAGTTAAAACTTCCATTATCTATTCCTGATAATTACCTTTTTTGGTTTCTGTGGCTGTGACAAGGATTCATTCCAGATTACTTTCTCATTTTGTATCTGTGGCTGTGTAAATTATTTAAACCAGATTATTTTTTCATTTGGTTTCTGTAGGTGTGTGAAGGCTTTATCCCAGATGACTTTCTCATTTGGTTTCGGTGGCTGTGCAAAGGAATTTATTCCGGGTTACTTTCTCGTGGGTTTATGTGGCTGTGTAAAGGACGAAGAATGAGTGTTTCCTTGTTGGACTTCAGTGGCAGTGTCGAGAATGTATTCCAGATTATTTTCTGCGGTCGACTATAGGATTGCTGTGGTAAAATAAAGTCACACAAGTGTAGGATGGCACGTAAGAAACAGCACTGAATCGAGGAACACAAGGAATTACAACGACCCGATGTCTAAACTGTGATGTTCCAGGTGAGAGCCCCAGATAATTGCATGGTTGGTGTTTTGGAAGACATGCTCCCCAGGCAGGAATCAGTGGCTATTGAGATTCAGGATAATGGTGAAGCCTTGTTATCACAGCTGCTCCCCTCACCTATGGCGACCCCTGCAGGCTTCTTTCCTGCAGCGTAGCACTCGTGAAGTGCGGGAGTGTGTGTGTGTGTGCGTGCGTGTTTACTGTATGTGCACATAGGTGTGTGTTGTATGCTTGTGTGCATATGTTTGTCTGACTAGGTGTGTGTGTATGTTTGTGTTTTTCCGCTGGTACCATTTTGTAGATACTCGTTGCATCCCTCTCCCGCCTGCCCTTTACACCGCAACATCTGCGCCGCGGCACTCAGGCCGCTGACCTTTAGTGAATGTCACCCTTAATGTGTTTTCTACCTGCCAGAGGATCGGCTGATTGGCCGAGTCCTCAGCTCTCTGATGTCTCCGCCGGCCATCGCTCGCCGACCAACCGTCTGTCGTCGGAGCAGTTGGACGGGCCGCCGTGTTTTCTGAACGACCACTTTGAGAATGAGCCGTCTGCCGCGCGTCCTCACAAGACGAGATGTATGGGAAAGATGTGCCACACGTCCTTGTCAAGCAGTTATGAGAACGGCTTTGTAACACAACATGTTTGAGAACGACAGATATATGTCCTTATGATGCACTGTTAGCATAGGAAAACTCTGCCACATGTCCTCATAAAGCAGCAGGGATGTAAGGCCAGTTGTCTGTGATACGGCCTTGTATTGCAATTCAACACGTAGAAGAATGCCAGTAATGTGGCGTACAATGTCCTCATAACGCCTGTAGCAATGACCTGCCACTCAGAATGCGACAGGTATTACATGACTTTTGTCCGACTTCAAGTTGCAATACAGGTAGAGGAATTTCCTGCCACACGTCCATGTGAAGTATTTGTAAGAATGACAGGTGTTCATCACACGTCCTCATAAGGCCTCATAGAAATCCTTGATGAGCATCAAATAGTGTGATGCTGCTGGTAAATTAATGAAAAACATGCTTGCCTAATACTCACCCACTGAATGCATTTAAATGTGACACTTATTGGCTGTTATGGGAATCGTACACTGCCAGGTTATTCAGAAAAAAACACTTTTTCTGTAAAGAAATGTGTAAAAAGCATGCGTCATCCAATGCTCATATTTTAAAGTATAAAATGTCAGCCAAAGACAGCTTATACAACCCAAAAAAGAATTAGGAGGCAAAAGGATGAAGAGGAGGAAGTTTAAGTCATGGAAAAGTGTGAAACGGATTATGGTTTGACGGTGGTGGTGAAGCTTAAAGGAGAAAAAACCCAACAGTGAAATTATGAAGCTATGTCTAGATTGCTGTGAGTGCCTTAGCAAGCACCTCTATAAATGGATGTGTAATTATAGAGGTGCTTGAATTGCAAGCAGCATTTTTAGAGGTTGCATCAGAGATATTTTTCATTGCTTCGAACCACAAAGTGGATTGAATGTTTTGAGCTGGGATTTGAAGAGTTGGTCAAGTTGAGACTTCAGACACTTCAACATTACATCAAAAAAGTTCTTGGGAAAAGCAGAAAAAACAAACAGTCCAGCTTTGGAAGACAAAAAGTGGAGACACATTTTGTCAATGTTGAAACTGTTTGTTTGCTCATAATTGGTGGTATTTCATTATGGATGGAGAGCAGACATTTCAAAACGGACAACAAAGGACGGATGAAGAAATCGTTGTGCTTTTGAAGTGCGAAAGAAAATGTATGCCTTATCTCTGTAGTTCATGCAGAGGCTTCAGTTGAAATAAGGCTTCAGTTGAAACAAGGCTTCAAATGAAAACCATCCAACAATAAAAAGATAACTTCAACATCGGTATATAAAAACATGCAGGATAGCATAAATGCAGAAGAGAGGCCATTATTTAAGGAGTTCTAACGTTTAGAGAAGCAATTGACAGCGTGAGTGAATGACAATGAAATTGGCAGCTCTGTGCTTACTGTCACCCTAGCAGAGAGTGTGATTGTGAGAGTGACTTTTTATTTTTAAACCACAAACCTCCCTACTTCCATAACTACTACAGTGGGGTTTTATGAAGAGCAGAGGATCAGATATGAAGGGCCGCTCTCGCTCTCCAGTGATTACATGGAGTCTCGCGTCCCCGACATGAAGCTGAGTGAACTGGCCTTCCACCACCCAGACCCAATTACCACTTGACTGTCTCGGGCAGAAGAGAAAAACGGTCTCGTGGAAATATATTAAGGTGGTCATTTGTATTCTAGATGTGCTCACGATGAGGGCCATTTGTAGTAATCTCTGGCTGTACATTAATAACGTGAAATAAGGGCTCTATAATTTATCTGCCAAAAACAGAAACTCTAGTTCTTGGTGGCTCAAGTCGCTAGTGCGCTGCAAGCAAGTCGCCTTGTAGCGATCCCGGTTAGATTCCAACCAGTGTTCCTTTGCTGAATCTCATTCCCGCTCTTCTTCAACCGACTTACCTGTCTCTCTTCACTGCCCTGGCCATAAAGTCACACAGCACATACAATATTATCTTTCTCTCCATATATATCTACATTAATCTGCAAATCGGTGGAGCATGTGGAGGATCTGTGGGATGTCTCAGTGTTGCTGGGAGACAGTAGAGGAAGTGAGATGGAGAGGAAACATGGTGGAAGACTGAGACAGGCAGGGAGAAGACCAGCGAGTAGATCCATTTTTCTGAGTTCGGCTTGGCAGGCGGCTGTTAAGGACCGTAGTAAATACGTTTTAATCTATAATGATAATTTCTAGGGGTTATTCATTCAAAGAGATGCATGTTAGGTTCATAACGTTGATGTATATGGTAACTAAAAGTAGCCTAATGGTAACCCTAAATCAAATATGAAGAACATTTTAAATGTAGTTGAACATACTTAGTTTTTGTGTGGGCACCAAGTATGGCTATATAAAAAAGAGAACCATTAGAGCTGTTTAACATGGGTACCTCTGGGTGGCACTAAAGTCTCCCTCTTCAATGGTTGAGACTGTGTTGTGAGTGATGCTATTGATAGCTACTTAATTCTGCACTATATGCAAAACATATTGCATAATGCCGTTTTCAACCACTCGATGGGTATAAATTTCACAATTTCACTTGGTAGCATATCTAAATTCAGTTCACATTGAGTATGTTTCACGTTCAGTTCACGTTGAACAGATTTCTTTCACTTTTCACGTTTCACTTTGATTCACTTATGGGATTCTACCTCTTCAGCGGATCTTTATTATACTGTATATAATGTATCAAATGTTGTTCAATGTTCCAGTGGTTCTCTACTGTATTCCATGCTCCTCCATGTCCCAGCATTAGCACCCAGCCTACAGGAATCTAAAAGAACAAACCAAACTAGCTCTCTGGCTAATTTGGTTTAGGAGTTATTGGGTCTTCTTTCTTTAACTAGCCAAATCACTCTTGGGTCATTACGTGAACAAGGATATTCTCTGTGGTCCTGATGAACCTCTGCCTCCTGTCTCTTATATTGAGTTGTAGGGGGTGGAGAAGGCATCCCGGCAAATGGCCTTCTAGCTTTTATAACAGCGTATTAGCACCGCCATCGACATCCATCACGTGGCTCCATCCCTGCCCCTCGTCCCCCATGGCTGCAGGAAAAATAAGAAAGGGGTATTGATGTGGTTTGTGGTTCTAACAAACAAGGCGTTCTGTCGAGTTGGAAGCCCTTTGTTTCACATGGGATTAAAGCCTGCTGGCCAACGTCCACATGCTGTAAATGAGGTCCAAGGAAGATCGTCCCATTATAATCATTTTGATGCGGTGTACCGACACAAGAAACTTTATCTGCTGGGCAGTGTGCAAGGACAACGGAATAAGTCACACAAAATCACATCCTCCCCGAAGCAATCCATTCTATTTGGAAGATTAGCTGAGATTCAGCCTCGCCTTCTGCAGACCGAGTTACAGATACCTCCATGCGGCTGGATGGGATTGCTGGGTTATGGATAAATTGGTTAGAAAAAGCTACTTACATGGCCTAGGGGGGGGGGGGGGGGGGGGGGGGGGGTGCTGAGGTTAGGTGCTGAGAGACAGCGATTAGGCACAGCATTATCTGATGAAGATAGTGAAGACAATGGTGACGATGGTGATTCCTGGCAGGGCAACATGTTTTGTTTGTCTTCTGGAGAGCAGGGCTAATCTGATACCGGGCGCGGTGGGATATCATTGGAGCCGAGTACACCGAACACGGCCACACATGGGAATCACGCTGAGGGCTTCTAGTTGGTGTGCACACGACTTGTAGTTGGGAGGTGGTTGTTGTTTTGTTGTGGACGAGAACCAAAGCCCGCCCACAGAGTCACATTTTGCCTCTTAATTTCCATAATGAAAAATAAACGTGTTTGTTACTATTAAACTATTTATTTTGTGCATTGACCATGAAGAGGCAAATCCACATAATAATAATAATAGTAATAATAATAATAAAACATTAAAGCAAGCGCTGTGTAGCAGAGAATGTTTAGTGGGCAAGCATGAGGTAACCATCTGGCCTACTTTAGTTCTTAATTCTCACAACCTGTTCCTCCCATCCTGGCAGCTAGGTAAAACACCAAAAGTTTAGTTATGTATGACATGATCTGTCAGTAGCCATATGTTCGGGTGTTTAAAAAACACATTGTATACAAAGTTCTAGAAGTTTCCATCAGCATGTGCAACTTCCTGCAGAAAAGGACCCGAGAATCCCAGACTGACAGGGTGAGACGGGGTGACACAGAGGGAGGGGCGTATCAACAACATTATCTTAAAAAAAAAAGAAAATCAAACACGAAAACATCTCGGGCTTCACAGGGTCTAGAGCGTCCTTTCATGCACAGGAACCCGCTAAGAGTGGCGGACTTTGTTGTTCTGAACGTCGCTCCACTTCCTGTGGCTGACAGGCCGTCTGCCTTTCATCAGACGACTCGACAC
>JACYXH010000086.1:0-52500 GCA_026745465.1 Lota lota | reverse complement strand
TTGATTGATCAATCCTTATTTTATCTTCATGCTCCGTCTCTTGTCCTGTCTAGCTCAACTGCTAGAGCAGGACATGAACACTGCAGGGGTTAGGGGTTCGATTCCATTGGGGGCCCCCCATGCTAAGAAATGTATATGGCACAGTGTTGTAAATCACCTTGGATGACGGTGTCCAACAAATCTATATAAATACACACAACAGCAAATTCTGCTATTTGGATGGCTCCCAAAGTCTTTGACAACCAAGTCCCTACCAAGAACATTATGCAATACAAATGACCACTACAAAGCCATGCAGAGTTTTCAATCCCTTTTACGAAGAGTGCAGCAAAACAGAACAAGAGCCTCAGCAGTCATTTGTTTATATCTGTTTATATCTGCTTCCACGTTATGTGGAGGTCGGTTCACTTGTTTATGAAATAAAACCTATGGAAGTCTTTATTTAATATTTGTAACCATCATATGGGCCATCATATGGATGTTTGTCCTGGGCCATCATATGAAAGTTTGTCCTGGGCCATCATATAAACCTTTGTCCTGGGCCATCATATGAAGGTTTGTCCTGGGCCATCATATAAATCCTGGGCCATCATACTAATGTCTGTAGTAGCTGCAGTACTACCTAGTTGATTTCAGAAAATATACGCTTTAATTTGAAAGATAAACCCTCCCATACAGGCCAGTTTTATGCAGATCACTTGATATGGTTGACTCCTTCACTCCAAACTGTAGCTCCTTCAAAGCGATTCCTGACCTCTCTGTGGCTCCACTCAGTAGACTCCTTGTTTGGACTTCCTTCATTCAACATTAGGATTAGGATTTCTAAACATCATTATATCTTCCTACTCTTTTCCTAGTGTTTGCACTGCTGACATGTTTGCCGTTAAGTAGTTTATAGATTAGTACATCTTTATTGTTGAGGCTAGAAAGGAAGATAATTAGATTTAGATTTAGGGCATTTAGCAGACGCTTTTATCCAAAGCGACTTACAGAAGAAAGAGAAAGAACAATATATCGTTGTCGGTACAGTAAGGATGTTCATAGAACGAGTGCCAAGCACTTACAATTGCTAGTTTAACCCCTTCCCCGTATACAACAAAGATTGCTAGGATAAGATGCTACACAATGCTAAGTACTATTTTTAGCATAGTGCCAGGTGCCAGGACGTACAAACATACAATAAGTGCGTACATTACGTGCCAGGGCGTACAAACATACAATAAGTGCGTAAGAGGGGTGTTTTTAGGAGAGTAGGGGAGGAGGGGGGTAAGGAGGGAGGTTATGCAGAGTTGTGACTTTGTTGTGCGACCTTTGCTTGCTCTTAGCGATGGCGGTACCAGGCGTCCAGCTGAGGTGGTTGAACGGAGTGCTCGAGCTGGGGTGTGCAGTCTGACTAACACTTGGAGGTAGGCAGGGGCAGTTCCGTTGACCGCCTTGTAGGTCAGTACCTTTGTCTTGAATCTGATGTGAGCTACTACAGGGAGCCAGTGGAGGTCACGGAAAAGGGCAGTCACATGGGAGAGGCTAGTAAGAAATAGGTTTTTCACATAAAGGAAAAAGGTTAACGTTAGCCTACTCTGTTACCTGTTAACATTCCCTAAATCTACTAATATAGTGGGGATTATCCACTTACATGCTTTAATTCACATGTTCATTTTATTCAGATGTGCTGATAATACACAATCTATTTAAATGTCTTACCTCTTAAAAGTGCATCACAAACTGTCTATTGTGCTGTAACTCCAATGGGTTTGGCTCTGACTGATTGGATATCGCAAACATATGTCCGGATTGGCTATAAGAAATCTGGCTTCTTATTGATGGATACATTTCGATTTTTTTCTCCGTAGTTGCAGAAAAATAGTACCAAAAAGATTCATGTCTCCACAGCAGTTTGTATCCACAAGATGAGATCAACAAATGCATGAAAGCAGATCCGCAACTCACAACAAAGGTTTCACAGTTGTAAGACACGACAATGTGCATTTGTGGATATTTATTCACAGATGTGAATATGATTAACTGTTCACAAATCTTAACTTACAAGTGTATAGTTTATGTTTTCATGTCACAAGACTTTGTATGTGTGGATTTTTTAAATACGTGTAAGTAATATTGGCATTAAATTCACTCCATATTAAATCTGTATTTCGCCATCTAGAGGTGCATGCTATGTACGCAGCCACATTTTACAGATCAGCTTCGGTACACATTGGACAAAACTCAACGAGATCCACAAATACATAATGACTCGTTTGTGTGTCAAATTCTGTTATGAAAGTGAGTTTGAATATCATTTTACAAAATGATACAAAAAGTAGTGAGTAAAACTAAAGAAATATGCATTTGTGGATCGTGAAATATTTGTTTGAATATCATTTTATAAAGCACAAGTACATTATATTTGTGGATTGTGGTACAAGCCTTGTGAATCGTCTTCTGTGGGTTACAAATCCAATAAAAACATCCATAAAAACGTGACTTGCAGTGCTGTACACAAGCTTGTGGACTGCAGAGAACACGCTCTGTGTTCACAGACAGCTCTCTTTTATTTAGTTTGTGATGATGCTGTGGGTAGCTACTAGAACATGGGGATTGCATAACTGGGATCATTGAGGCCATGTATAAGTAAAACATGTTATAAACTGTAAAATAATGTATAGACATAACATCTGTGACGTCACCCATTGGTTTACACATGACCGTTATGAAGCCGCATATTTTTCGTTATGGACACAGACATTTCTTGAGATTTTTGCTACCAGCAGTTGAAACGATCCATATTTGGCAAATTGAGGGTGGGAATTGAATGGCCGCTTGCAGTAGTCCATGGCCAAAACTCGTTCATGTTCAATCCTTTATACCTATTTAACTAAATAGAACTGTCAAATGGGACCTCTCAAAATCCATAATATGGAGATGAACTAGCCACTGAGAACCTAAACGAACGAAGACAAAATGTCAGGGGTTCACAAACAGGCGGTCATGGCTGCCCCGTGGTTATTTATAACATATATTATACACTCTCTCTCTCTCTCTCTCTCTCTCTCTCTCTCTCTCTCTCTCTCTCTCTCTCTCTCTCTCTCTCTCTCTCTCTCTCTCTCTCTCTCTCTCTCTCTCTCTCTCTCTCTCTTGGGTACAGATGGAACATGTTGGCATGTCTCTTTGTAGAGACTGCGTGACAGTGAGTGTGTGTATGCGTGTGTTTGTTAGCATGTCTTTGTGTGTTCGCCCTATTATCACATTTTTCAAAATCTAATTTTGCTGCTAATTTAAACTACCATTAATTGAGTGAAAGCAGTAAGCCATCTAGCACATCTAGCATGCAAGGTCATCCCAAAGCCTTCCAGGATGGTGCAGAACAATAACCATCACTTCATCTATCAATTCATCTATCAATTCATCTATCAATTCCATCTCCAACACTGTCAGTGTACAGAGGGCGGATGTGTTCTTTATTTGGGATTGTGTTTTGAAAAGTCATATATGGAATCATGTTTGAGTACAACACTGTGTTTAATGATAGATTAAAGCGTTTGTTGTCTTCAGCTTTTCTGATCTGAATACAATAAAATATTTTTTATAGATTTTCTTTGGAGAATCTATTGCAATGGCAACGCTCATGATGATAGTAGAGTAGAGTAACCTGAATTCACATGATGCAGCTTGTAAAGCAGCCTTTACGCGTCTGATCAGAAACTACTGAACATTGTAAACACTGATCAAAGATCAAATCAAGAGCCAGATAAAGTAAAGGAACAAGCGGTCATTCGAAATAAAATTATCCTTCTTTTACTGCTGCCTCTGGGAGGCCAATGGGACCGTGACCTTGGACATGTCTCCCAATCAAGAGCCATGAAGGCCCTCTGTCTCCACTCCAGCCCTGGCTTTAATACCCATTAGCTCCTCTGGTCTGCCCAGGACGCCAGTGAGTGGGTTAGGCTGGCTAAGTGTTCCCCCACTCCCCCAATGCCTGCTGGAGATGGAGTCACACACAGGGGCCACTGACCGTGAGGCAGGCTATGAGGTTGTTTTTTTTACATCAATAATTGATTCATTAAAAAAAAGTGGAACACACACAGGAACACAAACCCACACACATGCACAGTAACACATGCACTCAAATGAAGACACACACGTATACACACCCACTAACAACAAGAAAAGAATGGAAGCGTTCAACTCATTTTCTGTAAAAAAGTTGATAGATTGATAGAATGAGTGGCGGAGAGAATTGACGTGTTCTAAATAGTTTTCCTCTAGAGAAATACGTGGGGCTGAAATAAACAGGGAACGCAATTAACTAAGTATGTCAACAGATAAATCCACTTTGGGAAACCAGATGAGCTATCCTATCACAACAAGGTCCTGATGTTACCGGAGGCGGCAGATAATAACTGTGCTCATAGACCATATAATGTATTTCTGTCTTTCATTATTACTTTATCTTCTGTTTTCTTAACTTATTTAATCATCACATTTCATGGTGCGCACACAGATATGTCTTAAGGGCACAAAGACTACTTTGGATTAAAGCATGTGCATTATGTCGAATAGTAAACAGCCCTTTTAATAAAATCCCTAATAGAACAACCACTTGTGAACCGGAGTGAAGGACCTTCTTTTCTTTGGCAGTTTAGATACCAGTACTACTACTACTACTTTAGATATGGTACGAGATACAGTACTACTACCACTATCCTTCCAAAGAGGTGAATAGTTCCCAATGCATGAGCTGAATCTTCCACTTTTTCTCCTACCGAGTGCAGACTCATCTCAGTCCCTCATCTCCACTTTAAAAGACAGTAGATTTCTTTGTCCATCGTCCATTGTCCACAACTTATCCTTTTCCTCGTTTGAACTTTTCTTGTTCAAGCCAAACACAGAAACGTCACGATGCTATCTCTGCCTCTCCCACCCCAAGTGGAAGAAGGCAGAATGCATCTTGTGAGGATTAGGAAGCCACTGAGCTGTTCACACTGTGATGGTGATGGGATGGTGATGGTGGTGGTGGGGGATGGTATGTAGGTTTAGGGGGGAGGGTGGTGGGCAAGATGGGACTGAGGCGCCCCAGGCTTTGCTGTGGAGACAGGCTCAGTCTGTCAAGGAGAAGGGGCAACCCCCCCCCCCCCCCGCCGCTGTTCCCAGACACTGGGAATCCCATTGGTCACAGGATTATGCATGGGTGGAGGTTGAGGGGTGGGAGGGGGGAAGGGTGGGGGGGGGGGCGTAATTAATACAGTCATATTAATTACGCCCCCCCCCCCCCCCCCCTCAACCTCCACCCATGCATGTGGTGGTAGAAAATGGAGTAAAGCGATTACAGTAAACAATGGGCGTAATCAACCTGGGAATACTCGGCAGGGCGGGTGTATGCTAACGAGTTGCCACGGCGACAGGTGTGGTGTGCTTTGCGTCGTTGTTGTTGTTGTTGTTGTTTGAACGGTGGCAGGTGAGGCATCGCAGGCTCGCCTCTGATTGATGGCCGGTATGTAGACGCCCCGGTGGTGGTTGTCACCAAACAACGGGTGACTGACAACTGTTATCTCTAAGAGTGTCTGGAAAATGTGCCTTTTGATTATAAGTGACGGTTGCATGGTCTCACGACCAGGTCGATGCTATCTGTTGACTGTCCTCCACTGGGGCTTGTGTCGATGATATCACTGCTTTGTCTGCATGCGAGCGCACACACACACACACACACACACGCACACACGCACACACGCACACACGCACACACGCACATGCACACGCACACGCACAAACACTCACAAACTCACACACACAAACGCACACACGCACATACTCACACACACACACACACACACACTATATTTAGACAGACAGTTAGTCACAGAAAGACACTCACTCACTCACAATGGCATACATAAACACAAACACACACACACATAAACACATGTGTGTGTGTGTGCGTGTCTGCCGTCTCTTTGTTCTGCTTGCTTCAGCAATTTGGATTTTCAAGGAGACCCAGTCAAACTCCCCACAGAGAACTTTTACCCACAATGCCCCGTGGGGTAAACATTCGGACGGCCCCTTGTCCTCCTTTCGCAGGCGCATAGCGGGGGTTGCCATGCAGCAGAGTCCACACCAGACCTGTGGATCTGACCACAGGCCTGGTAGTCTCCTGCTCTTCAAAGACATGGCGTCCCTCATGGCTCTCTCCTGGGTACCTGAGTAATGTGTACTAGCAATGAATGATGCAGAGCTAGAATCTGCATGTCCACCATGCAGATTCTAGCTCTGCATTACTCATTGCTTAGTTGCGTAGTGCTTTTAAAAGTAGAGCTTTGCTGAGGTTGACTCATAGTCGTTTGCTTCATGGGACTATCAGAGGTAATTTGTAGGTTTTAGTCACAGCAGGTGTTTTTGTTGGAAGGCAATGTCAGTTTAATTTTTAATTTTTTTATTTAATTTTTGAGAATAACAGAAAAATAGCTATTGGGACTCCATGAAGATGAAATAATTGAGTTCACTAAATTAATTTATTCAGGGCATAAATCTGAAAGAACAGTAGTCCACAGATTAATTAGTTGAGATTCTACACTACTCTGTGTGTATTGTTGTGCATTGTGTATGGTTTCTCTGACAACCCATAGAGGTTAATTGCAAAATGAATTGTCCATTATGACCTTTGTTTGTCTCTGTAAGTTATGAGTCAATACTGAAATGAATCCAAAGCACAAAGCAGCACAGCCCATGGCATTGAACAAACACCACACAGATGGTAAAGGCTGCACAACAGTATGCTTGGCAAAAACACCTTGGAGACTATGATTAGATTTGTTGATGAGATGGAAGCTACATTTTCTGACGGGGGGCTAAACAAAGGTGTTACAGCAGCTCATACTACAGCAAAACGATGCAAAATACAATAGAAATACATAGAACAATAAATAGCTAATACCTTTATCTAAAGCTAAAATTATATTTTTAATTAACACAAATGGATACATCTATGAGCTCGCTTTAGGTACAATAGAGCGAGCATTTATCCTCGGGTCTTTATTTCACTCTGAAAACAGACCAACCATTCTTCCTCCTCCTCATTTCCCAGAAGTCTTCTCTCACCCTCTGCTCGCTCCCCCACAATACCGTCCATCATCCGTTGCCATCAATAGCAGCTAATCAGGAAGATGTTCCAAGGGCAGGACTATGCATTCCTTCATGGTCTCAATCAAAGTCCTGACTGGTGGGGGGCCATGCCACCCTGCCCCCATCCCCCTAAGGATAATGACCCTCCACCCTGCACAGCTTGCTCATGCTGGGGCCATTTTCCCTTTCCCTGGGAGTCCAAGGTCGGTGTCCCCGCATCTGAGGGCTGGGGTGATGACCGGTGGCTTGGCGGAGGACCTCATGAATATGGATGTGGCCGCTCCATCTGCTCCTTCCCCTGGCCTGGCCGAATGCAAACACACCACCACCACCACCAGGCTTGGCTGTAATCTGCGTGGAACAGCAACAACGGTCTGTCTTAGAAGGGTATGGATTGTGATTTATTAGAGGAGATGGTGGAAATGTGAGTCCTCGATCTGTTATCGCTGCGTGGTGATGTGAGTCCAAAACCCTGTCCGGTCTTGATATTATGACGTGGTACTTTTTGAATTATGATGCTCAAGGGTGAGGTGTTTTTGTCTTTACTACTCTATTGTGGTTGTTATAGTACCTATTGTAGTCACATTCTCCTAGTAATAACACAAAACCAGCTTTCATTTACACTTATTTTTATTGCCTCAACTTCCAATACCTCAAAGAATTGAGTTATTGGGCATTATCGGGCAGTAACACAAGTCATTTGAAAGCAACTGTGTTTGTGTAACCTTGTGTAGTTTGAATCTGTAATCATTGATACCACTTGAGTTTCGTACGATGGATCTCTCTCTCTCTCTCTCTCTCTCTCTCTCTCTCAGTCTCCACGAGGCCGTCCTCCTAAGCTCCTTCTGTGGGGCGTGATGAACCCCTCACGCTAGGCGCACGCACCACCCTGATCCAACGCCCCCACCGACCCAACACCGCCACCGCCCACCCCGTCCCTGATCTGAGTCAAAGGAACGGTATTGTCTGCTCCCCACTGTGGCCCAGCCGTCCTAATCACCATCTTTTTGTGGGCTTGGGTTTCAGTCCCACACACACACACACACACACACACACACACACACACACACACACACACACACACACACACACACACACACGCAGCATTTCATCCCTCACCAGGGAGACAATACGACGGGCCGGACCTCATTGGCAGGTGCCCGATGCCCCCCGTATGGCCGGGCATGCTTCCAATACAAACTCCAAAACATGTATACAGCACCATTTGTCATCCTGTCACGCGCACCGGCGTGTTGGTTTTGGGTGTCGGAACCCAACGCAGCCGCTCGTTTGATTATCTTCGGGCACACAGCTTTGTGGTGTTTGTATTTGAGAAGACAATATTGGGTTTGAATGAACGCGGAGACTTTGGATTTGATTTCCCCCGTTTGTTTGTTTGTATTTATTACTGTTTTGTGGTTAGTAAGTTGTGGCTGGCATCGTATACCGAATGCCCTCGGCATTTGGACGTTTGTGATCGCGGATCCAGCAGTCTTTCTATCTTGAAGCAGAATAAATGCTATCGGAGAGAAACTCGTTTGCGTAGGTGGATGAAGCTTTCGAAGGGGATTTTAATGACTGTATTTCTACAGTGGCCAGTCTATACGTTGTGGATTTGAAAAATGCACAAACACTTTTTCCAATAAGGTCGATGTCCGGACAGGATGTTTTGGCTTGTCTTTCCACCGGGGTAAAGTGGACTAGGGCTGGCCGAGTTTGTATTCGCTGTTCACTCCCCTCACTTCCTGCTGGCTGAGGTGTCCGTGGGCAACACACTTGCCCCACGCTACTCCCTGAACGTGTGGTCTCCGTCTAAGTCTGACATCGATATCTGTATTCTTGTGTGTGTGTGTGTGTGTGTGTGTGTGTGTGTGTGTGTGTGTGTGTGTGTGTGTGTGTGTGTGTGTGTGTGTGTGTGTGTGTGTGTGTGTGTGTGTGTGTGTGTGTGTGTGTGTGTGTGTGTGTGTGTGTGTAGGTGAATGAATGGCCTTAACTATAAAGGAGCAGCAGTGGCTGGTGAAGCTCGATATGAATGCAACTGATTTACCGACTGGACGAAGGCCTGATCTTCAAGGGTGCAGGGAAATACACAAACATGACGTTTTCCCAAAAAACATAACTATACACAACTTTAAAGCAGTTTGACAACTCCAGTTTTGCAAACTGCTTTGTTGTTTTTGCTTTCTTGTCATATTTATCATCCTATGTTTTTGTTTTATTATAAATAAAGTATTTTGCAAACTATGAATATAACATATAGTTGAAACTCAAATTGAATTGAATCAATACATTGACTACAGCACATTAACTTATATTAAAATGTTGTTATATTTGTAACCCTTCAAATATTGTTCTAAATGTACTCATGTTTGGACAGATTTCCCTTAATTGTTATTTTTGCTTTACCATCTGCTTAAAGAAAGAATCAGCAACACTGCATAACATACTATTTCTTTGAACTCCTCATTGCTAGGAATGCGCTTTTAATGTGTGAAGTGCCGAGACAAGGTGTTTGAAGAGTTCATCCTAAAAGATTAATACAGACATCGTTGGATGTCTGATCTGTCCCACTTTCCACAAAGTCTGTCCATTTCCACAGCTGTTCTGCTTCCACTGATGTGCTCACCCCTCTGACACCAGACATATGATTAATATCTAAGATTACCTTAACGCATCACAGTGTGTACAAGAGTGTCTTGACAAGCAGGGCCACAATAAAGGCATTTGAGGGTGGACACAAAGCTAGATTTCTAACAAGGTTGTTGTTGTTGTTGTTGCTAAGATCTATTCAAGAGGTTGTCTGTTCGAACCCCAAATATCCGCAGTCTGCCTGGAGGCATCTCTGAGGAAGTTGCCCTATTCCCCTACCTGCTCATTCACATAAAAAATCACTATAAGACTCTTTGGATAAAGCGATCAGCTAAATGATATCATAATGGCCCGTACATTAGCAACTGTGGGTTTAAATTGAGGGCACTTTCTGTGTAAATAGTCACTGAGGAGGTGGAGGGTGCCTTGGCTTGCGGTCAGTCCCATGACATCACTCCACTGGCGTGTCTCTGTCCACGGTGCTGAAACCACACCCCAAAGTAACGTTTAAGTTCTGCAGCTTAACTACCGCCACCAGCCCTTACGTCATCCCTTCACCCCACCCCAAAGGCAGCCGCGCTCCCAACACCCCATCACTCCAACTGGCAGAGCTGCAGACCTGGGTGATGGAGGTGGAGGATATGCCATGCTAATAGAGAGAGAGAGAGAGAGAGAGAGAGAGAGAGAGAGAGAGAGAGAGAGAGAGAGAGAGAGAGAGAGAGAGAGAGAGAGAGAGAGAGAGAGAGAGGAGGCGAGGGGAGAGCAGATTATTGCACACACTTTGATCTCGTCCTTTCAGGCCCACCATGGGATGGGTTTGAGGCTCTCCCCCACCACCACATATTCCCGAAGCTGGGAGGTGAAGCTCTCTCACTTACTCAAAATAGTTCAAACAAACCCTACCTCCAGCTCTCAGAGCACAAAGCGAGTCGACCTCTCAGGCCTGACATTTCCTGACTGTCAGCTGAATTTTTATTCATGTCTTAATGGCCAGCAGCATTTGGGTGTTGCAGCTCGCGTGTGGCTGCTGCAATGGCTATTAATAATTAAGAAATTGTTCATGTGTGTATCGTGCTCGAGTGTATGTGTGTGTGTGTGTGTGTGTGTAGGGTTTGAATTGTCATCATTACTTTCTCACAAGGACCGGGCCCCATCCCTGGGGTTCCTTACACTACATGGTGTCATAGTGAGTAACTGACAGCCTACAAAGAAACCCTCTTATTGTCCGTTCCCTTATTTATATTCCTGAAAGTGCTCATCTCCCCCTCAATAAGATATAGAGAGAAACAGAGTCTGCAGATTTATTTTTTTGTAGAAGACTGTAGTCGATACTGTACTGTGCCATACATTCACATCATGCTACTGAATCCTACATTGATTCAGGAGGTGTTATGTACATGTTTAGATTTAAGCATGTGTGGCTGATTGCCAGGGCGGGTGTGACGCTTGAGTGGTGGGTGAGAAAGGGGGAGAGTGGTGGGAGTGATGGGGTAATGAAACACCTCGCCAAATGGGGGAGGGAGGAGAAGGAGGTGTGAAGAAAGAAAAAAGAAATAGATATGAAAAAAGTGAATAAATATAAAAAAGAGCACAGAGTTTAATCCTGCACTTAGTCGCCAAATCTGCCCGGCAACTGTAGGGGAGTGGTATCTGCCACTGGGATTGACCTCCTTCCCCCCCATTCTTCCTCCTCCCTCTTTCCTTTACATTGGCATTTGTTTTTTCTTACCTTGCCCCCTGCAACAGGGATGAGTGACAGTTGCTGGCAAGCAGAAGGGGCAGGGCTTTAAACAAGACGTGCACGACAGACAGGCAGCAAGACAGACAGACACCCAGATAGAGTATATACGTATATACAGACATACACACAGACAACCAGAAATAGACAGACATGCATACTTTCATTCACACACATGTAGCACGTGTGGTTACTTATCAGTTCAAAATACTGTTTTGAAGTTTTGATATCTCTTACCTGCATGAAGTGAAACGATGGCCAGTGGGGAGACAAAGGTGGGAGTACAGCACAGAACCACGTGCACACACACACACACACACACACACACACAAAGGATCCGCTTTGTCCCAGCCAGGGCATTGACATGACGATAGCATCAGGTAGATGCAGAACCCACAGAGAGAGTTGGCGGGTTTTGTGGGTACAGAAATAGCAATGGCACCTCTGTAACTGTGGTAACAACCCGCGATGTCTGGGAGAAGCTTAGCATATGGTTATCTGTATAGAGCTTCCCAATGACGGCCCTCCAGGGGACAATTGTCCAGGTCAAGACTGCAGTTATATATAGAGGATGTGTGCCTTCATTGTTTACAACCTGACTTTTAAGATTCTTTGGATAAAAGGGGCTGCTAAATTAATGCATGTAAATGTTAAAACTCTCATAGTGTTGTTTGGTGGGGAAAGAATGACACGCAAACAAACACATAGACCCCAGAATCCCCTTCCTTTGATTTGCACCTAGTTGAAGTTCTCTGGAAAACAAACTGTTTTGGCGGTGGCATTGGCGGTAACCTGTTTAGATCTCATGGCATTGCCCCATAATGCCAGGCAGAATTGATTTCAACTTTCATTCAAATATAGTCTGGTTGACTCAACAAATGACTAATTTCACAGCTTTACTTTACAGAACCATCTTTCTAAGTGGATGTGTATTCAACCCGGACGACTAGTGTTATCTGGACCAGCTCTGGTCCCCCTACTACGTCGGTCAGAAGGTGCTGTGAGTAAAGAGGGATATGACGAGCTGTTGGCTGTCCCGCCAGCCGTTCTGTCTGCACTGTGCCAGGACAAGCATCACTTGGCAGGCAGAGGGTGGATGGCCAGTCCCCCTGACGCTCCTACCTCCTGGAAGTCTACCGGCTAAATGTCAAAGCACATCCACGCCCCAGGCTTGGGGGGCCCCTGAGCCCTTGGTTCAGACTTGAAACCATGGCTCTTAAAGGCCCTACACCATGTCATCCACCTATCTGCTTCTTGCATGATCTGTCATCAAGTAAATGGTGTACACCTCTCTCTCTCTCTCTCTCTCTCTCTCTCTCTCTCTCTCTCTCTCTCTCTCTCTCTCTTTCTAACCCTATCGCTCAGTCTCAAACCACTTTGTATCCTTTTTCTTTAGGGTACCAGGATGGCTAGTCTGTTGCCATGGCGTCACATTCTAACGCTGAACTATTTGACTGTTAAGAAACAGTATAACCAGTAGTAGTAACACTAATAAAGAGAGCTAATTTGTTTAACCGCCTTGAACCAGTCACTAGGGGCCAAAGCTGCAGTGCTTTAAGTTTGCCTTCATCGTTGGTGAACCTCCGGTCAGGTTTGAGTGTTTGCTTCCCCTCCTCCTCTTCTTCCTGCAGTGTCCCTATAAAACAGAGTGTTAGTTTAATGGTGGCTGGCAGTCTTGTGCACAATAACGTTTTATACATTTTGGATGGTGTTAGGTGAGATAAAGGGGTATTAGACACTCGAAGCAGAGAGCGCTGTGCAGTTGGCAGTTCCTGAGGCCCCCCTTTTCAATGTGTTTTTCTGTGATACGGGGGCTTAGTGTTCACAGCGTCTCCTTCCGTGTGCCGATGCCGAGGCCTGATAAACCACCGTGTTTAGTGAACGAGTTAATAGGAGCGATCAATACCGACACTCGACACCATGAATACAGAATGGCTGAAACCACGGAGGAAACGGTGGGTCCACTTTACCTCATAACCTTTTTACTTACAAGGGATGCAACTGTCATATCGCCCCAGTATATGCAGTATAGTAAGAACAATGCATTGATACCATCCGTCAAGTCAGATAAAGGAGATATTCTTGTCATTCATCAACAGTTGAGTAAACTGATTTCATTTAAAAAACCACTTGCACAGACAGGCTTTTCATCAGTATTTGGTGTTCAGTTCTCACGTGCTTAATTTTTTTTGTCTCCTCATGTGCCAGCTGGTTTTTACAATTAAGAGTTTTTATCCTCAAAGTTGGTTCAATTTAACAGTTCTTACATACAGTCTTTATTTTTCTCATCGTTCTAAATTCAATGTTATTGCGCTTGAGGTGGTCAAAGATAGGGTAACACTTTATTAGTCGCCAAAGGGAAGCTAGAAACTGGCTATAAACCGCCCCATGCAAAGCTCTGCAGTCTGCCGGGTGCACTCTCTGAGATGTGTTTCTACCTGTGTTAGATGGATGCATCCCTTCATGTTTGGGCCGCTCAGAGTTGTATTTTACTTTGTTCACCTCCGCTGACCGGGTCGTAGTGCACCATCTGTCTTCCTCTCGCTGTGGACAGGGTCCGGGGGAGGTGGGTGTGTGTGTGGGGGGGGGGGGGGGGGGGGGGGGGGGGACGACTGGCAGAGCTGCTGTGCAGATAGCAGCTCCTCTCTTCAGCTGCTCCCGCCTCGCACCCCTTGTTTCAAGATGGCTCGGAAGCTATGACCACTGCAGAGATGCAGGTTCACCTCCTGGTGCTCTCTGGCTCGGAACGTCTTACAGGCTTTACTTTGTTTCTTCTTTGTTCGTTTTTTTAGGGTTGTGGTTTCCTCCTGTGTGATGGTCATTGGTAACGTCGAATTATATGACGTCAAAAACGAGATTGCAGCACCAAAAGCCAGACTGTGAGTTGCTTATGCAAGGAGAACCGTGCTGTATTACACACAAAGGTAATTCTGAGGCACACACACATGCACGCATACACACACACACACACACACACACACACACACACACACGCACGCCCGCACGCACACGCACTCATCACACCACATGCAAAACTAATAATATTCAGACTCCATTGTCCAAAATAACTTTGAAACCAATCTTTCTACCAATGGTTTTACAAATTCTCCTCATGCCTCCACAGCCCTAGGACAAATTGTGATTGTTAGTGACCCCTTACACAAATTCAGAAATTCATCAAAATCAATTACAAAGAAAAAACAAACAAACTATACAGAGATCTTTCATCAATGAAGGGAATATTGTGCTGTACAGTGTTTCAACAGCTTAAATATAATGCCATACACAACTGTATGAAAGAGGGAGAAGTGGCATGTCAATAAGGGGGGAGGGGTGGGGTGTGTGTGGGGGGAGGGGGTTAAGAGGCCTTGGATGGAGGAGCATATATTTATGCAGGGCTCTCACTTTAATCCTTTTACATCCCATTCTAACATCCCGGCGGTTGCCATGCACTCTGGGTCGTGGCAACGGGGCCTGTCTGGAAGCAGATGTAGTGCATTCAGCTGCCGTGAGCCCAGTGACAGCGAGTTCATAAGCTCTTTGTCTCAGTGCACGCTGGGCTGAATAAATTCATCATATCTGACTTGTATTAATACTTCAGCAGTGCCGTCGTACAGGCTAGGGCTACATGCTAATGGTGTGAGGGTTGCGGTTCAATTGTTGTTGGGTTAATCAAGCCAAGGTTAATGAAGCCATGCATGCACACACAAAATCCTATACACACACTCACACACACACCCATACTCATGCGTGTACTCACAAGCACACACACATTCAAACAATCACACACAGACACACAAACTGAGCAAATTGATGGTTGGATACACAGGTGGAGCGATCATCCACATTTAAATTCCATTGAATGTGTAATTAGAAATGTAACAAGTACCCTATTCCGGTTAACAACAAATACAACAAATAAAACGACTAATTAGAATTAAAAAGTTGACGATCGTTGATCATCACGCTGTATTTAACAGCGAAATAACACGACAGATTGTTATTTTCACAAAGTGATGTCACTATAACCACTACCACGTCCCTACACCCCATGGATGATGAGGGCTGACCATTTTAACAAGAGAGCCATGTGCCCCCTCCCTCCCCCACCGCCCCACCCAACCACCTCCTCCCCGCCCCTCCTCCTCTGAGACACTCCTCCCAACCCCCACGCCTTGCGTGGCCACCCTGTGCTGCCGCCCCTTCGCCTCCCTTTATTTTGCATCACAACAATCCTCGAACAGATGGTGAGCTGCTCGGCCGAGAGTGATCGACACTCGCTCTCAGCCAATCGCGTTGCTTGGAATCAGCTGACTAGTCTGGAAAGCGCCAGGTGTTGTTATCATTTTTCAAGGGAGGAGCCGTTTGAGAGGAGAGTAATAGCTAGCCAGCCACCGAACAGACTGCAGGTGCTTTTTTTGGGAGGGAGGGATACGTCCGCAGACAGCATCGCAGGCTATACTTCTCTCACATGCGCCTTGTTGCTGGGATGTGCATCTGGTTGGAATCAGAGTCGCTCAATCGCTTCTAACAGCGACTGACTGAACCCGATGGAGGAACGGAATACATATGTTGTAGGAAGATACTGATTAAGCCAAATTTGTTGTACGTATACGTTTAAAAAAAAACATCCGTCGCATTGATTGGCCATGTGCTGGCGCGCGGCTTAGGCGCATCGTGTGGACATCTGGAGCAAG
This sequence comes from Lota lota, assembly GCA_026745465.1. NCBI lineage: Eukaryota > Metazoa > Chordata > Actinopteri > Gadiformes > Lotidae > Lota > Lota lota. The sequence goes on along the minus strand of JACYXH010000086.1, from coordinate 36,363 downwards.
AAGCTGCGAATCACAAAACCAGTCTGGAATGACCACAAGGTGAGGTCACATTAGAAAGCATGATCTTTCAATACTGAAGCATTTTAGATCGTCGGATTTTGTTTTTGTTGTTGAAGTTCAAAGTGTAAACACATGATAGACTATTGATAGATGTGCAACCTTCAACATCCTTGTCGTCTTTTTGTTCCATAGCGAAGGCATATTTGTTGTTTTTAAGCATCTCTGCAATGTTGAGTTCAAATCACAAAACGTAGTTAGTTTCCAGCACTGGGCTCTATCGATTACATAAATAATCTTATAACATCACATATCGAATATATTACCTTCAGAGCTTTTTAATCATACGTGTGTTACAAATGTAATGTAAACGTGCAAAATACCGCCTTTACGCGTCAAATTAAACCCATCAACTTTGAGCTTGTATCCTGCGGCACCACTTGCAGTGCACCAGCACCTATAGGCTCTGCATGGTGGGCGCAACGTTGGCCAAATGTGATTTGCATATTAATGTCAAAGTACGACGGCAGATGTCTCGAGCAAAAGTTGTAGAGCCTCGGCGCCCTGCCGGACGTTCTTGGTTAACAGAGGGCGAGGAGTTGGTCAAGAGGGCTTTGTCTCCTTCACAGCAGCTGTTGCGTCTTTGTGCATTTCGCCAGATGCTCGGATGAAACGCGTCACTCTAAACTTCGCAAACAGAAGCCCCCCCCCCCCCCCCCCCCCCCCGAAATAACGTGTTATTACTGTAGTGTAGGCCTATTTAAATATGAAGATATAAAGATATGACAATATAAACACTCCTCTCTGCTGTTGTAACCCACTACGTATTTTAGCAACAATTGGATATTGATAGTTCATTGACCTTGGCAGCCAAAGATTTTATTTTAACAAAGTAGACTTAATACAATTGCTGGTGGGATATACCTTTTAAAATTGAAATGCGATACAAATTCAAATTTCACATATACTTAAATAATACATATTTTCTCCCGCTTAACAAATCCTCTAACAATTGACCTTCAACAAGTATTTACTTTGCGTGAAGGTTAGTGTGCTGGTTCCCCCCCTAGTGCGGCAGAGGACTAAGTTTTGTGAAACGAAAGACACGGCCAGGAGCTTGATAAGGGAGGCGTCGGCCTGCCTCGGGCTCTGTCGCGTGGAAGGAGGTCTGAGCGAGCAGGAGGTCTGAACCTTCTCCATAAGTCAGGGGAACAGATAGACACCAATCATCTGTCTGAGTTATATGTTTTCTTTCTGCCCGTGGGCGCTAATAACATCGATCTATCCACACACACACACACACACACACACACACACACACACACACACACACACACACACACACACACTAAAACACAGCATGCATTCATCTTCAAATGGTGACTGCATGTGCGAGTTGAGCGGAACAAAGGCCTGTTAATGGGGGAAGTGTGTGTGTGTGTGTGTGTGTGTGTGTGTGTGTGCATGAGTGTGTGTGCATGGGTTTGTATGTGCGAATGTGCGTGTGTTTGTATGTGCGTGTGTGTGTGTGTGTGTGTGTGTGTGTGTGTGTGTGTGTGTGTGTGTGTGTGTGTGTGTGTGTGTGTGTGTGTGTGTGTACAGTGGGACTGATCCCCCAGAGAAGGTCTATAGGCTTGGGGGGGGGGGGGGGGGGGGGGGGGGCGGTTGTCTGGTCACGGCTTTACTTCTTAACTCTGAAGGTGGGGTTATGGGGGAGGGGGCTTAAAGCTTTAACTCTGTTGCATGTTAAATGTGCTACATGTAGGAGTTTACATGCATAAATCGTTTTAAATTGCCAGTATGTCAACAGGTTGTAGTTTAACTTAAAAAACGAGACTGTCCCAGACTCTCTCCGTTGCGTAGAACAGCTTGTGGGCTGATATTATATTTATTGTATTTGAACCGGGACGGTTTGCCTTGAAAAGGGAAGGAAGTGACGTCTAAGTGCGCTCCCAGTGTCCTAGTAGATAAAGAAGAGCTAGCTTTAGCCAATTTGTAATATTGTATTGTTGTTTTGTTGTTGTATTGTAGTTAGTAGGGCTGTCAAGTTCTGGTCTGTTGGTCGATCGATATGCACTTGTTCGACCAAATTCTCATTAGTCGGACAATCGCTGGTGTTACTTTCATAAGCGGAAAAGCGCTTCTTAATCCATTATTTTCGGGGGTGGGAGGGACAACTGCATCCTGATGTATTACATTTTTTAGTGAAAACCTAAATTGTGTTAGAAAGAACGTTATTTATTAATAAAAAATAATATTCAAGGCTCCATAGTTTCTGAGTTAATAATCGTGTGATTTAATAGACAATACGACTTATAAACAGGAGGTCAAAACACCCCGGTTTTCATAACTTTGAACTCGCCCAACTTAATTATGACTGCTAGTTGTAACTTACTTAACATTTACTCTTCTCCAAACTAATGACAAGATGTCACAGAAGCTGTCTGTGTGGCATAATTTTTTTTATATATATATATGTTTTTTTTCCATCGACCAATCGATTGGGCGTAGAGTTGTTCTTAAATTTCAGTTGACCAAGTCTTTGATTGACTACAGCCCTAGTAGTTAGTTTGTATTATTGGTGCCAGTCTGCTCGCACTCGTGTTTTTTCAGTGATTTTCTTAAAATCTGTTTCATATCTTTTAACTTTTGAAGAACACAGTAAAAAAGCAATTCAAGCCAGGAAGAGTGATATAGTAGTTATATACTTCCCAGGGGAGCTCTGTTATAGTGTTGACATTATCCATTTTCAATCACATTTTCATTTGCTCATGTCACACTCAATATCTGTCCGTTGGTGATCAGTGGGTTTTATCAAAATATTCTAATAAGCAGGTGTAATAATGCAATCCTCGATCACTGACATTAACCCAGCGACTACACTAAACATTTACATATACGACTGGGAAAGTAAACCATTTATAGACTGAATAATTTTTTTATAAAACAGATAGTTGTGGTCCATGATTCTGATTGGCTGGAAGCCGCTGTAAAATACTCTATAAACACGTTGCAACTGTGACCGCATAATTGTAGTATTAATGCGCCGCCAATCTCAAAGCGTGCAAGCCTGTGTTGCGTGGCAACCATGTTGCTGTCTTGAGGAACTATATTGCATGAAGATTTGTTTTCAATAAATGATTGGATTTAATGTTGCTGTGTATTTTATTTTAAATTGTTTAGGTAGTCTATAGTAACCGTTTTAGTAAAAGTGTTGTTATTGTTAACATAGCATATGTTGTTGTTGTTACCATAGCAAATTATGTAAAAAGGTGTGACTATGGACACCACATCATTGTGCATTCTGGGAAAAATACTTATGTATGGTGGCTGTAATACAAAATGTAAAGTTAATTCAATCCTAATTTACTCGTAATGAAATTTGTATGCAAAAAAAAAGTAGTTACTATCCACAATGAGCATCATAATCTGTCAGGCAGTGTGGTTATCAATGTTGTTTTGGCTTGGGGTGGGTTGTGTTTGGATGTGTGGATAATTAGCACAGGTGGGCAGTCATTCGAGGTAATATCTTCCAGAAATATCCTTTTCTCTTCATGTAAGTCCTTCAAGCTAAGGGCTGTCGGTTGTTGCAGGTGGATGTTCATTTCCCACTACGGAGGAAGACAGCTTTCAGAAATGGAAGTGACAAGTGTATACTTCACCTGCACAGTTGTCCTAGGCTGTCAAGAGTTAAAATAGCAGCCCAAATGGGTTTTGTAACCTGTGAATTGAATTCTCCCAACACAGTTTGGGCTAAATTTTCATTTGGGAAATGGTTAGAAGAACCCAGCGTCCTGATACAATAGGAGGTTGCTTTACAGTCTAGCCTCACAGGAAGACTATTCAAAGTAACACACAGCAACCCTTCTGTGTATCTGATGCCACATCGCTAGTGCAAGATACACTGCCTCTACTTCCTGGTCCTCAGTAGAACCCAAACAGCATCATATTTTTGTATGTGTTACTCTCATTTCCTATGATGTTTCACTGCTGAAACAACATGTTTTATTTGTTACAAATATTTTATTTATCGAGAAAGAAATGAGAAAACCTCAGAAATGTGAAATGGATCACCTCAAGCATACAGACTTTTAAAAGAGTCATTGTAGTTTGGGGTTTTGGAAACCACAAATAGATATGACAAAAAAGCTAGATTTATTTCTGTTGTTTTTGCACTTGATATGTTTGTTATGGCATATTGAAGTGTAACGTGATTCGTCAGCGTTAATTAACATAACCTGTTCCACTCCGCTTTGAACCCATCACAATGCCTCTCCAGATAAAATAATCTCCCAACTCACCATCTCCTCTCTGCTAATCCTGACTGACAGTCAAGCGTGACCATGTACCCCGCTTCACTTTGAATAGCAGATACCGCACACATTAATACCACTGGTTGCACCCAGGAAGCCCCGCGTCTCTCTCCCAAAAGGAACTCCCAAGCGAATGGACTCATCCCACGGCCCTGTTGCCAGGCAGGTTGCCTGCAGACTCAGACTTAGTCAGCTCTCGTGGTTGAAAGCCTCTTAGGGTTCTATCTTCTTAAGCGTACAGTGACTGAATGTGTTAGGTGGCCTACCAGGCCATGGCACCTTGCTCGCTACCGCATGGCTACAGACGGGTCAGGGTGTCGCGGTTGGTAAATGGATCTAATTGGTTAATGGGATTTTCTAAGTGTTCTAATGTGTCGTGCTGGCTCATAGGCTTGTTAAAGAAATGCTGGCAGCTTCATCCAAGGACAGAAGCCAGCCATGGTGGTGTAACACAGTTATGCATTAACTGCATAAACCTCATGAACAAGCTATATGAATGGGGCGTATTTTCAATATATAAAAACCTTCAGGTCACATAAGGAATAATAAGGAGAGGGACATGGTCTTCGCTCCTTTATCTTTATATTCTACAGTATGCCTTCATAATTACTTGGGTTGTATTGCATTGGTGCAAATGTTGCCTGTTCTTATCAAGGTCTTGTGTGGTGTCTTCCTTGACACGGGAGTATCAAGAGTTGTGTAGAGATTTTTCCTCCCTGCAGAAAACACTCGTGGTGGATATGGTTACGCACACTAAAAGTAAAAACATGTTCTGTGTTTATTCTGAATTCAAAAGGCAGAGGATGCTTCATTAAAAATGTATAACCAAACCCTTTTTTCTCTTTTATTTCTGTCTTTGAGGCATGGCGCATGCTAATATCTCATAGTGTTTAATGATGTTCTCAGTAGCTAATGATCGAGCCCTTATGGGCCAGTTGGAGAGATGAAAGCCCTAAAGGAATACCATCCATTTTCACCTAGTTCTCTGTTTTTCTCTTTTGTAAATGGATTTTAATGAGCTGATGCAGCATTTTTATGAGAAAAAGAAACCGATGATGAGGCACACGACACAGACTCTCACATGACTAACCCTTTAAATGTCTCTTTTTTATTGTTACCCGTAATCTATTTAATGACAGCATTTACAAGCGTACCAGTCACAAAGTACTTTGTTACAAACATAATAGTAATTATGTGGACCTATGTTCATATAAAGTGGATATGATTGTATTGAACTGATTCTAATCATATGTTTGTTTCTTCTATCTTTCTTCAAGATTGATCCTACTGCTCCAGGATTTTACTGTGCCCATCCAGACTGGGACACAACTACAACAACCCATTATTGGGATGTCTGGTTGATGACCATAACCAACAATCTGTCAACAATCCTCTCCTCACCTGCCTCCCGTCCTACTCTCTGTGGGTCTTGGGGAATTGAACACAGATTCACAGCATGGCTGGACTGAGATTTAATTACTGCCTGCTTTGCCAGCTGTTTGTTAGCTTGGTGCTGGTTTCTGCCAGACCATCTATGGTACAGAGCAACGAGTGTCCCCAGCTGTGCGTATGTGAGGTCAGACCCTGGTTCACTCCGCAGTCCACTTACAGAGAGGCCATCACCGTGGACTGCAATGACCTGCGTCTCACCCGCATCCCGGGGAACCTGTCCAGCGACACGCAGGTCCTGCTGCTCCAGAGTAACTACATCGCCAGGTCCAGTGAGGAGCTGGAGCAGCTCTTTAACTTGACGGAGCTCGACCTGTCCCAAAACAACCTCAGTAAGATCCAGGATGTGGGCCTGGCCAACATGTCCCAGCTCACCACTCTTCACCTGGAGGAGAACCAGATCACGGAAATGCCAGATTACTGCCTGCAGGATCTCAGCAATCTGCAGGAGCTTTATATCAACCACAATCAGATCAACACAATCTCTGCCTATGCCTTTTCTGGGCTCCATAACCTGCTCAGGCTCCACCTCAACTCCAACAAGCTGAAGGCTATCGATAGCCAATGGTTTGACTCAACAGCCAACCTTGAGATCCTTATGATAGGGGAGAACCCCGTTTTGGGGATAATGGACTTTAATTTCAAGCCACTTGGCAATTTGAGAAGCCTTGTTTTGGCTGGAATGGATTTAACTGACATCCCCGGGAATGCCTTCGTTGGACTCGACAATCTCGAAAGCCTCTCTTTTTACGACAATAAGCTGGCCAGAGTTCCCCAGAAAGCCCTGCAGAAACTACCTAACCTCAAGTTCTTGGACCTTAACAAGAACCCAGTGCACAGAATCCAGGCAGGTGATTTCAAAAACATGCTGAGACTAAAAGAGCTGGGCATAAACAACATGGGGGAGCTGGTCTCCATTGACCGTTACGCTCTGGACAACCTCCCAGAGCTCACCAAGCTGGAGGCCACAAACAACCCCAAGTTCTCCTTCATCAACCAACAGGCCTTCCACGATGTCCCAGCCCTGGAGAGCCTCATGCTGAACAACAACGCCCTGAATGCTCTGTACCAGTCCACCGTCGAGTATCTGCCCAACCTCCGGGAGATCAGCATTCACAGCAATCCGCTGCGCTGCGATTGCGTTATCCAGTGGATGTGCTCCAACAAAACCAGCATCCGCTTCATGGAGCCCTTGTCGATGTTCTGCGCCATGCCAACAGAGGTGCGGGGGCAGCAGGTTAGGGAGACGCTACAGAGAGACTTGGTGGAACATTGTCTGCCCATGATCGCCCATGACAGCTTCCCCAGTCATCTCAACCTGGATGTCGGCATGACCGTGGACCTGGACTGCAGGGCCATGTCCCAGCCCGAGCCTGGGATCTACTGGGTCACTCCTCTGGGTCACAAGGTGGCTGTGGACACCCTGTCGGACAAATACACTCTCAACAATGAGGGCACGTTAAGGATCTCTCACATCCAGGTCGAAGACTCCGGCAGGTATACTTGTGTGGCGCAGAACACCGAGGGCGCTGACACAAGAGTGACGGCGATACGAGTGAACGGGACGCTGCTGGACAGCACACAGCTCATGAAGATCTACATCAAGCAGACCGAGTCCCACTCCATTCTGGTCTCCTGGAAGGTGAACTCAAACGTCATGACGTCCAATCTCAAGTGGTCGTCGGCCACTATGAAAATAGATAACCCACATATCACCTACACTGCCCGGGTGCCCGTGGATGTCCACGAGTACAACCTCACCCACCTGCAACCAGCCACGGAATATGAGGTGTGTCTGACGGTCTCCAACATCCATCAGCAAATGCAGAAGTCATGCGTCAACGGTACAACAAAGCAGGCAACCTTTGCGGTGGAGTTATCCGACCAAGGGACTAACATAGCCCTGGCAGCAGTAATGGGAACCATGTTCACTATCGTTAGCCTGGCCTCCTTGAGCATGTACGTCGCCAAGAGGTGGAAGCGGAAAAACTATCATCATTCATTGAAAAAGTACATGCAAAAGACCTCCTCCATTCCCCTGAATGAGTTGTACCCTCCCCTCATCAACCTGTGGGAGGCGGACAGCGAGAAGGAGAAGGAGGCAGCCCCAGAAACCAAACCTAGTCAGGTGGACACTACACGCAGCTATTACATGTGGTGAAGGCAGGGGATCGAATAATTTCAGGAGCACAAACACATCTTCTTTGTGTCAAAGTAAAATAAGAAGATTTTCTTAAATGTTTTTCTTTTTCTTGTCATATACTTCTGTTCTTTGAGATTTGCCCGTTTGAGGCAAAGGACAAACCAATTTTTAGTTTAGCATATTGCCTTTTCTTCTTGCCCGTTTTTGACACTCAAAATGGCAGCTTTGTTAGCTTCCTATGGGCTCTGTAGTCACTGTGCTTGTTATTAGTACTCGTATCGGTTAGCACAGCATGGGTTATGGCATGGATTCATTACGGGTACACAATGGAGAAACTGTATTCGGAATCCATTTGGACATGTATCTCTGGCTAAATTCTTGGAGATTGCAGTCTTTTCTTTTTCTCCTAAGACAGTTTTACTGTTGACTGTTGTGCACTGAAATATATATTCAGATTTGTCTATCAACTCAAATATAAGCTGACATATACTATGTTTAGACTTGATATACTGTCTATTGAATAATGTAAGCAATTCTTCTGTAATGTTGTATCAGCTATGATTTTATTTTAACAAACAGTAAGTTTGATTTAGAATTTAAGTTTGCAGAGCAACAACCAGCAATAGAATATGAATGTTAAAAACTAGGTTCATAGATGTAAGGCTTTTTATGTTTCCTAAATATATAGATTTTTTTTATTTTGTTAGAATATGTAAACAATCACTAAATTTGTTGTGGTTCACACACTGAAAAATGTTGTTTATGAGGAGCAAGTAAAATAAAATACTTATTCCGTACTATTTTTCATACCATTGTTTCAAGCTCATGTGTCATTATTTAAATTCCTTACATTCGAGTTGTAAATGTTGTTTAAAGGGTTCCCATAATACATTACCATTCGATATCATTGCGATCATAGCCACATCTGTAAATAATACAAAAAACAGTTGTCTCTAAATGTCCCACAACAATACACTATCTTTACACAGTGTTTATCTGTTCCGTCTCAAATATATCTCCCTAATCTCTCTAATTTTCAATTTAGATTTCAAGTTGGCTGTTGTGAGTGCACATTATTGTACAAAATTGAAATCACTTCTATTCCACTGCCATGCTCTTTGTGCCTCCTTTGCAGTTGTTGACAGTTTCCCACTAGTCCATCTGCCTACAGTTACAATACTAATGAATGTTGTGGGATATCATGTTGGCCTGCTCTCCTTTCCATATCTGATTCCACAAATGACAAAACGATCCAAAGTGTTTCCTTTGAGGGTTTCTATAAATATCCTTGCGTGGGGGGGCCTCCCAACTTGCCAGGGTAGAGGAGAGCGGGGTTCGCTATCTCTAGCTTGATTTCATATTATTATTGCATTATTCTTTTCTATTTTCAGTTAAGCGGGGGGTCCTTTTTTGTGTGCTGTCTTTGTTCCTGGTGCCTTGAAAAGGGAAGCTGCAGGGACAGAAAAATGTCAGTGAATGTCAGGGACACTCTGGGGACACCTGTGTGTGTGTGTGTGTGTGTGTACTCTGTGCTGGGGATGATGGAGTGAGGAGGAGGACGGGGGTGGATGGACATGGGGACGGCCATAACCCACGCTGCTCCGAGACGTCGTCCAGCAGCCCCCTTGGTTTATGTGCAAGGCACGCGTCCCCACAGTCCTTCTCTTTCTACTTCGCTCTCCTAATAGTCCCCCTATAGGTAAGAGAGAGGCAGAGAGAGACACACACAAAGACAGAGACAGAGCGAGAGAGACACAGAGAGAGAGAGAGACAGAAAAAGAGAGAGAGACGGAGAGAGACCGACAGACATCCTGCTCAGTGGGACAGCCATCAATGAGGGCCTTTCAAAAAAATCTTGGTTCCGGCAGGGAGAGAGAGAACTACCCTGTTGCCATGGCAACCCTCTCCCCCCCCTTAGTTTGCTGATTCCCCCACCTGCTAAAGCTGCAGCATCAACCCCCCCCCCCCCCCCCGCCCCACACACACACTCACCCCAGGGATGAGGGAAACATCATGTACTAAAGGTGTGTGTATATGTGTGTGTGTGTGTGTGTGTGTGGGGGGGGGGGGGGGGGGGGGGGGTGGACCCAAGGTGAACTGTTACCTCCGCTTCACACCACTTTGACCCTCATAAGATGACGCTCATCTTATAAACCCTAACTAACACAGTAGAACTGTGTTCTTAGTCTATATGTATTATTCAATGGCATTTCAACAGTCCTTCAACAGTATTTAATAGCTGCTCATGATAGCCTGTCAATTGGTTATGAAGGCTGTGACTTACTTGAGTCAAACTGCTTCCACGAATAAAGCTTGTGTGCGATTTAAGGACACGTCAAGCATTTGCTCTTTGGAATCTGGGGTGTTTTTAAGGACATGGCACATAAAGTGATTTAGTTTACGTGACACAAGTCCACACTTCAGGATAAATCTGGTATGACCTTTTGTGAACGTACACCAACTATTACTCATGCATCACATCAGTGACACTGGTGACAGGGAAAACACATGCCATTTGGTCGACGCTTCCAAGTGTCTTGCAATAGCGTGAGTGCATACTCTTCTTGGCATGCGTGGCCCCAGTGGGAATGGAACCCCTAACCTCTGGCAGTGGTAATGCCTTGCTCTACCAATTGACCTACACTGGACCATTTATTCCCTCCTAATTGAAAAAAGTGATTTTTTTCTTGTCTTCTGTCGGCCACCGCTGGCCACCGTGCCGAAGGGGCCAGCCGGGGTCAACAAGGTTACCATAGCAACATTGATTCCTTCCTTGTTTTTCCCAGGTCTGCTGTTTGAACGGCAAAGCATTTATGGCCCAGCATTTTGATTTGATCAGCTTTGATGGAATGCTAAATGAATGACAAGAACCCAACCCCACAATAGCTCAGTTGCTATAGCAATCGGTACATCGTAGTCATTTACTATAGTTTCTCAACTAAATGGTGAGTCAAAGCCAGGGCCATGCTTGCACATTAAAAACCTTTCCGCCAGATTTACTAAATGTACTACTGTAGTGAAGATAAAAAGACATGCAAAATACAACAAATCCTTCTGAAGTTTCTCTTTTTCCTGCATTGATACTGACACGCTGCTGGAAGAGGTTCAAATCTACAGGGTTCTTTCAAGTTCAGCAGAGCATCACAATTCGGATGCCTTGCCTACTCATCTGGGAGGGTACTAATTACAACGTGTGTAGTAATAATGATGGTGGCTAAAGGTTATGGTTAAAGGTTATGGTGGATTATTGTTGTCCAAGGTACTTGACTGGAAACTATCCCGTAGATGCAGCACCCTTAATATCCCTTATTGCTCTCTCTCTCTTTTATATAAAAGATTTCAACAAAAACTCATGGTTTAGGCCAATAGCAATATTAGATGGTTGGCGACTAGCGTACATTCAGTTAGAAAAGGAGCCTAAAGAAATGGCATTCCCATCTTAACAAGCTAATGTCTCGATACAGTATAATCCCCTTACAAAGCATTGTGTTCCACAAACATATGATAATTAGTACAATCAAGGGCTTGATGATCCAGTGATCCAGTGATCCAGCGCTGTCTTCATGTCTGTGTCAGATCTACAACAGAGACACACTGAGAGTGACAGCACAGCAAACAACAGCCACCACCTCAAGCTTCTATATGCCGAGGAGACTGTGTGCTGGCAGGCATAACATTTATCCACATCCAGACTCATTTAGACATCTTCACAAAATCACATTTGCGTGGAAGCTCGCTCGCAGCCCGTCTGCTAATTGTATGCTATGAAGTGTGGCAGACTCCCATTATCAGGCAGCGCTCGCTCACTCGCTCTCTTCTTCTTTGTACGTTGTAGAAATCACAGTTTAAATGGAAAAGTGAGAGCGAGAGTGCTGGAACATAATGCATCTCTGTGGTGTTAACTGTTTGTTTAATGCATAATGAATAGTTGGAAGGAGCATGCTGCCGTTTTCTCTCAGGGCCTAATTAAAATCCTCTGCTTATTATCTGCGGCTTGTTGTTCTGTGTGTGTGTGTGTGTGTGTGTGTGTGTGTGTGTGTGTGTGTGTGTGTGTGTGTGTGTGTGTGTGTGTGTGTGTGTGTGTGTGTGTGTGTGTGTGTGTGTGTGTGTGTGTGTGTGTGTGTGTGTGTGTGTGTGTGTGTGCGTGCGTGCGTGCGTGCGTGCGTGCGTGCGTGCGTGCGTGCGTGCGTGCGTGCGTACGTGTCTGTGCGAGTGTGTGTGTGTTTGTTTGTGTGTGTGAGTATGCGTGTGTGCCTGTTAATGTTTATAATCGTGTGTGTTGGGGGGGGGTGTCTGTATGTGTGTGTGTTTGTGTGTGAGAGCTAATATGTGGGTATGGTAAAAGGTGTAAATCCAAACACTTAAGTTACATCTTTGTACAAGCGGCTCCTGCAGTAGCAGTTACGTCATTGTTAAAACTAATTCCTACAGTTATTCTGCACTCCTATCAGGCTGTTTTTAGAAACTTTGTCGTGCAGCACTTCCATTCCCAGTTGCCTCTACAACTATGCAATATGCAAGCGTATGCCTTGATTGTGCTCAGTCTCACTTGGATTTAGCAACACGGCTACCCGGTTAGGTTTAACAACACAGCTACCCCGTTAGGTTTAACAAAACAGCTACCCGGTTAGATTTAACAACACAGCTACCCGGTTAGGTTTAACAACACAGCTACCCGTTTAGGTTTAACAACACAGCTACCCAGTTAGGTTTAACAACACTGCTACCCGGTAAGGATTAACAACACAGCTACACGGTTAGGTTTAACAACACGGCTACCCGGTTAGGTTTAACAACACGGCTACCCTGTTAGGTTTAACAACACGGCTACCCTGTTAGGTTAAACAACACGGCTACCCAGTTAGGTTTAACAACACGGCTACCCGGTTAGGTTTAACAACACAGATACCCGGTTAGGTTTAACAACACAGCTACCAGGATTGGTTTAACATCACAGCTACCCGGTTAGGTTTAACAATACAGCTACCCGGTTAGGATTAACAACACAGCTACCCGGTTAGGATTAACAACACAGCTGCCCGGTTAGGTTTAACAACACAGCTGCCCGTTTAGGTTTAACAACACAGCTACCCTGTTAGGTTTAACAACACGGCTACCCTGTTAGGTTAAACAACACGGCTACCCTGTTAGATTTAACAACACGGCTACCTAGTTAGGTGTAACAACACGGCTACCCGGTTAGGTTTAACAACACGGCTACCCGGTTAGGATTAACAACACAGCAACCCAGTTAGGTTTAACAACACAGCTACCCGGTTAGGTTTAACAACACAGCTACCCGGTTTGGTTTATCAACACGGCTACCAGGATTGGTTTAACATCACAGCTACCCGGTTAGGTTTAACAATACAGCTACCCGGTTAGGTTTAACAACAAAGCTACCCGGTTAGGATTAACAACACAGCTGCCCTTTTAGGTTTAACAACACAGCTGCCCGTTTAGGTTTAACAACACAGCTACCCTGTTAGGTTTAACAACACGGCTACCCTGTTAGGTTAAACAACACGGCTACCCTGTTAGATTTAACAACACGGCTACCTAGTTAGGTGTAATAACACGGCTACCCGGTTAGGTTTAACAACACGGCTACCCGGTTAGGATTAACAACACAGCAACCCAGTTAGGTTTAACAACACCGCTACCCGGTTAGGTTTAACAACACAGCTACCCGGTTTGGTTTAGCAACACGGCTACCCGTTTAGGTACCAGGTTAGGTTTAACAACACAGCTACCCGGTTTGGATTAGCAACACGGCTACCCGGTTAGGTTTACCAACACAGCTACCATGTTAGGTTTAACAACACGGCTACCCTGTTAGGTTAAACAACACGGCTACCCTGTTAGATTTAACAACACGGCTACCCTGTTAGATTTAACAACACAGCTACCAGGATTGGTTTAACATCACAGCTACCCGGTTAGGTTTAACAATACAGCTACCCGGTTAGGTTTAACAACACAGCTGCCCGCTTAGGTTTATCAACACAGCTACCCTGTTAGGTTTAACAACACGGCTACCCAGTTTGGTTTAGCAACACGGCTACCCGGTTAGGTTTAACAACAAGGCTACCCTGTTAGGTTAAACAACACGGCTACCCTGTTAGATTTAACAACACGGCTACCCGGTTAGGTGTAACAACACGGCTACCCGGTTAGGTGTAACAACACGGCTACCCGGTTAGGATTAACAACACAGCTACCTGGTTAGGTTTAACAACACTGCTACCCGGTTAGGTTTAACAACACTGCTATCCGGTTAGGTTTAACAACACTGCTACCCGGTTAGGTTTAACAACACAGCTTCCCCGGTTTGGTTTAGCAACACGGCTACCCGGTTAGGATTAACAACACAGCTACCCGGTTAGTTTTAACAACACGGCTACCCGGTTAGGTTTAACAATACAGCTACCCGGTTAGGTTTAACAACACAGCTACCCAGTTAGGTTTAACAACACTGCTACCCGGTTAGGTTTAACAACACAGCTACCCTGTTAGGTTTAACAACACGGCTACCCGGTTTGGTTTAGCAACACAGCTACCCAGTTAGGTTTAACAACACTGCTACCCGGTTAGGTTTAACAACACAGCTACCCTGTTAGGTTTAACAACACGGCTACCCGGTTAGGTACCCGGTTAGGTTTTACAACACAGCTACCCGGTTAGGTTTAACAACACGGCTACCCGGTTAGGATTAACAACACAGCTGCCCGGTTAGGTTTAACAACACAGCTACCCGGTTAGGTTTAACAACACGGCTACCCGGTTAGTTACCCGGTTAGGTTTAACAACACAGCTACCCGGTTTGGTTTAGCAACACGGCTACCCGGTTAGGTTTAACAACACAGCTACCCGGTTAGGTGTAACAACACGGCTACCCGGTTAGGTTTAACAACACTGCTACCCGGTTAGGTTGAGCAACACGGCTACCCGGTTAGGATTAACAACACAGCTACCCGGTTAGTTTTAAAAACACGGCTACCAGGTTAGGTACCCGGTTAGGTTTAACTACACATCTACCCGGTTTCGTTTAGCAACACGGCTACCCGGTTAGGTTTAACAACACAGCTACCCGGTTTGGTTAAACAAAACAGCTACCCGGTTAAGTTTAACAACACAGCTACCCTGTTAGGTTTTACAACAAGGCTACCCTGTTAGGTTAAACAACATGGCTACCCTGTTAGATTTAACAACACGGCTACCCGGTTAGGTTTAACAACACTGCTTCCCGGTTAAGTTGCGCAACACGGCTACCCGGTTAGGATTAACAACACAACTACCCGGTTAGTTTTAACAACACGGCTACCGGTTAGGTTTAACAACACAGCTACCCGGTTTGGTTTAGCAACACGGCTACCCGGTTAGGTTTAATAACACGGCTACCCGGTTAGGTTGAACTACACAGCTACCCGGTTTGGTTTAGCAACACGGCTACCCGGTTAGGTTTAACAACACAGCTACCCGGTTAGGTTTAGCAACACAGCTACCCGGTTAGGTTTAGCAACACAGCTACCCGGTTAGATTTAACAACACAGCTACCCAGTTAGGTTTAACAACACTGCTACCCTGTTAGGTTTAACAACACAGCTACCCGGTTAGATTTAACAACACGGCTACCCGGTTAGGTACCCAGTTAGGTTTTACAACACAGCTACCCGGTTAGGTGTAACAACACAGATACCCGGTTAGGTTTAACAACACGGCTACCCGGTTAGGATTAACAACACAGCTACCCGTTTAGGTTTAACAACACAGCTACCCGTTTAGGTTTAACAACACTGCTACCCGGTTAGGTTTAACAACACAGCTACCCGGTTTGGTTTAACAACACAGCTACCCTGTTAGGTTTAACAACACAGCTACCCGGTTTGGTTTAACAACACAGCTACCCAGTTAGGTTTAACAACACAGCTACCCGGTTAGGTTTAACAACACAGCTACCCGGTTAGGTTTAACAACACAGCTGCCCGCTTAGGTTTATCAACACAGCTACCCTGTTAGGTTTAACAACACGGCTACCCAGTTTGGTTTAGCAACACGGCTACCCGGTTAGGTTTAACAACAAGGCTACCCTGTTAGGTTAAACAACACGGCTACCCTGTTAGATTTAACAACACGGCTACCCGGTTAGGTGTAACAACACGGCTACCCGGTTAGGATTAACAACACAGCTACCTGGTTAGGTTTAACAACACTGCTACCCGGTTAGGTTTAACAACACTGCTACCCGGTTAGGTTTAACAACACAGCTTCCCCGGTTTGGTTTAGCAACACGGCTACCCGGTTAGGATTAACAACAAAGCTACCCGGTTAATTTTAACAACACGGCTACCCGGTTAGGTTTAACAATACAGCTACCCGGTTAGGTTTAACAACACAGCTACCCGGTTAGGTTTAACAACACTGCTACCCGGTTAGGTTTAACAACACAGCTACCCTGTTAGGTTTAACAACACGGCTACCCGGTTTGGTTTAACAACACAGCTACCCGGTTAGGTTTAACAACACTGCTACCCGGTTAGGTTTAACAACACAGCTACCCTGTTAGGTTTAACAACACGGCTACCCGGTTAGGTTTAACAACACAGCTACCCGGTTAGGTTTAACAACACAGCTACCCGGTTAGGTTTAACAACACGGCTACCCGGTTAGGATTAACAACACAGCTACCCGGTTAGGTTTAACAACACTGCTACCCGGTTATGTTTAACAACAGCTACCCGGTTAGGTTTAACAACACAGCTACCCGGTTAGGTTTAACAACACGGCTACCCGGTTAGGTTTAACAACACGGCTACCCGGTTAGGTTACCCGGTTAGGTTTAACAACACAGCTACCCGGTTTGGTTTAGCAACACGGCTACCCGGTTAGGTTTAACAACACAGCTACCCGGTTAGGTTTAACAACACGGCTACCCGGTTAGGTTTAACAACACTGCTACCCGGTTAGGTTGAGCAACACGGCTACCCGGTTAGGATTAACAACACAGCTACCCGGTTAGTTTTAACAACACGGCTACCCGGTTAGGTACCCGGTTAGGTTTAACAACACAGCTACCCGGTTTCGTTTAGCAACACAGCTACCCGGTTAGGTTTAACAACACAGCTACCCGGTTAGGTTAAACAAAACAGCTACCCGGTTAAGTTTAACAACACAGCTACCCTGTTAGGTTTAACAACAAGGCTACCCTGTTAGGTTAAACAACATGGCTACCCTGTTAGATTTAACAACACGGCTACCTGGTTAGGTGTAACAACACGGCTACCCGGTTAGGTGTAACAACACGGCTACCCGGTTAGGTTTAACAACACTGCTTCCCGGTTAAGTTGCGCAACACGGCTACCCGGTTAGTATTAACAACACAACTACCCGGTTAGGTTTAACAACACTGCTACCCGGTTAGGTTTAACAACACAGCTACCCGGTTAGGTTTAACAACACTGCTACCCGGTATAGGTTTAACAACACAGCTACCAGGTTAGGTTTAACTAGACAGCTAACCCCGGTTTGGTTTATCAACACAGCTACCCGGTTAGGTTTAACAACACAGTACCCGGTTAGGTTTAACAAACACAGCTACCCGGTTAGGTTAACAACACAGCTACCCAGGTTAGGTTTAACAACACTGCTACCCGGTTAGGTTTAACAACACAGCAACCCGGTTAGGTTTAACAACACGGCTACCCGGTTAGGTTTAACAACAAGCTAACCCGGGTTAGGATTAAACAACACAGATACCCGGTTAGATTTAACAACACAGCTACCCGGTTAGGTTTAACAACACAGCTACAAAGTTAGGTTTAACAACACAGCTACCCGGTTAGGTTTAACCTCACAGCTACCCGGTTAGGTTTAACAACACAGCTATCCAGTTTGGTTTAGCAACACGGCTACCCGGTTAGGTTTACCAACACAGCTACCCTGTTAGGTTTAACAACACGGCTACCCTGTTAGGTTAAACAACACGGCTACCCTGTTAGATTTAACAACACGGCTACCCTGTTAGGTTTAACAACACAGCTACCAGGATTGGTTTAACATCACAGCTACCCGGTTAGGTTTAACAATACAGCTACCCGGTTAGGTTTAACAACACAGCTGCCCGGTTAGGTTTATCAACACAGCTACCCTATTAGGTTTAACAACACGGCTACCCAGTTTGGTTTAGCAACACGGCTACCCGGTTAGGTTTAACAACAAGGCTACCCTGTTAGGTTAAACAACACGGCTACCCTGTTAGATTTAACAACACGGCTACCCAGTTAGGTGTAACAACACGGCTACCCGGTTAGGTTTAACAACACAGCTACCTGGTTAGGTTTAACAACACTGCTACCCGGTTAGGTTTAACAACACTGCTACCCGGTTAGGTTTAACAACACAGCTTCCCCGGTTTGGTTTAGCAACACGGCTACCCGGTTAGGATTAACAACAAAGATACCCGGTTAATTTTAACAACACGGCTACCCCGTTAGGTTTAACAATACAGCTACCCGGTTAGGTTTAACAACACAGCTACCCAGTTAGGTTTAACAACACTGCTACCCGGTTAGGTTTAACAACACAGCTACCCTGTTAGGTTTAACAACACGGCTACCCGGTTTGGTTTAGCAACACAGCTACCCAGTTAGGTTTAACAACACTGCTACCCGGTTAGGTTTAACAACACTGCTACCCGGTTAGGTTTAACAACACAGCTACCCTGTTAGGTTTAACAACATGGCTACCCGGTTAGGTACCCGGTTAGGTTTTACAACACAGCTACCCGGTTAGGTTTAACAACACGGCTACCAGGTTAGGATTAACAACACAGCTGCCCGGTTAGGTTTAACAACACTGCTACCCGGTTATGTTTAACAACAGTGCTACCCGGTTAGGTTTAACAACACGGCTACCCAGTTTGGTTTAGCAACACGGCTACCCGGTTAGGTTTACACAACAAGGCTGCCCTGTTAGGTTAAACTACACGGCTATCCCTGTTAGATTTTAACAACACGGCTACCCGGTTAGGTGTAACAACACGCTTACCCGGTTAGGATTAACAACACAGCTACCCCGTTTTAGGTTTAACAACACTGCTACCCGGTTAGGTTTAACAACACATCTACCCAGGTTTGGTTTAACAACACAGCTACCCTGTTATGGTTAACAAACACAGCTACCCCTGTTTGGTTTAACAACACAGCTACCCAGTTAGGTTTAACAACACAGCTACCCGGTTAGGTTAACAACACAGCTAACCGGTTAGGTTTAACAACACAGCTACCGGTTAGATTTAACACACGGCTACCCGGGATAGGGACCCAGTTAGGTTTACAACACAGCTACCCTGTAAGGTTTTACAACACTGCTACCCCGTTAGGATTTAACAATACAGCTACCCGGTTAGGTTAACAACACGGCTACCTGGTTAGGTGTAACAACACGGCTACACGGTTAGGTGTAACAACACGGCTACCCGGTTAGGTTTAACAACACTGCTTACCGGTTAAGTTGCGCAACACGGCTACCCGGTTAGTATTAACAACACAACTACCCGGTTAGTTTTAACAACACGGCTACCGGTTAGGTTTAACAACATAGCTACCCGGTTTGGTTTAGCAACACGGCTACCCGGCTAGGTTTAATAACACGGCTACCCGGTTAGGTTGAACTACACAGCTACCCGGTTTGGTTTAGCAACACGGCTACCCGGTTAGGTTTAACAACACAGCTACCCGGTTAGGTTTAGCAACACAGCTACCCGGTTAGATTTAACAACACAGCTACCCAGTTAGGTTTAACAACACTGCTACCCTGTTAGGTTTAACAACACAGCTACCCGGTTAGATTTAACAACACGGCTACCCGGTTAGGTACCCAGTTAGGTTTTACAACACAGCTTCCCGGTTAGGTGTAACAACACAGATACCCGGTTAGGTTTAACAACACAGCTACCCGGTTTGGTTTAACAACACAGCTACTTTGTTAGGTTTAACAACACAGCTACCCGGTTTGGTTTAACAACACAGCTACCCAGTTAGGTTTAACAACACAGCTACCCGGTTAGGTTTAACAACACAGCTACCCGGTTAGGTTTAACAACACAGCTACCCCGTAAGGTTTAACAACACAGCTACCCGGTTAGGTTTAACAACACAGCTACCCGGTTAGGTTCAAACAACACAGCTGCCCGCCTTAGGTTTTATCACACAGCTACACCGTTAGGTTTAACAACACCGGCTACCAGTTTGGTTTAGCAACACCGGCTACCCGGTTAGGTTTCAACAAGGCTACCCTGTTAGGCTAAACAACACGGTACCCCTGTTAGATTAACAACTCGTCTACCCCGGTTAGGTGGAACAACACGGCTTACCCGGTTAGGATTAACAACACAGCTACCCTCGGTTAGGTTTAACAACACTGCTATCCGGTTAGGTTTAACAACACTGCTACCCGGTTAGGTTTAACAACACAGCTTCCCCGGTTTGGTTTAGCAAGACGGCTACCCGGTTAGGATTAACAACAAAGCTACCCGGTTAATTTTAACAACACGGCTACCCGGTTAGGTTTAACAATACAGCTACCCGGTTAGGTTTAACAACACAGCTACCCATTTAGATTTAACAACACTGCTACCCGGTTAGGTTTAACAACACAGCTACCCTGTTAGGTTTAACAACACGGCTACCCGGTTTGGTTTAGCAACACAGCTACCCAGTTAGGTTTAACAACACGGCTACCCGGTTAGGTTTAACAACACAGCTACCCTGTTAGGTTTAACAACACGGCTACCCGGTTAGGTACCCGGTTAGGTTTTAAAACACAGCTACCCGGTTAGGTTTAACAACACGGCTACCCGGTTAGGATTAACAACACAGCTGCCCGGTTAGGTTTACCAACACTGCTACCCGGTTATGTTTAACAACAGTGCTACCCGGTTAGGTTTAACAACACAGCTACCCGGTTTGGTTTAGCAACACGGCTACCCGGTTAGGTTTAACAACACGGCTACCCGGTTAGTTACCCGGTTAGGTTTAACAACACAGCTACCCGGTTTGGTTTAGCAACACGGCTACCCGGTTAGGTTTAACAACACAGCTACCCGGTTAGGTTTAACAACACGGCTACCCGGTTAGGTTTAACAACACGGCTACCCGGTTAATTTTAACAACACAGATACCCGGTTAGGTTTAACAACGCAGCTACCCGGTTAGGTTTAACAACACAGCTACCAGGATTGGTTTAACATCACAGCTACCCGGTTAGGTTTAACAATACAGCTACCCGGTTAGGTTTAACAACACAGCTACCCGGTTAGGATTAACAACACAGCTGCCCGGTTAGGTTTAACAACACAGCTACCCGGTTAGGTTTAAGAACACAGCTACCCGGTTAGGTTTAACAACACAGCTACCCGGTTAGGTTTAACAACACTGCTACCCGGTTAGGTTTAACAACACAGCTACCCTGTTAGGTTAAACAACACGGCTACCCAGTTAGGTTTAACAACACGGCTACCCGGTTAGGTTTAACAACACAGATACCCGGTTAGGTTTAACAACACATCTACCCGGTTAGGTTTAATAACACTGCTACCCGGTTAGGTTTAACAACACGGCTACCCGGTTAGGATTAACAACACAGCTACCCGGTTAGGTTTAACAACACTGCTACACGGTTAGGTTTAACAACACAGCTAGCCGGTTTGGTTTAGCAACACGGCTACCCGGTTAGGTTTAACAACACGGCTACCCGGTTAGGTAACCGGTTATGTTTAACAACACAGCTACCCGTTTAGGTTTAACAACACAGCTACCTGATTAGGTTAAACATCACAGCTACCCGGTTAGGTTTAACAACACAGCTACCCGGTTAGGTTTAACAACCACAGCTACCCGGTTAGGTTTAACAACACGGCTACCCGGTTAGGTTAACAACACGGCTACCCGGTTAGGTTTAACAACACAGCTACCCGGTTAGGTTTAACAACACAGCTACCCGGTTAGGTTTAACAACACGGCTACCCGGTTAGGTTTAACAACACAGCTACCCGGTTAGGTTTAACAACACAGCTACCCGGTTAGGTTTAACAACACAGCTACCCGGTTAGGTTTAACAACACAGCTACCCGGTTAGGTTTAACAACACAGCTACCCGGTTAGGTTTAACAACACAGCTACCCTACCCGGTTAGGTTTAACAACACAGCTACCCGGTTAGGTTTAACAACACAGCTACCCGGTTAGGTTTAACAACACAGCTACCCGGTTAGGTTTAACAACACAGCTACCCGGTTAGGTTTAACAACACAGCTACCCGGTTAGGTTTAACAACACAGCTACCCGGTTAGGTTTAACAACACAGCTACCCGGTTAGGTTTAACAACACAGCTACCCGGTTAGGTTTAAACAACACAGCTAACCCGGTTAGGTTAAACTACACCAGTCTACCCTGCTTAGGTTTATCAACACAGCCCCTGTATAGGTTTAACAACACGGCTACCTCAGTTTTGGTTTAGCAACACGCTACCCGGTTAGGTGTTTAAACAACAAGGCTACCCTGTTAGGTTATACAACACGGCTACCCTGTTAGATTTAACAACGACGGCTACACCGGGTTTAGGTGTAACACACGGCTAGCCGCGGTTAGGAATTAACAACACAGCTACCCTGGGTTGTGTTTTAACAACACTGCTATCCGGTTAGGTTTAACAACACTGCTACCCGGTAGGTTTAACAACACAGTTTCCCCGTTTTGTTAAGCAACACGGCTACCCGGTTATGGATTACAACAAAGCTACCCGGTTAAATTTTAACAATACAACCGGCTACCCGTTAGGTTAACAAAACAGCTACACCCGGTTAGGTTTAACAACACAGCTACCCAGTTAGGTTTAACACACAGCTACCCGTTAGGTTTAACAACACAGCTACCCTGTTAGGTTTAACAACACAGCTTACCCGGTTAGGTTTTAACAACACAGCTGACCCGTTAGGTTTAACAACCCAGCTAACCTGTTAGGTTTAACAACCCAGCTAACCGTTAGGTTTTAACAACCCAGCTAACCGGGTTAGTTTAACACCCAAGCTAACCGTTTAGTTTTATCAACACTTCTACCCGGTTAGGTTTATCAACACAGCTACCACCCGTTGTTTTAAACAACACAGTACCCGTTAGGTATTAACACACATCTACCCGGTTAGGTATAACCAACACAGCTACCCGGTTAGTTTAACAACACAGCTAACCGTCAGGTTTGGTAACAACACAGCTACCCGGTAATGTTCACAACACAGCTACCCGGTGAGGTATAACAACACAGAGCTACCTGTTTAGGGTTAAACAACACAGCTACCCGGTGTAGGTTTAACAACACTGCTACCCTTTTAGGTTTAACAACTCAGCTACCCGGTTAGGTTTAATCTACACAGCTACCCGGTTTCGTTTAGCAACACGGCTACCCGGTTAGGTTTAACAAGAGGGCTACCCGGTTAGGTTAAACAAATCGGCTACCCGGTTAGGTACCCGGTTAGGTTTATCAACACAGCTACCCGGTTAGGTTTAACAACACAGCTACCCTGTTAGGATTAACCCCACAGCTACCCGGTTAGGTTTAACTACACAGCTACCCTGTTAGGTTTAACTATACGGCTACCCTGCTAGGTTAGACAACACGGCTACCCTGTTAGATTTAACAACACGGCTACCCGGTTAGGTTTAACATCACAGCTACCCGGTTAGGTTTAACAATAGAGCTACCCGGTTAGGTTTAACAACACAGCTACCTGGTTAGGATTAACAACACAGCTGCCCGATTAGGTTTAACAACACGGCTACACTGTTAGGTTAAACAACACGGCTACCCTGTTAGATTTAACAACACGGCTACCTGGTTAGGTGTAACAACACGGCTACCCGGTTAGGTTTAACAACACTGCTACCCGGTTAGGTTTAACAACACGGCTACCCGGTTAGGTTTAACAACACGGCTACCCGGTTAGGTAACAACACAGCTACCCAGTGAGGTTTAACAACAGCTACCCGGTTAGGTTTAACAACACAGCTACCCGGTTAGGTTTAACAACACAGCTACCCGGTTAGGTTTAACAACACGGCTACCCGGTTAGGTTTAACAACACGGCTACCCGGTTAGGTTTAACAACACGGCTACCCGTTAGGTTTAACAACACAGCTACCCGGTTTTGGTTTAACAACACGGCTACCCGGTTAGGTTTAACAACACAGCTACCCGGTTAGGTTTAACAACACAGCTACCCGGTTAGGTTAAACAACACGGCTACCCGGTTAGGTTTAACAACACAGCTACCCGGTTAGGTTTAACAACACGGCTACCCGGTTAGGTTTAACAACACGGCTACCGCTGTAGGTTAAACAACACGCTACCATGGTTAGATTTAGACAACACTGCTACCCGGTTAGGACCCGATAGGTTTAACACACAGCTCCCGGTTTTGGTAGCAACACGGCTACCCGGTTAGGTAAAACAACAAAGCAACCCGGTTTAGGTTTAACAACACAGCTACCTGGTTAGGTTTAACAATACAGCTACCCGGTTAGGTTTAACAACACGGCTACCCGGTTAGGTTTAACAACACAGCTACCCGGTTAGGTTTAACAACACAGCTACCAGGATTAGGTTTAACATCACAGCTACCCGGTTAGGTTTAACAACACAGCTACCCGGTTAGGTTTAGCAACACGGCTACCCGGTTAGGTTTAACAACACGGCTACCCGGTTAGTTACCCGGTTAGGTTTAACAACACAGCTACCCGGTTAGGTTTAACAACACAGCTACCCGGTTAGGTTTAACAACACGGCTACCCGGTTAGGTTTAACAATACAGCTACCCGGTTAGGTTTAACATCACAGCTACCCGGTTAAGTTTAAAAATAGAGCTACCCGGTTAGGTTTAACAACACAGCTACCCGTTTGGTTTAGCAACACGGCTACCCGGTTAGGTTTAACAAGACGGCTACCCTGTTAGGTTAAACAACACGGCTACCATGTTAGATTTAACAACACGGCTACCCGGTTAGGTACCCGGTTAGGTTTAACAACACAGCTACCCGGTTTGGTTTAGCAACACGGCTACCCGGTTAGGTTTAACAAGACGGCTACCCTGTTAGGTTAAACAACACGGCTACCATGTTAGATTTCTACAACACGGCTACCCGGTTAGGTACCCCGGTTAGGTTTAAACAACACAGCTACCCGGTTTGGTTTAGCAACACGGCTACACGGTTAGGTTTAACAACATAGCTACCCGGTTAGGTTTAACAACACAGCTACCTGGTTAGGTTTAACAATACAGCTACCCGGTTAGGTTTAACAAAAGAGCTACCCGGTTAGGTTTAACAACACATCTACCCGGTTAGGATTAACAACACAGCTACCTTGTTAGGTTTAACAACACAGCTACCCGGTTAGGTAAAACAACACAGCTACGGTTAGGTTTAACAACACAGCTACCGGTTAGTTTAACAACACGGCTACCGGTTAGGTTATAACAACACAGCTACCGGTTAGGTTTAACAACACGGCTACCCGGTTAGGTTTAACAACACGGCTACCGGTTAGTTACTAACGGTTAGGTTTAACAATCACGCTACCCGGTTAGGTTTAACAACACGGCTACCGTTAGGTTTAACAACACAGCTACCGTTAGGTTTAACAACACAGCTACCGGTTAGGTTTAACAACACAGCTACCGGTTAGGTTTAACACACAGCTACCGGTTAGGTTTAACAACACAGCTACCCGTTTAGGTTTAACAACACAGCTACCGGTTAGGTTTAACAACACAGCTACCCGGTTAGGTTTAAACAACACGGCTACCCTGTTAGGTTTAACAACACAGCTACCCGGTTAGGTTTAACAACACAGCTACCCGGTTAGGTTTAACAACAGCTACCCGGTTAGGTTTAACATCACAGCTACGCAGTTAGGTTTAACAATAGAGCTACCCGGTTAGGTTTAACAACACAGCTACCCGGTTAGGATTAACAACACAGCTGCCCGGTTAGGATTAACAACACAGCTGCCCGGTTAGGTTTAACAATACAGCTACCCGGTTAGGTTTAACAATACAGCTACCCGGTTAGGTTTAACATCACAGCTACCCGGTTAAGTTTAAAAATAGAACTACCCGGTTAGGTACCCGGTTAGGTTTATCAACACAGCTACCCGGTTAGGTTTAACCCCACAGCCACCCGGTTAGGTTTAACTACACAGCTACCCTGTTAGGTTTAACTATACGGCTACCCTGCCAGGTTAGACAACACGGCTACCCTGTTAGATTTAACAACACGGCTACCCGGTTAGGTTTAACAACACAGCTACCCGGTTAGGTTTAACAACACGGCTACCCGGTTAGGTACCGGTTAGGTTTAACAACACAGCTACCCAGTTAGGTTTAACAACACTGCTACCCGGTTAGGTTTAACAACACAGCTACCCGGTTAGGTTTAACAACACAGCTACCCGGTTAGGTTTAACAACACGGCTACCCGGTTAGGTTAAACAACACAGCTAACCGGTTAGATTTAACATCACAGCTAACCGGTTAGATTTAACATCACAGCTACCCGGTTAGGTTTAACAATACAGCTACCCGGTTAGGTTTAACAATACACCTACCCGGTTAGGTTTAACAACAGAGCTACCCGGTTAGGATTAACAATACAGCTGCCCGGTTAGGGTTAACAACACAGCTGCCCGGTTAGGTTTAACAACACTGCTACCCGGTTAGGTTTAACAACACAGCTACCCTGTTAGGTTTAACAACACGGCTACCCGGTTAGGTACCCGGTTAGGTTTTACAACACAGCTACCCGGTTAGGTTTAACAACACTGCTACCCGGTTAGGATTAACAACACAGCTGCCCGGTTAGGTTTAACAACACAGCTACCCGGTTAGGTTTAACAACACAGCTACCCGGTTAGGTTTAACAACACAGCTACCCGATTAGGATTAACAACACAGCTACCCGGTTAGGTACCCGGTTAGGTTTAACAACACAGCTACCCTGGTTTGGTTTAACAACCCAGCTACACGGTTAGGTTTACATCACAGCTACCCGGTTATGTTTAACAGCACATCTACCCGCGTTAGGTTAAACAACACGGCTACCCTGTTAGATTTAACAACCGGCTACCAGGTTAGGTTTTCAACATCACTGCTACCCACGCGTTAGATTTAACAACACGGCTACGATGTTAGATTAACATCAACGGCTACCCGGTTAGTTAGTTATAACAACACGGCTACCCGGTTAGTTAACACACCGGCTACCCGGTTGGTTTAACTACACAGTACCCGGTTTGGTTAGCAACACGCGCTACCCGGTTAGGTTTAAACAACACAGCTACACGGTTAGGTTAACAACACATCTGCCCGGTTAGTTTAACAACACAGCTACCCGGTTAGGTTTAACAGTCCACATCAGCCCGGATAGGTTTAACAAACACAGCTGCCCGTTTAGGGTTTAACAACACAGCTGCCCGGATAGGTTTAACAACACAGCTGACCGTTTAGGCTTGAACAACACAGCTACCCTGTTAGGTTAAACAACAACGGCTACCCTGTTAGATTTAACAACACGGCAACCCTGGTTAGGTACCGGTTAGGTTTAACAACACAGCTACCCGGTTAGGTTTAACAACACAGCTACCCGGTTAGGTTTAACAACACAGCTACCGTTAGGTTTACAAACACGCTACCTGTAGGTTTAACAACACAGCTACCCGGTTAGGTTTACAACACGCTACCGGTTAGGTTTAACAAACACAGCTACCCGGTTAGGTTTACAACACAGCTACCCTGGTTAGGTTTAACAACACAGCTACCCGGTTAGGTTTAACAACACAGCTACCGGTTAGAGTTTAACAACAACGCCTGCCCTGTTAGATTTAACATCACAGCTACCCGGTTAGGTTTAACAATACAGCTACCCGGTTAGGTTTAACATCACAGCTACCCGGTTAGGTTTAACAATAGAGCTACCCGGTTAGGTTTAACAACACAGCTACCCGGTTAGGATTAACAACACAGCTGCCCGGTTAGGTTTAACAACACAGCTGCCATGTTAGGTTTAACAACACAGCTGCCCGGTTACTTTTAACAACACAGCTACCCTGTTAGTTTAAACAACACGGCTACACTGTTAGATTTAACAACACGGCTACCCGGTTAGATTTAACAACACGGCTACCCTGTTAGGTTTAACAACACGGCTACCCGGTTAGGTTTAACAACACGGCTACCCGGTTAGGTTTAACATCACGGCTACCCGGTTAGGTTTAACATCACGGCTACCCGGTTAGGTTTAACATCACGGCTACCCGTTTAGGATTAACAACACAGCTACCCGGTTAGCTTTAACAACACTGCTACCCGGTTAGGATTAACAACACAGCTACTCGGTTAGATTTAACAACACAGCTACCCGGTTAGGTTTAACCAACACAGCATACCACGGTTAGGTTTACAAACTACAGGCTACCCGGTTAGGTTTAACAACACGGCTACCCGGTTAGGTTTAACAACACAGCTACCGGTTAGGTTTAACAACACAGCTACCCGGTTAGGTTTAACAACACGCTACCCGGTTAGGTTTAACAACACAGCTACCCGGTTGAGTTAACAACACGGCTACCCGGTTAGGTTTAACAACACAGCTACCCGGTTAGGTTTAACAACACGGCTACCCTGGTTAGGTTTAACAACACAGCTACCCGTTAGGTTAACAACACAGCTACCCGGTTAGGTTTAACAACACAGCTGCCCGATTAGGTTTAACAACACAGCTACCCTAATTAGGTTCTAACAACACTGGCTACCCGGTTAGGTTTACAACACAGCTATCCGCTAGGTTTAACAACACAGCTACTCCGGTTAGGGGTTAAACAACACAGCTACCCAGTTAGGTTTAACAACACTGCTACCCTGTTAGGTTTAACAACACGGCTACCCTGTTAGGTTTAACAACACGGCTACCCTGTTAGGTTTAAACAACACGGCTACCCTGTTAGATTTAACAACACGGCTACCCTGTTAGATTTAACAACACGGCTACCCTGTTAGGTTTAACAACACAGCTACCCGATTAGGTTTAACATCACAGCTACCCGGTTAGATTTAACAACACAGCTACCCGGTTAGGTTGAACAACACAGCTACCCGGTTAGTTTTAACAACACAGCTACCAGGATTGGTTTAACATCACAGCTACCCGGTTAGGTTTAACAATACAGCTACCTGGTTAGGTTTAACAACACAGCTACCCGGTTATGATTAACCACACAGCTGCCCGATTAGGTTTAACAACACAGCTACCCTGTTAGGTTTAACAACACGGCTACCCTGTTAGATTTAACAACACAGCTACCCTGTTAGGTTTAACAACACAGCTACCAGGATTGGTTTAACAACACAGCTGCCCGGTTAGGTTTACCAACAGAGCTACCCTGTTAGGTTTAACAACACGGCTACCCTGTTAGATTTAACAACACGGCTACCCTGTTAGATTTAACAACACGGCTACCCTGTTAGATTTAACAACACGGCTACCCTGTTAGGTTTAACAACACAGCTACCAGGATTGGTTTAACATCACAGCTACCCGGTTAGGTTTAACAATACAGCTACCCGGTTAGGTTTAACAACACAGCTACCCGGTTATGATTAACAACACAGCTGCCCGATTAGGTTTAACAACACAGCTACCCTGTTAGGTTAAACAACACGGCTACCCTGTTAGATTTAACAACACGGCTACCTGGTTAGGTGTAACAACACGGCTACCCGGTTAGGTTTAACAACACGGCTACCCGGTTAGTATTACCAACACAGCTACCCGGTTAGGTTTAACAACACTGCTACCCGGTTAAGTTTAACAACACTGCTACCCGGTTAAGTTTAACAACACAGCTACCCTGTTTGGTTTAGCAACACGGCTACCCGGTTAGGTTTAACAACACAACTACCAGGATTGGTTTAACATCACAGCTACTAGGTTAGGTTTAACAACACAGCTTCCCGGTTAGGTTTAACAACAAGGCTACCCTGTTAGGTTAAACAACACGGTTACCTGGTTAGGTGTAACAACACGGCTACCCGGTTAGGTGTAACAACACGGCTACCCGGTTAGGATTAACAACACAGCTACCTGGTTAGGTTTAACATCACAGCTACCCGGTTAGATTTAACAACACAGCTACCCGGTTAGGTTGAACAACATAGCTACCCGGTTAGGTTTAACAACACAGCTACCAGGATTGGTTTAACATCACAGCTACCCGGTTAGGTTTAACAATACAGCTACCTGGTTAGGTTTAACAACACGGCTACCCTGTTAGGTTTAACAACACGGCTACCCTGTTACGTTAAACAACACGGCTACCCTGTTAGGTTTAACAACACGGCTACCCTGTTAGGTTTAACAACACAGCTACCCGGTTAGGTTTAACAACACTGCTACCCGGTTAGTTTACAACATGCTACCCGGTTAGGTTAACAACACAGCTACCCGGTTAGGTTTAACAACACAGCTACCCTGTTAGGTTTAACAACACAGCTACCCTGTTAGGTTTAACAGCACAGCTACCCGGTTAGGTTTAACAACACAGCTACCTGGTTAGGTTTAACAACACAGCTACCCGGTTAGGTTTAAACAACACAGCTACACCCGGTTAGGTTTAACAACACAGCTACCCGTTTAGGTTTAACAACACAGCTACCCGGTTAGATTTAACAACACAGCTACCCGGTTAGGTTTAACAACACAGCTACCCGGTTAGGTTTAACAACACAGCTACCCAGTTAGGTTTAACAACACAGCTACCCGGTTAGGTTTAACATCACAGCTACCCGGTTAGGTTTAACAACACGGCTACCCGGTTAGGTTTAACAACACGGCTACCCTGTTAGGTTTTAACAATCTAGCAGCTACCCGGTTAGGTTTAAACAACACGCTACCTTTAGGATTAACAACACAGCAACCCGTTTAGGTTAACAACACGAGCTACCCGGTTAGGTTTAACAACACGGCTACCCGGTTAGGTTTAACAACACGCTACCCGGTTAGGTTTAACAACACGAGCACCCGGTTAGGTTAAACAACACGGCTACCCGGTTAGGTTTAACACACACGCTACCCGTTAGGTTAAACAACACGGCTACCCGGTTAGGTTAACAACACGGCTACCCGGTTAGGTTTAACAACACAGCTACCCGGTTAGGATTAACAACACAGCTACCCGGTTATTAGGTTTAACAACACGGCTACCCGGTTAGTGTTTAACACACACACCTACCCGGTTAGGTTTAACAACACGGCTACCCGGTTAGGTTTAACAACACAGCTACCCGTTAGTTTAACAACACGCTACCGCAGTTAATTTTAACAAACACAGCTACCCGGTTAGGTTTAACAACACAGCTACCCGATTAGGTTTAACAACACAGCTACCCTACCCGGTTAGGTTTAACAACACAGCTACCCGGTTAGGTTTAACAACACAGCTACCCGGTTAGGTTTAACAACACAGCTACCCGGTTAGGTTTAACAACACAGCTACCCGGTTAGGATTAACAACACAGCTACCCGGTTAGGTTTAACAACACAGCTACCCTGTTAGGTTTAACAACACAGCTACCCGGTTAGGTTTAACAACACAGCTACCCGGTTAGGTTTAACAACACGGCTACACTGTTAGGTTTAACAACACGCTACCCGGTTAGGTTTAACAACACGGCTACCCGGTTAGGTTTAACAACACGGCTACCCGGTTAGGTTTAACAACACGGCTACCCGGTTAGGTTTAACAACACGGCTACCCGGTTAGGTTTAACAACACGGCTACCCGGTTAGGTTTAACAACACGGCTACCCGGTTTAGGTTTAACAACACAGCTACCCGGTTAGGTTTAACAACACAGCTACCCTGTTAGGTTTAACAACACAGCTACCCGGTTAGGTTTAAACAACACAGCTACCCGGTTAGGTTTAACAACACAGCTACCCGGTTAGGATTAACAACACAGCTACCCGGTTAGGTTTAACAACACGGCTACCCGGTTAGATTTAACAACACGGCTACCCGGTTAGGTTTAACAACACGGCTACCCGGTTAGGTTTAACAACACAGCTACCCGGTTAGGTTTAACACAACCTAGGTTTAACAACACAGCTACCCGTTAGGTTTAACAACACGGCTACCCGGTTAGGTTTAACAACACAGCTACCCGGTTAGGTTTAACAACACAGCTACCCGGTTAGGTTTAACAACACAGCTACCCGGTTAGGTTTAACAACACAGCTACCCGGTTAGGTTTAACAACACGGCTACCCGGTTAGGATTAACAACACAGCTACCCGTTAGGTTTAACAACACAGCTACCCGGTTAGGATTAACCACACATGCTACTGGGTTAGTTTCTTAACACCACACAAGCCACCAGGTTAGATTTTAACAACACAGCTACCCGGTTAGTGTTTTAACAACACAGCTACCCAGTTAGGTTTAACAACAGCTACCCGGTTAGTTGTAACCACACAGCTACCCTGTTAGGTTTTAACACACACAGCGCTACCTGTTTAGTTTAACAACACGTCTATCCCGCATAGCTTAAACAACACGGCTACCCAGTTAGATTTAACAACACCTACCCGGGTAGGTTTAACAACACGCTTAACCGTTAGGTTTAACCACACAGGCTACCGCGGTTGGTTAGCAACACGGCTACCTCGGTTAGGTTTAACAACACAGCTACCCGGTTAGTTTAACAACACAGCTACCCGTTTAGGATTCAACAACACAGCTACCCGGATTAGGTTTAACAACACAGCTACCCCGGTTAGGTTTAACAACACGGCTACCCGGTTAGGTTTAACAACACAGCTACCCGGTTAGGTTTAACAACACAGCTACCCGGTTAGGTTTAACAACACAGCTACCCGGTTAGGTTTAACAACACAGCTACCCTGTTAGGTTTAACAACACGGCTACCCGTTAGGTTAACAACACAGCTACCCGGTTAGATTTAACAACACGGCTACCCGGTAGGTTTTAACACACACGCTACCCTGTTAGGTTTAACAACACAGCTACCCGGTTAGGTTTAACAACACAGCTACCCGGTTAGGTTTAACAACACAGCTACCCGGTTAGGTTTAACAACACAGCTACCCGGTTTAGGTTTAACAACACAGCTACCCGTTAGGTTTAACAACACAGCTACCCGGTTAGGTTTAAACAACACGGCTACCCTGTTAGGTTTAACAACACGGCTACCCGGTTAGGTTTAACAACACGGCTACCCGGTTAGGTTTAACAACACGGCTACCCGGTTAGTTTAACAACACAGCTACCCGGTTAGGTTTAACAACACTGCTACCCGGTTAGGTTTAACAACAGCTACCCGGTTAGGTTTAACAACACAGCTACCCGGTTAGGTTTAACAACACGGCTACCCGGTTAGGTTTAACAACACAGCTACCCGGTTAGGTTTAACAACACAGCTACCCGGTTAGGTTTAACAACACAGCTACCCGGTTAGGTTTAACAACACAGCTACCCGGTTAGGTTTAACAACACGGCTACCCTGTTAGGTTTAACAACACGGCTACCCGGTTAGGTTTAACAACACGGCTACCCGGTTAGGTTTAACAACACAGCTACCCGGTTAGGTTTAACAACACAGCTACCCGGTTAGGTTTAACAACACAGCTACCCGGTTAGGTTTAACAACAGCTACCCGGTTAGGTTTAACAACACAGCTACCCGGTTAGGTTTAACATCACAGCTACCCGGTTAGGTTTAACAACACAGCTACCCGGTTAGGTTTAACAACACGGCTACCCGGTTAGGTTTAACAACACGGCTACCCGGTTAGGTTTAACAACACGGCTACCCGGTTAGGTTTAACAACACAGCTACCGGTTAGGTTTAACAACACAGCTACCGGGTTAGGTTTAACAACACAGCTACCCGGTTAGGTTTAACAACACAGCTACCCGTTAGGTTTAACAACACAGCTACCCTGTTAGTTTAACAACACGGCTACCCGGTTAGGTTTAACACACACGCTACCCGTTAGGTTTAACAACACAGCTACCCGTTAGGTTTAACAACACAGCTACCCGTTAGGTTTAACAACACTGCTACCCAGTAGGTTTAACAACACTGCTACCCGTTAGGTTTTAACAACACTGCTACCCTGTTAGGTTTACAACACAGCTACCCGTTAGGTTTACATCACACTACCCGGTTAGGTTAACAACACAGCTACCCGGTTAGGTTGAACAACACAGCTACCCGGTTAGGTTTAACAACACAGCTACCTGGTTAGGTTTAACACACAGCTACCCGGTTAGTTTAACAACACAGCTACCCGTTTAGGGTTTAACAACACGGCTACCCGGTTAGGTTTAACAACACAGCTACCCGGTTACGGTTTAACACAGACGGCTACCCTGTTAGGATTAACAACGACGGCTACCCGGTTAGGTTAAACACACAGCTACCCGGTTAGGTTAAACAACACTGCTACCCGCGTTAGGTTTAACAAACACAGCTAACCGGGTAGGATTAACATCACAGCTACCCCGTTTTTAGGATTAACAACTACAGCTCCCCGGTTGTAGGTTTAATCATACAACTGCTACCCGGTTAGGTTTACAACACTGCTACCCTGTTAGGTTATAGCAACACGGCTACCCGGTGTTAGGTTTTAACAACCGGCTACCCTGTTAGGTTAAAACAACACAGGGCTACCCCCTGGTTAGGTTTAACAACACGCTACCCGGTATAGGTTTAACTAACACGGCTACCCTGTTAGGATTTAACAACAACGGCTACCCAGTTAGGATGTAACAACACAAGCAGGCTACCCTGATTAGGTTTAACAACAGCAGGCTACCACGTGTTAGTTTTAACAACACAGCTACCCGGTTAGGTTTAACAACACAGCTACCCGTTAGGTTTAACAACACAGCTACCCGGTTAGGATTAACAACACGTGCTACCCGGTTAGGATTAACAACACAGCTACCCTGGTTGGTTAACAACACGCTAGCCCGGTTAGGTTTAACAACACAGCTACCCAGTTAGGTTTAACAACACTGCTACCCTGCTTAGGTTAACAACACCGGCTACCCTGTTAGGTTTTAACAACACAGGCTACCTCGTTAGGTTTAACAACACAGCTACCCTGTTAGGTTAACAACAAGGCTACCCTGTTAGGTTAAACAACACGGCTACCCTGTTAGATGTAACAACACGGCTACCCGGTTAGGTTTAACAACACGGCTACCCGGTTAGGTTTAACATCACAGCTACCCGGTTAGGTTAAACAACACAGCTACCCGGTTAGGTTTGAACAACACAGCTACCCGGTTAGGTTTAACAACACAGCTACCAGGATTGGTTTAACATCACAGCTACCCGGTTAGGTTTAACAACACAGCTACCTGTTAGGTTTAACAACACAGCTACCCGGTTATGATTAACCACACAGCTGCCCGATTAGGTTTAACAACACAGCTACCCTGTTAGGTTTAACAACAAGGCTACCCTGTTAGGTTAAACAACACGGCTACCCTGTTAGATTTAACAACACGGCTACCCTGTTAGGTGTAACAACACAGCTACCCCGTTAGGTTTAACAACACAGCTACCGGTTAGGTTTAACAACACAGGCTACCCGGTTTGGTTAAACAACACGAGCTACCTGTTAGGTTTAACAACACAGCTACCCGGTTAGGTTTACAACACAGCTACCCGGTTAGGATTTAACAACACAGCTACCCGGTTAGGATTAACAACACAGCTTCCCGGTTAGGTTTAACAACACAGCTACCCTGTTAGGTTTAACAACACTGCTACCCTGTTAGGTTTAAACAACACTGCTACCCTGTTAGGTTTAACAACACAGCTACCCAGTTAGGTTTAACAACACTGGCTACCCGGTTAGGTTTAACAACACAGCTACCCAGTTAGGTTTAACAACAAGGCTACCCGGTAGGTACCCGGGTTAGGTTTATAACACAGCTACCCGGTTAGGTTTAAACAACACTGCTACCCGGTTAGGTTTAACAGCACGGCTACCCTGTTAGGTTAAACAACACGGCTACCCTGTTAGGTTAAACAACACGGCTACCCGGTTAGGTTTAACAACACGGCTACCCGGTTAGGTTTAACAACACAGATACCCGGTTAGGTTTAACAACACAGCTGCTCCGATTAGGTTTAACAACACAGCTACCCGGTTAGGTTTTAACAACCAGCTACCCGGGTTAGGTTAACAACACAGCTACCCGGTTAGGGTTATTACACAGCTACCCGTTTAGGGTTTAACAACACAGCTACCCGGTAATTTAGGTTTAACAACACACAGCTACCCGGTTAGGTGAACAACTGCTACCCGTTAGGTTTAACAACA
>JACYXH010000085.1:635000-642500 GCA_026745465.1 Lota lota | reverse complement strand
GGGGGGGGGGGGGGGGGTGGTCATGGAGATGTATATATGAACCAATAAACAAATAGAGTACATTTTACCTGTTGACTGATCTTCTGTGTGGTATTTCTCCATTGATTTTCATGCCATCGGTGGTGTGGCAAAACCGAATCCATCGTGTCTGGGGTTTACTCTCCTTTCACAAATGATGTCTGCCTGAATAATCTGAGCCTGCTGTCATTGGTTCTTACATTTAACCACACAACAAAACCTGTCACCTGCCAATCAACAGGAACAGACGTTGAACCCGCCCCCTGCATTATAGGCCTGCAGACAAGATCAGAGAATATAATAATAATTATGATTATTATATATTGATAAGTCTTTAATCAATATAATAATCATCACCAGACTCACAAGTGGTAGATGTGATGACGATTGTTACATATTGATTACTCCGTAATCAATATAAAATTATAATCTATATCAACTCTCCAGTGTGCTGTGACAAACAATTAACAGTTTATTGAGCATCAACGCAAATACGCCAACAGACAAATGTGACACACACACACACACACACACACACACACACACTGCTTTGACAGTAATCCCAAATGGTGTGCCATGTGTAATGGAACAGATTTCCTCATAGAGGCATGGGGCCAAAAAAGTTTTGGACGAGCTCAGGAAAGAAAAAAGAGAGCAAAAAGTTGCGGGCTAGTCTCTGCTCCCGCGAGATGGTTAGAGAAGATTGAGGAAGGGAGGGAGAGAGCAGATAGGATAAGTGCCTGTTCCGGGACTAAGCAGTGGCACCTGCCACTGAATGTCCCCACTGGGCAGTGAGGATCAGCGGGCGACTTTAAACTGATTAGGCCTTCTGCTGCGCAGCGCTCGCCGCCTTATAGCAGGCGCAGAATTAATAGGTTTAATCACCAATGACTTGTGTCGGGGGGGGGGGGGGGGGGGGGGGGGGGAAGGGGGGGCTCTGCTCTTTAGGGGGGGGGCTGATTCCCAGAGTCAGCCCCCCCCCCCACGGGCCTGCAGGTAGAGGAATTGAGCCGTGTTTAACGCACGTGGGACTGTGGTGAGTGGATGAGTGAGAACGCCGTCCTTTTTGGACACTCACGGAAAACAGGAACACCCGATACAGACACGGCACCATGCAACGTTCGAGGGAGATCATCACTTGGCTCAGCGCCTCACGTCAGAGTAAAAAGAACAAGCCTGTAGGGGTTTCTTTCACTACTAGCTACACACACACACACACACACACACACACACACACACACACACACACACACAACGTGCATTGCCTCACGCAGAAACTCTCCCCGACGACAGCGCATGGCCGACAGCTAGTATCCAACACCTAACAAGGCCTCTGGTTAGGAGATGAGCCTCACTCTCTGCATGTCTGCGCAGGCACTCCCACACAGACAGGCGGCGCACACAGTTAGCATAAACAGTGACATATTATCGGCCCAGACGATCGCACCGTGACCTCCCGGTTCAGTCCGTTTTTTCTGGATACTCCTCCTCCTCCTCCTCGCTGATTCTTCAGAGAACCAGCCAATGCTGAGCCGACTGCACCGACTCTACGTAGGTGAAGAAACCCAGCTACTGCGCATCCTGGGTCCGAGTTGTCTTTGCAGCTTCGTAAATCCATCCCATTCCTCGTGGTTTCTTTAGCGAACGACTGCGTGCAATACGTGAGGGGGAACCCAACATCTGTACTGTGCTGCTGACCATTGGATGAGCTGGGACGCTGACTGTGTGAATCCATTTAACACACTCATGTAGAATATGACACAGCATGCTGGGCCCTTGGTCAATAGGGATGGGAACAACACTGGAGGCTGTACAGCTGTAAGGCCAAGCGTTCTCTCTCTAGCTGCGTACAAGGTTTAGGATTAGGTTTAGGTTTAGGTTTAGGTTTAGGCTTACAGCCAGTCTCTGACCGTACAGCCGTTACATTTTATTACAATTCTGTGCACAACGATCGTTGAAGTGTGTTTGTGAATGTGCCATTGTGTGTGAATGTGTGTGTGTGTGTGTGTGTGTGCGTGTGTGTGTGTGCGTGTGTGTGTGTGTGCGTGTGTGTGTGTGATTGATTGCGTGTACACATGTGAGTTTGAATGTATCTGTTTGTGTGTTTGTGTGAGTCTGCATTTGTGTTTGTGTATTTGTTTCTGTGTGTTTTTGTGTGAGGTGGGATTTGGACTGACAGATTTCGTAGTTATAATGTAACTGAAAAATAAACTACCACTCACAAACATATGAAATTACATTACTAACAAGTCTTCATCCATAAATATTTATTTAATCAAATATGTACACTTAGCAATGATTTCTTATGAATAATATAATAACATATAATCCCCTCTCGAGAACATTCCACTCTAGCTAATTATATTTCATGAGGTACAGCAACAACCTTATCTGTCTAAATCCACTTTATTTTTTATATTTATATGTGCTGGGCTTTAGAAGTTTCATTTATTTCACCTACAACTCAATTAAAACTAAGTGGCAGAATAAATGAGCACTCATTTGGTTACGTATTTGCCTGACATGTGCATTTCAAGTAGTCCACTCCTAATTAATCAACACTCATTGTGGGGCCCATTCTAAATATTCTCACGTGTTCCCGCCACGCAAACTGAAGATAAACTCTGCTGATTTGCAGTCTTGTTTGCAGAGGGAAGGGAGGGAAGGGGAGGGGGAGGGGGAGGGGGAGGGGGAGGGGGGAGGGGAGGGGAGGGGAAAGGGGGAGGGGGGAGAGGAGAGGGGGGCGATCTCCCATGAGAGGCAGTATCTCTGAAATCAGAGCAGATGAACAATGACTTTAGGATCATGCTGCCCACATCAGACCCTACTTGTCACTCCAACTCTGACCTACACTGATGCATTTTATTCCTGCCCGCCCCCTCACAACTAAATTTCTGCTTTAATCAAAAGTGGAACGGGGAAAAGAGCCCGGGAGCCTCTGGGATATTTTTCCATTAACCATTTTGACACATGAGTGACTGTGGGGGATTATTGGTTTTTGAAGAACTATTAACAGCTGTACATTTGCATTTTAATACAGTTCTCCTCCGCTACTAATGCAATTTTTTACTTCCCAGCGTTGTTCCCACCTTGTTCCTGGAGCGGTCCTAACTAACAGGGAAAAAGCCCTCTGGCTTTAATCATTTTAATTGCCACCAAAAAATAATTGGTAAATTTACCAAAAAAAGTTGTCTTCTTAATCACTCCCTGAATCTTCACAATTACTGTGCAACTGTCAGCTCCAACTCCTCTGTCAACTGTTGCTGCCCCCCCCCCCCCCACCCACCCCCATCTGCATAGCCCATATTTCTATACTACCCCCCCCCCCCCCCCTTCCCCCCCCCCCCCCCACTACCCCCCACCCACCCCCACCCCTCCCAACCCCTTCCTGACTTAGCCATATATTTCATTACTATGTACTTATTTAGAGCTTTTATTGAATCTGTATCGTTATTTATTTTGATTCAAAGCACCTGCTTCGTTCATAGTCAAGCATTTCCTCCTCCCTCCTCTTCTTCCTCGATGCTGTCAACGGAACTCTTCCCCTTTTGGGATAAATAACTTACTTATCTACTTCCTTTACACAGTTAGTCTGTCTGGGGTCCATGCGTAACTAAGAAGACCTCAACAACATAACAGAAATAATTGTGGTTCCCATCAATATAACAAACTTAAACAATGTTCCCTGCAATTATTGCAAGGTTGTTTTTGTTAAAACAACAACCCCTTGTTTAACTTGTAAGTGCATTTTCGTTGGTAATGTGGTAGAAAAACGGTACTGTTACTTTAACCCCCCATACTTTTCAACCTCTGTTTCTCAGCCAATTCCCACTGAATTATCTGCATCTTCTAGCACACGAATATGTTAGGGTTCAATTAGAAAATGGCATTTTCGTTTCAAGAATGTTGGGGTGTGCATGGCACGATTGAACTTGCAGTATAATATTCATGCTCATGTATACATTTTTCTTTGCTATTGGAATTGGCCTACATCTAATCTGTGTGACAGGATACCCTTCGGATTCATCGTTTGAGAACCGGATGTCGAAAGAAACGCTTCTTTCGACAAGAGGTGAAATGAGACGTCAATAAGCATCAAACTGTGAGTGGCGAATGACTTCATTTTAGGGTGCCACCCCGGACACCCCTCTGGCTCCACCACTGCGCCCATGCACCCTGTGCTTGGTTACCCCTCAGCCTGTCTGGAAAATATTATCTTACTGCCAGTCATGTTGAAATGACATGGAAACACGCTCATGGGCGAGTTCAATTCATTCTTTCTGAGTCATAAAGTGATCAAGCAAACCAGTTGTTCCTCAATAACTAGTTTGCTTGAAAAGTAAAAAAATTCTAATGACGTGATCCTGTAACTCTGGCTGAATTGTTTTTAAATAACTTTCTTATTGGCTAATTACAAACTAACAAGGTTAAACTTCATATTTATGATTTCTTTTAATCCCCAATATGTATCAACTACTTCAGTCTGGAAGCTAACATTGATAAAAGAGTAATAGGTCAATATTATATATATACACTGCTCAAAAAAATAAAGGGAACACTTAAACAACACAATGTAACTCCAAGTCAATCACACTTCTGTGAAATCAAACTGTCCACTTAGGAAGCAACACTGATTGACAATAAATTTCACATGCTGTTGTGCAAATGGAATAGACAACAGGTGGAAATTATAGGCAATTAGCAAGACACCCCCAATAAAGGAGTGGTTCTGCAGGTGGTGACCACAGACCACTTCTCAGTTCTTATGCTTCCTGGCTGATGTTTTGGTCACTTTTGAATGCTGGCGGTGCTTTCACTCTAGTGGTAGCATGAGACGGAGTCTACAACCCACACAAGTGGCTGAGGTAGTGCAGCTCATCCAGGATGGCACATCAATGCGAGCTGTGGCAAGAAGGTTTGCTGTGTCTGTCAGCGTAGTGTCCAGAGCATGGAGGCACTACCAGGAGACAGGCCAGTACATCAGGAGACGTGGAGGAGGCCGTAGGAGGGCAACAACCCAGCAGCAGGACCGCTACCTCCGCCTTTGTGCAAGGAGGAGCAGGAGGAGCACTGCCAGAGCCCTGCAAAATGACCTCCAGCAGGCCACAAATGTGCATGTGTCTGCTCAAACGGTCAGAAACAGACTCCATGAGGGTGGTATGAGGGCCCGACGTCCACAGGTGGGGGTTGTGCTTACAGCCCAACACCGTGCAGGACGTTTGGCATTTGCCAGAGAACACCAAGATTGGCAAATTCGCCACTGGCGCCCTGTGCTCTTCACAGATGAAAGCAGGTTCACACTGAGCACGTGTGACAGATGTGACAGAGTCTGGAGACGCTGTGGAGAACGTTCTGCTGCCTGCAACATCCTCCAGCATGACCGGTTTGGCGGTGGGTCAGTCATGGTGTGGGGTGGCATTTCTTTGGGGGGCCGCACAGCCCTCCATGTGGTCGCCAGAGGTAGCCTGACTGCCATTAGGTACCGAGATGAGATCCTCAGACCCCTTGTGAGACCATATGCTGGTGCGGTTGGCCCTGGGTTCCTCCTAATGCAAGACAATGCTAGACCTCATGTGGCTGGAGTGTGTCAGCAGTTCCTGCAAGAGGAAGGCATTGATGCTATGGACTGGCCCGCCCGTTCCCCAGACCTGAATCCAATTGAGCACATCTGGGACATCATGTCTCGCTCCATCCACCAACGCCACGTTGCACCACAGAGTTGGCAGATGTTTTAGTCCAGGTCTGGGAGGAGATCCCTCAGGAGACCATCCGCCACCTCATCAGGAGCATGCCCAGGCGTTGTAGGGAGGTCATACAGGCACGTGGAGGCCACACACACTACTGAGCCTCATTTTGACTTGTTTTAAGGACATTACATCAAAGTTGGATCAGCCTGTAGTGTGGTTTTCCACTTTCATTTTGAGTGTGACTCCAAATCCAGACCTCCATGGGTTGATAAATTTGATTTCCATTGATAATTTTTGTGTGATTTTGTGTGAAAAAGTTTTTAATAAGATTATTTCATTCATTCATATCTAGGATGTGTTATTTTAGTGTTCCCTTTATTTTTTTGAGCAGTGTATATATATCCGGTCAATTATCAAGGGAATTACAAGGGAATATCAGCAGAGTTGAACTATTATATATAACCTAGCAACATATTTTGTGTGGCACATGATGAATATGATCGACAAACTTATCAATCTAAAAAGCAGGCTGATGCCTTAAACCTTTCTAATTGTGTTTAAAATCTCTATGTTATACTTCAATTAACCTTCGCTATGACGCGGTCATTGGGGTCCTTAAATGGCGTTATAGCGAGAATCTAATTATTTCACGTTGTTTTGCCTAAAAAAACGATGTGCATATTTATTTGGTTTTACACACAGTGTATGCATCAAACAACCAGACTCACGCAATGTTATTATAGGAAGTACAACACAACTAAATGAAATAAGCGAGGACATACTCTTTTCTTTTTCAAAAGTACAACTGACTTGATCGTTGTGTCCTCATACCGTAAACCTAACCGAAGAAATGCGTTTTGCTCTGCTGTTTCATGCCGCAGTCGTGTTTACTTTGAGCAGAATCAACTCAATTGTAGAGGGAAACGTTTCAAATGGTACCGTA
Organism: Lota lota; assembly: GCA_026745465.1. Taxonomy (NCBI): domain Eukaryota; kingdom Metazoa; phylum Chordata; class Actinopteri; order Gadiformes; family Lotidae; genus Lota; species Lota lota. The sequence goes on along the minus strand of JACYXH010000085.1, from coordinate 635,852 downwards.
CCGCATAACTGGGGTCCAAGCAAGCAAGATGCGTTCTATCCTGTGTGTATATCCTTAAATATAGAATGATATCCTATTATCACATTTCAGCAATCCTTTATATATGACATTCTCAGTTGATGGAAGTATGGCATTTATGAATTGTGTTCATAATGGAACTTACATAGAGCGCTATTTCTCCATGGGCCGAGGCTACAAGCTCACCTACTCACCTGACAAACTTCCAAAGACCTGCGGCTCCACCTTCTGAAACGAATGCCAGAGATTTCCCAGGGGGACGGGGGATGGTGGTGGTCAGGGCAGTGGTTTGGGGTTTGTTTGTTATCCCTCCACCACTATGACAAACAGTCTAATTAATACTGATTGCATTGAAGGAAGCTTCTGCCTCTGGGCTTAGGGAGAAAAAAAAAGTTATGTAAAATAGTCTGATGGAACATAGCCTTTTTATCTCGTTAAGAATAATTAATTACCTGAAAAAAGGTGCACCCCTCCCCTGCCACGAGTCTCATCTCCTGTGACCTTCTCTCCTTGTTGCCACCAAATTGCCGAAGTTTACTTTTACTTGCTGCAAGTATTATTATTTTTTTGAACGTTATTTCTTTCCGAATACAGTCCCATAAACACATTCAATGCAGGCAAACAATAACAAAGATTTCCATGATGTTCTAATTTCATAACATCTATAATTGTTGAATGACACCCATATTGTTTACGTCTTAACATTGAAATCCTGGTCTATATCTTATATCACATTCCCCCCCCCCCCCCCCCCCCCCCCCCCCCCCCCCCCCACACACACACACACACACACACTTTACCAATTTGTCTTTAAAGCGTCCTAGACAAACGGTC
>JACYXH010000085.1:610000-630000 GCA_026745465.1 Lota lota | reverse complement strand
CCAGAATTGGTGGTCTAACTTTTGAGTGAGCAAATTCAGTTGTTGAGTTTCCATGCCAAATAAATAGATACAAATCACATAGCAATGATATAATGGCCATGACAAGTTTACATGGTATTTCCTCTCATGAAATCCCATGATACCAAATCTTTAATGATGTGTCCAGAATACATGTCATCGGTTCCTAATGGTTGGATGAACCATTGACCAATTGTGTAGTACACTCCAGTTGACAGTGGACTGTACAAAGGACCTCCTCAGAAGTAGGCCTTAAGTGAATACAGCATTGCATAGGACATTATTTAACCCAGTGGACCTCCTTTAACCCAGTGGACCTCCTTTAACCCAGTGGACCTCCTTTAACCCAGTAGACCTCCTTTAACCCAGTGGTGTTTGTAAACCAATCTATTGACAAATTGTGGAGTACACTCCAATACCTTGTGTCTGGATTTGTGTACTTACCCAGGTAACCTGTACACGGTTACCAGAGCATATTCCCAGTACCCTCAATGGGTTTTACAGGGATTACAAATTAAAATATATGAAAGACATTACCGGTTGCGGAATTGCAACCAACTAAAAGTAGTGTTTTCATGTAGCCTTGTGCACTAATTTTAAACTCTGGCTGTATAAAACAATTGAGAGATCACTACTGATGCCTGATCCCTGCTCGACTAATCAGCGACGCGTTGCTAGCCTTTGGGAACACTGCAGGTCTACGCGTAGGTCTGCAACCAGCCAGAGGAATGTGTTTCAGCCGGTTTCCTTCGGCTGAAACCAGCCAGAGGAATGTGTACAGGTCTGTGCATAGCAACGTGGATGCCGCCGGTCTTTGTATGAGTGCTTGAGGCAGAAGTGGGATTTGAGCTTATGTGACACACTAAAGACATCTCTTTATCTCTCCCATTAGCGGCCTACGCTCAGCATCAGCTTCAATGAAAACACACATTTTCGAAAATAGTTACGAAATGGACAAATGTAGATTCCAGCTTGTTGTTCACTTAATCGGGGGCCAACGGTCGGTAGACCTCAGAGATCGAACGAAGAGGGAGAACATCTGCCCACTAAAATCCTTGAATTCCGTAGGCTAATGGCATTACTGTCTCATTCTTTAGAGTCTAACGGTGCTTCTCCATTATGAGGCTTTTTAATTGGCTTTGGTACCTGCCGTCTCCAACAGAGAGAAGAGGACGCAGGGTAATATCATCTAGGCCAGGTACCGCTGCTGCTATACGAATAGTAATTGCAAAAGGTTCATTAACCCTCGACAGTTTTAAGCCTGTTAAGAAGGGGTGGTGGTGGTGGTGGTGGTGGTGGTGGTGGTGGTGGTGGTGGTGGGGTTCCATTAACAAAATTTACATATTGAGGAAATTAGCACGATAGAATTAAACTAGTGTCAGCACAAACAGGCTGGATGAAGAAACACTCCTACGAGTATATGTATATACGTCTGAGAAGAAACACACAAATGCTTTGAGGTTTGACGTAGTAAAGACAGTGATGAGACAAAAGGTTTGATGTTTTACAGCTTAAAGGTCCAGTGAGTCTATCTAACTGAACGGACTTGGCAGAAATGGAAGATAACAGTCATCTGAGGTTCACATTCACATTATTCAGTTCCATGATTTGTAATTATTTTATTGACATAGGAAAAAAAAACGTTACCTGTAAGCAATGATCTATAGTTTTACATTTACATTTTGCATAAATAACTAAATACAATTCATAAATCGATCAAAGACCCTCATCACTTGACACTTGGCTACTCGATGCTGTCGTAGACCATCAAATCATCTCAGAAGCATCTACTGGCACCTTACAAAATACAAGCCAGTACCACCGTAGTCGTTGGAATGGGAGGGATGAGGGGGGGTTTGGGATTCAGTTGGCTGCAATCTGCAACCTCACTGCTTTAATTCATTTAAAAGAGATGCGTTCCTAAGCTAGCATTCATAGTATTGTTGGCATTGCACACTTAAAAGCAAGCCATTTACTTTTGGAATCAGAAAACTGAAACAAAGATGAGAACTTCCAAACATGATACATATTTTGACAAGTACCACATGGTTGGATTAGACGATTGTGGACATGTTGCCCAAGTGTAGACATTTCCTGCTGGACACGCGTTGCTTTCAAAGCAACAAACCAAAGCCAAAATCAGAAGATAGAATACCAACGGTAAAACTCTGATGAAATCATCAAAAAGGGTTTTGCTTATCGTCTGTAGTGCGATCAGCAAAGATGTGCTTAACTTCGGTGACTTAGACTTCGCCTGTTGTCCAAAAACCAAGTCACAGAGACAAGTCATGTTATGTCAGATACATTTCTGTCTGATCCCTTCATTTTCATGAACCTTTAGCGATTGTGATAGACAATGCGGGATTCAGCGACAGGGCGGTTCTGCAACTGGTTTTCATGCATTTTGGAAGCATAATGGAAGTATCTCCACCGCAAGGTAAAGCGTCAGATAAGCAGGAGAAAATCTCTTACTCAAGAGCTGTCCAAATCAATTGGACACCAAACTGGGAGTGTCTTCGGTGGAAATGTGAACGCCAAAGTGGCCTGGGGTGCCATGGTTGTGGTTCCTAGCATGGGGGGCCATATTATCTCTGGGGTCTGGGTTTTGGAAAGCCTTTAACTAGTTTCAGGAATATAAGGAACCTTCAGAAAAACCACACAACAATATCAAAATATTAGTAATACATTTGTAATTAAAATATTATAAATATGTGATGCTTATATTTATAACTACCATGTGAATGCTGTTTTGGAAAAGGCTTGGGGAGAAATCTATTTAGGCTCTAGTAATAATGGTAGCACTAATAACTGGAAGTGGTGCATGCCAAAGCCTTCATCTGATGGAGCAGTTCTGTTTTATTACTTTTCACAGTTCTAAGCAGGCATACGAGTCCAGAACAGATTAAAGTCAGTGTTTCTGGGTATTTATTATTGTTTTCTTTCCATGTTGTCTCTAGGGTCAATTGGTCATCGGTGACCCCCACCAATGGGGTCACTCTGTGTTTTTCTTTTGAAATGTTTGATAAATGATCAACATTAGTATTATGAGTGTTATAATCCAATACTTATTTTGTCCTTCCAAAGAGCTGCTCGAAGTAGAATGTCTCCTTTAATTCTCCATAAAACGTATGCTAAGAGCTGGATAGAAAATCAACTAATAATACCTCCTCCTACTACTACTACTACTACTACTACTACAACAAGTACTAATACTACCACTAATACACTAATACTACTACTACAACTACTACTACTATACTACTACTACTATTACTACATCTACTATTCTAATACTACTACTATTACTACTACTACTATACTAATACTGCTACTACAACTACTACTACTACTACTACTATTACTACTACTATTAATAATAATACTACTATACTAATAATACTGCTATACTAATAATAATACTACTACTACAACTACTACTATTAATACTACTACTACTACAACTACTACTACTACCACTATACTACTACTACAACTACTACAACTATACTAATACTACTGCTTCTACTACTAGAAGAAGATTTAATGACATGTTCGTTTTTACTAAGGAGAAAATGTTGATAATGTTTAACATCACAGGGCTCATTCTTTCTATACGGTATGTATCAACCAGTGCTCGTACATTATTTACAGTCCTACATACATACTTTGCTCCAGTGTTGCCGCTCAAGCATGTCATTAATTTGTTCCATTACTGTGGGGGGGGGGAGGTGTACCCCCAGGCACAACCTCTTTCTGGACTACAGTTGATGGATCGCCTCCACAAGCACTACACCGCCCCCCCCCCCCCCCCCCCCCCCCCACCACACACACACACACAAACACATGCAGCTGAGGCAAATAGGGTGTTGAGAAAATAAGTCCCATCATGAGCCCAGGCCGTCTCTTAACCTCAGAGACCCCTTATGTCTCTTAACCTCAGATACCCCTTATGTCTCTTAACCTCAGAGACCCCTTATGTCTCTTAACCTCAGATACCCCTTAAGTCTCTTAACCTCAGAGACCCCTTGTTTCTTAACCTCAGAGACCCCTTATGTTTCTTAACCTCAGAGACCCCTTATGTCTCTTAACCTCAGAGACCCCTTATGTTTCTTAACCTCAGAGACCCCTTATGTCTCTTAACCTCAGAGACCCCCTCAGAGTTCAAACATCATACCCCTATCACTAGTATGCTCATGTACTACAGACCTAAGTCCTAAGACCTACATTTTATTTACTTTCAAATGGTGCTCATATTTAGCTATATATACATAATGCGCTTAGCTCTGCACGAGTCAAGGCCGCAGGATTTGTAAGGTTGCCAGAGGACATGAACTACCTTGTTTTAAATTGTGTAATAGAGAAACAAGGTTATCCTTTCGCAAATATCTGCAGAGTTGTCAAGTTGTCAATTAGCTATGAAGAGCCATTTAGTAATGACAATCCATTTTTCTCCCACCTTTTCAACATTAAGATGCAGGATGACACTTAGCAACAAAACAATCACAAATCACAAAGCAAGTTTGTTGTTTGTTGAGTTGGAATCTTTTGCACAAAATAAAAACAAAAAACACTTTTAAAAATCTCGATAGATCCAAGAGGAAAATAAAGAGATGAAATACTGAAATACCTGTTGGTCATGATTTCAACACTTCAAGTTACTAAAAGTTAATACTTTCCAGGGAGGCAAAGCAGGTGAAACCAACAAAAGACTAGACACGTTTTCATTCGACTAACACTTCCCGACATGTGTCTGTGTGTGTGTGTGTGTGTGTGTGTGTGTGTTTGTGTGTGTGTGTGTGTGTGTGTGTGTGTGTGTGTGTGTGTGTGTGTGTGTCAAGCCAGCTGTCACGTCGTAATCAAGAATAGGTTGCAATCAGGTGATGTAATCACTTGGCGCCAGTGATTAAGAGGAGGTGAAAGGAGACGAGAGGAGGGCCACGACGACGAAACGGTGGATCAAGGAAGACAGACAAACAAAAAGAAAGAAAATACTTTCAAGTCACCGTGGCATGGAAAGAAGGGAAGAGGGGCTCTTCCTTAATGTAATCAAGCGGAGAAAGGAAGAGGAGGGCGAGGAGGAGGAAGAGAAAACAAGATTCCCCTGAAGACAGTCGAGTGTGGGAGCTAATAATCACTTTGTTCTTTTGCTGATTACAGGGCTAATCAGGGGACCAGCGTGGAGAGTCCTGCGCGTCGCCCAGAATACATCGGCGAATGTTGTTGTCCTGGGGTTGATCGGCGCCGTCTCTCGTCATCAGGAGCGCGTGACGCCAAACAGTCTGCAGGAAGACGAGGACAGAATCAAGGCTTATTATCTGTTTGTAAGCTCCCAACGAGGGCAAGGGGTAGATCATAGTTATGCCATCAAAGAAAATGTGCAAAGGGTGATAAAAAAGTATTAACCCTGAATTAATAATAATTAATAATTAATTAACTAGGTGTGGTATGATACAATTTCTTATACCCAACCGCTAATGAAATAGAACCATTACAATGATTAGCTTTGTTAATAAACACCAATGGTGCAGGGATACAATATCCCTGATTTCTAACATTAGGTAGGACACAACTATTGTGTTAGTTAGTGTTAGTGTTGTGAAAACCTAAAATGAAGTCGAAAGTCAAAACGATATTTCTCAGAAACAGTATCAGAGCGATATATATATAGAAGGGCAAATAAAAGAGGGGAAAAAATCATAGAGACGATTAAAAGGCGTTCATGTCGTTCAAACAACTTGAGTTATTTAGTTGCTTGATGCAATGCTTTTGGGTCATTGCATGCATAACCATGTTGCCGACTAAGCGAAAGGATCACCTATCCCGGTGGAGTGTTCTGTGCATCGTCAGGTCACAACCCGTCCATCTGGAGCGCGACCCTTTTTGGGTCCCGACCCATACGTAGTTCAAGAAATGCTACCCTAAACGACCACAAAGACCTATAAAGAGACACGGCGTCGTACATAAGGTGGTTGACTAAGAGTTGGCAACCAATTCATTGTGGTGTGCAGTACCTCATGAAAGAGAGCCACCAGCTACAGTACGTGACGGCCGGTGAGACGCAGTGCAGTGATCTCTGCTAGAATCCAGCGTTCCGCCTTCCGTTACGCACACGGAGCCACTCGCTGGATGGGGGGAAATTGGGCCGAACTAATTACAATTTAAATGAAACCATAATTGGACATTTTGCGCTTGTCATACGATGAGAGACAGATGGGTCGGTAATTGCGTTACAAGTCTGACATGGCAGCGTTGGCCCCGCTCCCGCACATCTTCGGCGCCCTTCACCAAGCACTTGTGAATAGGGGGCCCCCATGTTCAAAGACAATTTGTTGTTAATTTCTTTCATCGCTCTACCAGTGTTGACACTGGGATCCTCAATCAACTAAATCAGGATAAATGACCACAGCCACGGCTGTAATATACACTTGTCCTTTTTACTATCACGAGGAACATTTGTGGAGGAAATCTTTCAGAAATGAGCTGTAGCTGAGTTCATAAACTGTTTTAATGTAAAATAATGTTTTCAGCTCTTTTATTCACATGATGAGCTTGAATTGTTTTGCACATTGAGCAATAACGTTAAACGGACATCTGTGTGTGTGTGTGTGTGTGTGTGTGTGTGTGTGTGTGTGTGTGTGTGTGTGTGTGTGTGTGTGTGTGTGTGTGTGTGTGTGTGTGTGTGTGTGTGTGTGTGTGTTAACGTCGGCTGTAGTTTGACATGTGAGCTGCATCCACTTTGCGAAACTCTTAGCAGATTAGTACTGAGTACATCACAAGATGATGTGACGTGGTCTTCTCAGGCTAAGCCAGTAATACCCAGTAATAAGTGATGATACAAACATAATAGTATTTTTTTTACTTAATAATTATTTCCTCCAAAAACACTTATCTTGATAACTGAAAATAGCAACCAGCCAATTTAATTTAATAGTACAAATAATAATTTCACATTTTGTTCTAAAACCATATAGGTCACGATACAAAACCAATTTTTTTGGCTAAGTGCAGCTCATCATCTACAATTCATGTTATTTTGTTATTTTCTACATAGTTAGAATGGTTTGAGGTATACAACTTTTTGATCTGTGCTTGAGGTTTAGCACTCATTAGAGAACACTCAGTTTTCCTCCGACCTGAACAACAGAATAGGTGGTTTGAGGTATACAACGTTTTGATCTGTGCTTGACGTTTAGCGCTCATTAGAGAACACTGTCCTCCAACCTAAACGACAGAATAGGTGGTTTGTGTAGGTCGTCCAAAATGACCCATATGAACGTTTTAGCCCCCTGTCGACTGGTTTAGAAACAGCCAAAACGTCACGCAGGTCAAGGTTCTGTCTACCAAAACAAAATGGATAACATTCGTCTTATTCTCAGTGGAAAATGCAACATTTTAAGATAGTTTCAGCATTAAAATACGTTTTGATAACATTTCCAGCGATAAATGCGAATTGGTTTTTTCCTAAGCGAACAAAATCAAACCTGGCATGTTCCCATAGCCTGTTGACCTTCTGTCAAACACGGCCATTTTGACAAGTGTACATAGTTACATTACATTACTTTTTTTTCTACATATAGTATATAGTATAGGTATATAGTCACTGTTTATTGTAGTGTGTACTGTGTCTATACTGTGTACTGTGTACAGTCACTGTGTTGTGTTGTTGGTTTGAAGACAGCGAATCATTCCCATGGTGTTGTTGACCAATCGCAGGCAGCGGTGGTTGGGAGGCGTGTGGGAACCGTTGAGCTGCTTCGGCTGAACACCCTGCCCCATGCTGCGGCCAACAAAGCCCAGTGCGGTGCTTCGACTGGGGCCAAACTTACCATTTTGTCTGTGCGAATGACAGCGTAAGCATCCTGGGGCTTTCTAGATAACACTTCCTTAATCCCCGAAGCGAAATTCAGGAAGTCACAGTGGCTCGCCGTTGACCCTTTGAGACATGTTGAAAGCATCAGTTTTGCTGGTTGTTGGGGAGCACTGTGGTGCATTGTGGGAGGCCACTGTGGTGCATTGTGGGAGGGGCCTGTGCTGCGTTGTGGGAGGGCCCTGTGGTGCCCTGTGGGAGGGCACTGTGGTGCATTGTGGGAGGGTCCTGTGGTGCCCTGTGGGAGGGCACTGTGGTGCATTGTGGGAGGGCACTGTGGTGCATTGTGGGAGGGCACTGTGGTGCATTGTGGGAGGGTCCTGTGGTGCATTGTGGGAGGGTCCTGTGGTGCCCTGTGGGAGGGCACTGTGGTGCATTGTGGGAGGGCACTGTGATGCATTGTGGGAGGGCACTGTGGTGAGACTACCTGCCCGACTGACTGACAAATAGCAAAGGTGAGTATGAATGGGACAGGTACGACTGAGACAGGTACGAATGGGACAGGTACGAATGGGACAGGTACGACTGGGACAGGTACGAATGGGACAGGTACGAATGGGACAGGTACGACTGGGACAGGTACGAATGGGACAGGGGTACGAATGGGACAGGTACGAATGGGACAGGTACGAATGGGACAGGTACGACTGGGACAGGTACGAATGGGACAGGGGTACGAATGGGACAGGTACGAATGGGACAGGGGTACGAATGGGACAGGTATGAATGGGACAGGGCTACGAATGGGACAGGTACGAATGGGACAGGTACGAATGGGACAGGGGTACGAATGGGACAGGGGTACGAATGGGACAGGTACGAATGGGACAGGGGGCAACCAAAGCAGTTTAGGTGTTGGGGTTCCTTATGTCCCTGGGGGTCTTCCTGCCTGGACAGAAGATATGCAGCTGTGTTTTCAGCATGGCATCCAGCATACTGCTAGTGGGTGGTTATTTATGACGCTACACTGTCCATTGGGTCATATGTATATGTCTAGTTTAAACAACAGAGGCTGTCGTTAGTTTAGTGGCCTGGCACCTTTGTGTTTCAGAAGAATCAAAACCAATTCCCTCCTACAACTCCTGCATGTACTATACCCTACTTTACTATACTAGTGTACAGCCACCATCAATATTTTTCCTAACACTTCTTCCGTCCGGCTTTTGAGGTAGGTAAAAATAGAAGCAGAAAGTAAGCAGCCGGTGTTGACGTGGTGTGAACGGTGGGTGGAGGCTTGCCCTCCAATAGGCCGAGCTAACAGCCGGTGTTGGCGTGGTGTGAACGGTGGGTGGAGGCTAGCGAGCTAACAGCCGGTGTTGGCGTGGTGTGAACGGTGGGTGGAGGCTAGCGAGCTAACAGCCGGTGTTGGCGTGGTGTGAACGGTGGGTGGAGGCTAGCGAGCTAACAGCCGGTGTTGGCGTGGTGTGAACGGTGGGTGGAGGCTAGCGAGCTAACAGCCGGTGTTGGCGTGGTGTGAACGGTGGGTGGAGGCTAGCGAGCTAACAGCCGGTGTTGGCGTGGTGTGAACGGTGGGTGGAGGCTAGCGAGCTAACAGCCGGTGTTGGCGTGGTGTGAACGGTGGGTGGAGGCTAGCGAGCTAACAGCCGGTGTTGGCGTGGTGTGAACGGTGGGTGGAGGCTAGCGAGCTAACAGCCGGTGTTGGCGTGCGTATTCATTCATTCAGGTGTTCAACATGGGGAGGAGAAACCTGTTCCCTCCTCCTCACCTCGCCGCCCGGGGTTTCATCCCGTAGAGAAGAGGTCCGTCTGAGGAACAGAGAGCAGGGCGGGACGACAGCCTTGTGACATCCCACTGGGAAAGTGTGTTCCAAGGAGGGGGTCTTCTCAGGGCCCCCCCCACCCCTGCAGCTGGTGCACCAAACAGATGTGTGTGTGCGTGTGTGTGTGTGTGTGTGTGTGTGTGTGTGTGTGTGTGTGTGTGTACTAGCTGATGTTGATCACTCAGTAGGGATGCAGACCTTTTAAGGACATTTTGTACTCGTCATTTGCTTTCTTCCCGTTAGGAATGAGATAATGATCTTTTATCTTGCATATCTCAAATTTTGATAGCAGAAGTTGAAAGAAAGTCATTTTCGAACATTCGGTTCAAATTAGGTGACAGACTTGTTTGATTTGCCGGCTTTATTGGAGGATCTGACAATCCCACCAAGATCAAAATGAAACTGCGTAAAGCCACCCAAACTCTGATTGAAGTTGTATTCTATCCCCTGGTAAACATGGGTGGTTTGGGTTTTAATAGCAGCCTTTAATCCCTCCCGATGCGATTTCACTCCAGGATCTGGAGCTCAATGATGAAAATCTTGAAAATATGATTATGCGACTTGGAGATATTAAAACCATGGGAATAGCCCGTCATAGACTGTAAGTGTGTGTGTGTGTGTGTGTGTGTGTGTGAGTAAGTGAATTAGAGAGAGTAGTTGAGAGTGAATGTGTGTGTGTGTGTGTATGAGAGAGTGAATGAGTCTGTGAGAGGGAGAATGTGTGTGTGTGTGTGTGTGTGTGTGAGTGAATGAGTCTGTGAGAGGGAGAATGTGTGTGTGTGTGTGTGTGTGTGTGTGTGTGTGTGTGTGAGTGAATGCGTCTCTGAGAGGGAGAATGTGTGTGTGTGTGTGTGAGTGGGAGAGGAGTTGTTGAATACCCAACATTCCCCATTTGGCTTAACGTTCGATTCCTTTGTACATAAATCGGCTTACGCATTGTTTTGACAGATTGCACAACAATGCTGTTTGAGTTCAGTTCAGGCGCAAGCTACTCCTACCAATACACACACCCCCATGAACACACTGCGCTTCCTGTGGGCGAACACACACAAATGCAGGGTGAGGCAAACACACACACACACACACACACACACACAGAAACACAAACAGAGAGACACCCACACAGAAACACAGATCAACACACACACACACACACACACACACACACACACACACACACACAAACAGAGAGACACCCACACAGAAACACAGATCAACACGCACACACACACACACACACACACACACACACACACATAGAAACACAAACAGAGAGACACCCACACAGAAACACAGATCAACACGCACACACACACACACACACACACACACACACACACACACACACACACATAGAAACACAAACAGAGAGACACCCACACAGAAACACAGATCAACAAGCACACACACACACACACGCACACACACACACACACACACACACACACACACACACACACACACACACACACATAGAAACACAAACAGAGAGACACCCACACAGAAACACAGATCAACAAGCACACACACACACACGCACACACACACACACACACACACACACACACACACACACACACACACACACACATAGAAACACAAACAGAGAGACACCCACACAGAAACACAGATCAACAAGCACACACACACACACACACACACACACACACACACACACACACACGAAAACCTTGAAAAGGCCATGACCAGTGCAACCAGGCGCCTGCTTAGCGTCCACTTTCCAATGACCACTTAACGGAGACGGAGAGAAGAGAGGAATATATAAGATCCCAACTAGCCCTCCTGTTGGCGGGCATCACACCGCCTCGCAGGGCCCTATATCCACGCCTCGTCCACGCAGTGCAAAGACTCCTGTGCTGAGGAGGTCATAGATTGCAGCCCTATACCCTTTGACCTCCCTGGCGTGCTATGAAACCATAGCACCAGGAACCATGGGGATGGGGGGTGATGGTGATAATGGCGGGAGCTACCAGGAACCATGGGGATGGGGGGTGATGGTGATAATGGCGGGAGCTACCAGGAACCATGGGGATGGGGGGTGATGGTGATAATGACGCGAGCTACCAGGAACCATGGGGATGGGGGGTGATGGTGATAATGGCGCGAGCTACCAGGAACCATGGGGATGGGGGGTGATGGTGATAATGGCGGGAGCTACCAGGAACCATGGGGATGGGGGGTGATGGTGATAATGACGCGAGCTACCAGGAACCATGGGGATGGGGGGTGATGGTGATAATGGCGCGAGCTACCAGGAACCATGGGGATGGGGGGTGATGGTGATAATGGCGGGAGCTACCAGGAACCATGGGGATGGGGGGTGATGGTGATAATGGCGGGAGCTACCAGGAACCATGGGGATGGGGGGGTGGTGGTGATACTGAGGGGAGCTACCAGGAACCAATGGAATGGGGGGGTGATGGTGATAATGACGGGAGCTACCAAGAACCATGGGGATGGGGGGGGGTGGTGATAATGACAGGATGGTGACACCAGAGGTGTCTCAGGTCAAGCCCCATCCAGGGTCAGACATGATGGCTTTATGAGATAAGAGGGATAATAATATGCTTGGGAGTCATATTATTATCCAGATTAACGGTTGTATGGCTGGCTACATACCACGGCACATGGCGCTGCGTTGAACGGCTGTTTCAGACGTGTTGCTTGTGAACGCATCACACATTGTTAATGAATGTCAAATAACGGAATGGGGAACAGGGAGCCCTAGCGACCGCTGTGTAGGATGACATCAGAGAATTTACACTGTAGCTTCTGGTGCAGGGTGTGTGTGTGTGTGTGTGTGTGTGTGCGCGCGTGTGCGTGGGTGATTCATGAATACCAAAACAATCTTCCTCTCGTCTGTGATGATCTAAGTTGGCGCTACAAACCCCAGGGGGTAGAGAAAGAGAGCGCAAGAGAGGGAGAGAGAGAGAGAGAGAGAGAGAGAGAGAGAGAGAGAGAGAGAGCGAGCGAGCGAGCGAGCGAGAGAGAGAGAGAGTGAGACCAGAAACAGAAAACACCCAAGAGAAAAAAAGAAAACAGGCAATTATCAATCAACGCAGCAGATTGGGGCATTACACAAAGGAAGAAGAAGACGCGTTCATACAAAGATTTGTGGCAGCATTTCAGCGCCTCTGATTGGGATCTGGGAATTGTAAACGGTGGCTAATTGGGCTGCCAGAGGTTCATTAAGGGCCCCGGTGGCAGCAGCTCGGCCTCACCTGCGTGCGTATTAAAACCCATTAGGCTTCTTGTCCAAAGGAACCACTCGCCTTAATTGCCGTCGAATGCCCCAGCTCTTTGTAGCGTGCGCTCTCCCTGGCGCAGCGTCGTTAGCCACATCAAGGCATCCGATGGTAGAATAACCGGTTTGTTTTCGTCCCCGCTCCCTTTGGTGCCCGGACCCTTTTCTGCACGCGACTGAACTACCCTGTTGTTTACAGTTAAAAGAGCTAACTGGGTGAGGTTTATAGCGGTACGGCTTCTAGGTGGTGGATATATTGTTGTCATGGATATTAAAAGGTGTATTGAACCCCCCATAGATGAATGGTGAATTGAATGGCACTTAGTAAGTTAGCACGCACTGTATTACGTGTATGCATGAAAGGTTGTTCTGGACATGACGACGCTCTAGGTACTGTATATCCCAAAAGGAAAGTTGTTCTAAAGACAAGGAAAACGTCAGGGACCGAGGGGAAAAAGTCAGCAGCTACTTGTGAAAAAACAGCCGTGGTTGTCTCTCCGGTCTGTGTGTCTCTACTACCACCGTCTATGTTGCAGTGCATGACCCCCGAGAGACGATTACTCCAGCACACTGTAGCATCACATGTACAGGGTAGCATGTGATGCTAATTACCTGAGCGATATTGTTAAACCACATGCACCTTAGGCATATGGTAGATAAATAACTCCTGCATTAAGAGAATTCTCATCTTGATAAAAAAAAGAAATAAAAATGATTGACTATTGTATGCATCTTCGGCTAAGAGTATATTATTAAAATAAACTAGTAGTAAAGTAAGTAATTATTTGGAGAATACAAATTTCCCAGTACCTCAAACATGGTAAAACACAAATAAAGGAATTTCGATTATATATATTGCTGTATAATATGTTTGATTGTGTGAACATCATAAATTCAAACACATAACAGGCATGGGGTCGTTAAGGAAGTGACTTAAGGCCTATTTGAAAGCTGTCTCACAGCTGGCTTACTGCGGTTTGACTTGGCCTACTTGTTCCCAATATAGAGCACTATTAACTTCTCCACCATTTTGTATGTATACCGATAATGTGTTTACAACTGATGGGCCCTAAAAACATTCCTCCTATATTTGTTCCCTAAATGGTGTACTAAAGTGAGTTCACGATATAGGGGTGAGGCACTAGTGTACTACTGTGCACTACTCCCTCTCCCTCCCTCTCTCTACCTCTCTCTCCCTCTCTCTCCCTCTCTCTATCTTTCCATCTCCCTCTCTCCCTCTCTCTCTCTCCCTCTCCCTCCCTCTCTCTTCCTCTCTCTCCCTCTCTCTCTATCTTTCCATCTCCCTCTCTCCCTCTCTCTCTCCCTCTCCCTCTCTCTCCCTCTCTCTCTCTCCCTCTCTCTCTCCCTCTCTCTCTCTCCCCCTCTCTTGTGTGGGTGTTTGTCCGCATGTGTCCCTCTATTGTGTGTGTTTGTGCGCACGCGCTTGTCCGTTTGTGTGTTAGCTTAAGTGTATGTCTCCCTAACTCTATCATGTGTGTGCTGTTAAATATCAAACATCAGAATCCCATCACAATAGTTTAGGTCAATAACAGAGTTAGCTTACAGTGTGTTTTGTTTTTTACGTGGAGTTTTTTTCTTCTTCAATCATTTGAATGCAGGTCTAATAAATGACGGAGAAAAAAACACAGCTTCAGGGCAAAGGACCTTGTCGCCGGGGGGTGTGTGTGGGGGGGGGGAAGAGAGAAGGAAAAAAAACAGTTGCAGTCATCAGGCATTTTCGTCTAATGACAGAAATCTCACCCCATGTAGATGAAACACATCAGCGTCCCGGCAACATTTTTGTTCCACATCATTAATTTGCAGAAGCTTCCTTAGCGGGAAAAACAAAATTGAATTAATTAGGAAGATGCAGGAAACAGAGTTGAGGAATTAATAAAATGGGGCTGCCGTTAATGGACACAGAACAAATGATGCCATTATTCTTTAAAGGCAGACTCGCGCTCAGTGCTGCTAGTTTCTGAGTCAATTACAATGCAGGGAGCACTTCCGCACCTTTCTGAAACGAGGTTTTGATGAGAAATTTTAATTAGGAATTATAGCCCAGTGAGAAACAGATAGACAACAAAATAACCTCATTTTCATTACACAACTTTTTATGTTTTCTTTTTTTTGGTGTGGTTTAGTTAGGAATCCATTCCCAGCCCGGATTGAACTCTACAGAGACTCCCCCAAGAAGCAGCCATTTGCTTCTGATGTTTAATGCGAACACAAAACACAGCTAACACAACAACGGCCTGCTGAATTTGGGTTGTAAGATCCTACAATCCCACTTCTCGTGTTTTCTGTTGGATCTAAGGGGAATAAAAACAGGCACGTTCCACCCCATGTTCCCGGAACGGGGATGAAAGGAGGCCAGTCCCACAGCCGCAGCCTTGGGACAGGAATAATGCCCTCACTGTGCGTGTGTGTGTGTGTGTGCGTGTGTGTGCGCGCTCCATAACTGTACTTCATCAACAAACCGAAACAGCCCAGCGGGGGAGCACCCATCTGGTCACGGTGCAGGGTTGATGTGATTGTTATCACCCCAGGGGGGGCTCTAGCCGCCCTCTTTAACATCACTTGCAGTGATGATGTGCTCACTGTAAAAACTGGATAAGGGTGGTGGGGGGGGGGGGGGGGGGGGGGGGGGTTTCACTAAACATTTCCATGGAGGAGATAGGCTGACTGCGAGGGTGGGGTGAGGGTGTGCTGGTGGCGGGATGAGTGGAGGTTTGTTGTTGGGCCAGCGTGTGTGGTGTAGAGCAGCATCAGCTAGGGATGGTTCACCAGGCGAGAGGGGCTTCCAGTTTCACCTGAGGACAGAGAGACCACTGTCTAATCTACTCAGGGAGGGGGGCGGGGGGTGGATGGATCTCAATTTAAGACCTAACCCATGAAATTAACACCTCCAGCTCCCTTTTCTGCTTCCAAGAATGATTTCACAGAATGGTCAGCAGCAAGTTGTTAAACTCTCCCAAGGGTGAGGAAGTAAGAGGGGATTCAGCACCCACCTATTTTTGTATTCAGCACTCACCTTAAATAGTCTCTGAAATTGCAAAGCAAAATTATCCTCCAAAACAGTAGTCTACAAAAGACAAGTTGAACTATGAGTAGACATGTATTGCTGTTTCCTAACATAGCATTGAACTGATGCTTCAGCTCAACACTATGGCTTCATGGAAACGTGCAGTGACATTTGGTTGGATGGGTTATGCTGGATCTTTCTGAGATGGCTGTTGGAGCGGTAGGACGACTGCAACGTCGTTACCCAGCATCTCCGGGGAGAATCAGTCTGGGCACACTTCACAGTGTCTGGACAGAGGCTACTTTCAGAGAATGGAGCGGCTATTAGCATGACAATGACATCATTAATGACTCCTCAATCTGGATGATTGCTTAATTAGGAGCGGCGGTGGAAGGGGTTGAGGACTAAATAAAGAGGTGCCTTGTCCCTCGCCGGCGTTGTCAATGTAGGCACAGTCTTTTGGCACACCAATCAAAAGGTTCATCGCATGGTACATTAAAAGCAGCCCCTTTTGCGCGCCCCGACCCAGGCCAACTGATGGCTCATTATCCCGTGCTGCTGGAAATTGCAGCGGCCCTGAGCGGAATTTCAATTATGCACTTCTTAAAACACTCGCCGGATTAAGGATGTTACAAAAGGCCACTCATTGCAATCAGTCGCAACTGATTGGGTTTTCATACAGAGAGGACGTGAGGGGACGCGCTCGGAAAATACATTTGCACATTTCCTTTTCTTGGCAACTCAAAAAGGTTTGCTCCTTTGATTCACATTTGGTCGTTTCCAGACTTTGTCAAAGGGGGCGAAATCTCAACGGGAGAGAACAATACCCAAAGCTTCTATCATAGAACGAAGGCTTTCAATGTCCCATAGGACATAGGTCTCAATGTCTCGTAGGATGAAGGATCTTAATATCTTATAGTAGGCCTCCACGTCTCAGAGGAAGTAGGCCTCCGTGTTATCGAAGGACAAAGGGCCTCGATGTCTGACTTTTTTGTCGCATTGTCAACAGCAAGGACCCAAGGTCCACAATGCATTTGTAATAGTGAGGTCTTAGGATCAGTGGTCATTTGGAGTGCGCCACCCGTTCTATTTCTCTGTTTGACGTTATCCTCTCATCCCGACTCAGGGCTGCTTTGATTCTCGATGACTGAGAGCCCGGAGGCGAGAGACCAAAGGGCTCGGTTGGAAACAGGTTCAAACTGCTCAACCCACAGAGCATGGGCCTGGAGCAGCACTCTGATGTCAGGAGTACGCAGCATCAGCAGCGCTTCCTACTGCTTTTAACCCCGGCATAGCACGAGCCATTTAACATCTAGTCGCTCTGTAGCCCGGCAGTCCTGGACTACAGCACTCCTCCCGGAAAAACTGCAACGCCGGCCTTTCCTCACTGCTCCTCTCGCCATGCGATGTCTGGGGCTGGTGTGCTCAACACACACACACACACACACACACACACGCACACGCACACGCACACGCACACACACACACGCACACACACACACACACACACGCACACGCACACGCGCACACACGCACACACACACCGTAGCGACACAGTGACACTGCTGTTGATTAATGATGATATGAAATAAAATTACTGATGTTTAATGACACGGCCAATTAAAAATAACGACTGGTTTAACGTTTCTGCAACGCAGGGAACAACCCACGAACAGGGCAAAAGAATCATGATTAGAATACCTTAACAGTTT
This sequence comes from Lota lota, assembly GCA_026745465.1. Lineage (NCBI taxonomy): Eukaryota > Metazoa > Chordata > Actinopteri > Gadiformes > Lotidae > Lota > Lota lota. Next base: position 612,333 of record JACYXH010000085.1, on the reverse strand, counting down.
CTTGAATCTGGCCAGCTGCATGACGAAACCCAGAATGTGTTTTTACACATGTATGCAATGGTGGCTGGTACAATTGTTGTGGAAATGAACAGGGTTGCAGTGGTCCTGTGTGGACACAAGCCAGAGTTGGGGATGCATTTACAAGGCCATCTGCATCTACACCATCTACACTTACCTGTGCCCTCGCTAGCTTGCATGTTTGTTTGGATTGGTCGCAAACACCATCCTTACTCTGACTTTTACAAAGAGCCAGAGATAACAAGGCAATGCTTTCTTTATGCATAACATTTTCAGCCTCATTCGATTTTTGACGTTTTTTGTCCAAATATATACTACGCCCTTAACATATATAATAGAGAGCTTGAAAATAAAGAGTTTGAATGTGTATATAAAAGAGTGTGTACGTATGTGTGTCAGAGTATAGGTTATATATGGCGCATAGGAAGTCTATCTCCCAGGTTGCAGGTCCCCAGCTCGGTCATAAAGCATTTCTCTCTGTTCGACCAGTTAATTGGCTGGCCTGGAAAACCCAGTGCGGCCCTGGCCTCCGAGTCTGCAGTTTATGACTGCTGCAGTCCAAAGATATGACATAAATATACACCTGACTCTCCCAGGGACCTCCGGATTGATGTCCTGCACTCTTGGGGCGTGGGGGGGGGGGGGGGGGGGGGGGTCATTGTTCACAGAGAGAAAGAGCGAATCCGACACAAGCGTTACTGAGTTGTGGATCATTTAGAATGTTATTCCCAGTCAGTTATGGCCGAGGTGATCTGGTTTTTTCTATTCTGTGTTTATGGAATGGTTATAGGATTTCTTTCTTTTTGCTTTAGGCTGCTTCCCGTATCACTTGTCACTGTACAAAAACAACAACAACACATGTATACAGAATACATAGCATTTTTTTATCCGTCGTCTTAAAATGTGGTATTTCACATTTAATTGAAATCCATATTCCTATCTACATGTTTGTGCTGTTCGAGTCCTTTGTGCATTCATTCCTGTTTATGTTTTATGGTGCAGCCTTGTGCTTCTACTGCGGCTGGAGCAAAAACAATGAGGAAATGTTGTAAACAAGCTATGGGGAATGTTACGCAGCATGTATACTTAGACACGCTATAAGTATAAAGCCGCTCGATGCAGTCATGCTCTTCATTCTGGAAGCCTGACATGCGTGTCCCATGGTCAGCAATACTGCTGACACGAAGAGTGAGGGTCTGTCTAATGATATAAAATAGAAGTATTAGTATTCAACTCAAATCTTTACAAAGTTGATATAATAAAATAGAACATTTTACATCAACATATCTTTCGGCCATGTTAGATTACTTTTCTTGATTTTTTTTTTTTTTTACTCAAATGCCCTGAACTACTCCAAAAATGAACATATGTTTATCTCAAATCTTAATTTACACCAAAGGGAGCCCTTTTCCCCCCCGCCTGAAAATGAAGAAATCATCATTTGGAACACAACCTTCCCCCAGTGACAAATGATCACATAATCCCTACTGTGTATTTACAAATGCACAAAGAATAGACACGGAAATCCTCCAAAGTCATTAAGACAAACGTCTATATCAGGTGCCTGTTGCACTGCTAATCAACGCATGCCAAGCCCAATGTCTCCTCATCCCTGTTGTTAGCAGGTCGTCCTGACTGCAGCAGGCGTGGCGTTCTTGCCTTCAAGGGCTATACTAAAATTAAATAATTTACCAATGCATCCTCCTGATCTTTTTCCCTCTTTTCGTGTTTTTCTTTTTCTCCTTTTAGTTTTTGCTTCCACTCTCTCTCGCTCTGTAACCAGCGGCAGCAGAAGCTGTTCTATCCCTGCTGATCTTATCTGTGTTATTAGGCTCATTGCTGCCTGATAACACATCAGCAGGAGGATGTGTTCAGCTGAATGGCTCTCTGTAGCCACTCCTTTCCCCAGTTTGCCGGCACCCGTACGGCATTTGCACGAGTTTGGTGGAAGATTGCCCGGTGCTCAGATCCATTCAAACTTGTGGAAATAAAAATGACTCTGGACTGAGGCCAAAAACTCCCATCGAGATCCAGATTCCCCAATATGTTATTCAGCTAAACATTCAGCCGCCGGTTTGATGCACACCGATTACAGTGGTCTTTCAAATTCTATCGTCGTCAATTGTGACTGACAATAGACATGACAACAGAGCAATAGACATTGCAGTGTGAGCCAGGTGAGAAAATGTTGGCACCTCGATAATGGCTGGGGCCCATGCATTCTCTATGGCCCCACAGGTTTACACACGACTGAGAGGTCCAACAGAGAGCCTCAAATCCCCTCTGAAGTCTACCGCTCCTTACCGTTTGCGTAA
>JACYXH010000085.1:587500-605000 GCA_026745465.1 Lota lota | reverse complement strand
TTATTGTCACAGCAGGGGAACGGGAACGCAAACAGGGCAGGCAGACAGGCACGCTGGCAGGCAGGTAGGAAGGCAGGCAGACAGGCACGCTGGCAGGCAGGTAGGAAGGCAGGCAGACAGGCACGCTGGCAGGCAGGTAGGAAGGCAGGCAGACAGGCACGCTGGCAGGCAGGTAGGAAGACAGGCAGACAGGCACGCTGGCAGGCAGGTAGGAAGGCAGGCAGACAGGCACGCTGGCAGGCAGGTAGGAAGGCAGGCAGACAGGCACGCTGGCAGGCAGGTAGGAACGCAGGTAGAAAACGGCACATGGATCTGGAGAACAAAGGAATCGTGATTAAACAAATACTTAGAGACTGAATGCTTCAGAGAGGCAACACGATACTAAGCGGCCGAGATCTAGACTGACATGTAAAGACAATAGAGGGTCTGGCAGTTAGTGGACGTGCAGACCGAGCAGGTGGAGTAGATGAGAGGATGAACCCAGGGGGCCGAGCAGGCGGAGTAGATGAGAGGATGAACCCAGGGGACCGAGCAGGCGGAGTAGATGAGAGGATGAACCCAGGGGACCGAGCAGGCGGAGTAGATGAGAGGATGAACCCGGGGGACCGAGCAGGTGGAGTAGATGAGAGGATGAACCCGGGGGACCGAGCAGGTGGAGTAGATGAGAGGATGAACCCAGGGGGCCGAGCAGGCGGAGTAGATGAGAGGATGAACCCAGGGGACCGAGCAGGCGGAGTAGATGAGAGGATGAACCCAGGGGACCGAGCAGGCGGAGTAGATGAGAGGATGAACCCAGGGGACCGAGCAGGCGGAGTAGATGAGAGGATGAACCCGGGGGACCGAGCAGGCGGAGTAGATGAGAGGATGAACCCAGGGGACCGAGCAGGCGGAGTAGATGAGAGGATGAACCCGGGGGACCGAGCAGGCGGAGTAGATGAGAGGATGAACCCAGGGGACCGAGCAGGCGGAGTAGATGAGAGGATGAACCCGGGGGACCGAGCAGGCGGAGTAGATGAGAGGATGAACCCAGGGGGACCGAGCAGGCGGAGTAGATGAGAGGATGAACCCGGGGGACCGAGCAGGCGGAGTAGATGAGAGGATGAACCCAGGGGGCCGAGCAGGTGGAGTAGATGAGAGGATGAACCCGGGGGACCGAGCAGGCGGAGTAGATGAGAGGATGAACCCAGGGGGCCGAGCAGGTGGAGTAGATGAGAGGATGAACCCGGGGGACCGAGCAGGCGGAGTAGATGAGAGGATGAACCCGGGGGACCGAGCAGGCGGAGTAGATGAGAGGATGAACCCGGGGGACCGAGCAGGCGGAGTAGATGAGAGGATGAACCCAGGGGGCCGAGCAGGCGGAGTAGATGAGAGGATGAACCCAGGGGGCCGAGCAGGCGGAGTAGATGAGAGGATGAACCCGGGGGACCGAGCAGGCGGAGTAGATGAGAGGATGAACCCGGGGGACCGAGCAGGTGGAGTAGATGAGAGGATGAACCCAGGGGACCGAGCAGGCGGAGTAGATGAGAGGATGAACCCAGGGGACCGAGCAGGCGGAGTAGATGAGAGGATGAACCCGGGGGACCGAGCAGGTGGAGTAGATGAGAGGATGAACCCAGGGGTGCAGACCGAGCAGGCGGAGTAGATGAGAGGATGAACCCAGGGGACCGAGCAGGCGGAGTAGATGAGAGGATGAACCCGGGGGACCGAGCAGGCGGAGTAGATGAGAGGATGAACCCAGGGGGCCGAGCAGGTGGAGTAGATGAGAGGATGAACCCAGGGGACCGAGCAGGCGGAGTAGATGAGAGGATGAACCCGGGGGACCGAGCAGGTGGAGTAGATGAGAGGATGAACCCAGGGGTGCAGACCGAGCAGGTGGAGTAGATGACGGAGTGGATAGCTGGACCAAAGGCACACACAAACACACACAGACATGCGGCGACACACAGGGGAGAGAGAGACTGGCACCGGCTAGGTGGGAGTGTTGGGTGGGACAGTAGCCCCCCTCTGCGGGCGCCACCTGGTGCACATCTACTGTAGAACCAGTCGGGTGCCCACGGTGGAAGTTCCTGATAAGGCCTGGGTCAAATGTCTGGGAACGAGTAATCCACGAACGCTCCTTGGGACCAATGACCCCCACCAAGTCCACCAAAAACAAAGAACTGCGAGTGCACTCTCACTTGGAATCAAGTGCACAGGGAGGCAAGCGGGGGCTGGAGTGTGGTGGCGAGAGCTCCGATTCTGGGATTGTGTGGAATGCGTGGAGCAGGGCAGTATGAGCCCAATTCCAGGCCTCGGACCACCTCGCATGTGGGCTTGAACTGACAGAGCCACATTGTCCTCCTCTGTGCTGGAGGAGGACAGGGGGGGCTGGTATCCGAGATAACAGAGGAAGGAGGCCATACCAGAAGAGGAACTGATGAGGGAGGAATGGGTGCGCTCCACCCGTGACAGCTTGGGACTCCAGGTGGAAGGCTTGGTGGATGTGATGCACCAGAGAGCAGCCTCCATCTCCATCTGGAGAAGATGATCTTCAGACTCAGAGAGACTGGTGACAGTGTCCAGGCTGACTTGGGACCAGGGATGAGTGGGGGGGGGGGGGGGGGGGGGGGGGGGTGGGAGGAGAAAGCCGGAGGGGAGTTTGGAGGACGCCTGGCTCCATGCACACACGGTGCAGGCAGCGATGCATGACTGATGAATGAGGTTGAAACAGCCCAAGAACAGAGCCCACCTATCTTGGCGTGAGTCCCACCGCTTGGCAGACTGAAGATAAACGGAGTTCTTGTGGTCTGTCCATACAACGAAGGGCTGGTCAACTCCAACCAATGACGCCACTCCTCTCTAGAGCCATTTTGACGTCGTCATTTCTTTCTGTAGGGGAAGGTTTGCAGGAAAAGAAACCAGGGTGGAGGTTATGGTCCGTTTGGGACCGCTGAGAGTGGACGGTCCCTACCCCTCGTGTCCGAGGCCTCCATCATCAGTCCACAATGAACTGATGGGCGGGATGGGGTTCGATGAGGACAGAGACGAACTCAACAGATGCTGCGTCCTTCACATGGACACATCAGGCGTCCGTTGGAAGGGAGTTGCAAATTAGGGTTGCGAGCGGGACAGCATTCATCGTTCCGGATGAATCTGCGATGGAAATTCGCAAAGCCAAGAAAACGCTGCAACTGTTTGTGGTTAGCAGCAGTTCCATCTTGACCTGACCGGGGGCGATAACATACCCCAGGAATGCGGGGGCATTGTTTAATCGGAAAGACGTCCAAGGGGAGTGTTTGTCCTCCGCTCGTCGCCCTTGCGGACGTGCTCCAGGAGGACGCCAGGTCCAGTTTTGAGAAGACGATAGCTCCATGGAGGGGTGCGAAAGCAGAACTCATTAGCGGCAGAGGGTCCTTTTAGAACAACTACACATCAGCTTCGCAGGACATTGCAGGATGAATCGCGTTGAGTTGACTACCCAAAGCAGTGTGCGGGTGTTGTCGTATGCTTTTGCAATGTTATGGATGTAACAAAAGGTGATATGGCGCTAATTACTTTTGTCATGGAAAAGACAAACAGCAGCTCAAAAGGGCCGCCGTTCCTCCAGAGGATGTTTGCGTTAGCAGTCCGGCAACGCCAAGCCTTCTCCAGCGTGAGGAGCCCGAGGACATGGTACTGGACCATGACTGTCCAGCACCATCTGGTGCTGGACCAGATGAGCAGCATCCAGACGCATGAACCCCAACAAACCCACCGGATTACTAAGCTGTCTGAGAATTGAAATCACAGCACTCAAACTCATTGGAAAAAATGACAAACTGGAGGACTTTCTCTTTCTTTCACATGCACTGTCTCTCTCAGGTAGCTGTGGTTCTTGTAATGTTCATCAGCACATCAGGATACCCTGAAGTAAGGGTTCACACATGTGAAGCTATTAACAGGCTGGGGGTTGCAAACCGCTAAGAAGGCGGCCCAAAGTATCGACCAGCGCCTGGGATCAGAGAAGAGACACTGTCCCCCTAATGACGATGAAATGAGGAGGAAATGGGAGGTTATACTATTAGATTTGAAATAAACACTTTTCTCCATACATTTATTTAGGAGGCGAAAGCAGATAAAAGTTTAGCCATACCCAGTATCTGGGCAACAGTAGACCATGACGAATGTATCATCACATCTCTGGAGGCACAGCCACTTTCCACAGTTCAGACCTAGTAGACAACCCAAGCAGTCGTTCGGGGGTATATTCAAGCTCTCCCTCTACAATCCTCACCAACAGTGCCTTATTAAGAGCCCAGTAACCAATGTGTATTTGCTGGAGAGTCAGGGTACCTGCATTCTGACATAACACTGTCCCTATTGTGAGTGAGTGGGAGTGCAATGCAAATCAGAAGACTGGGACAGAGGGGGATGGTATTAAGAGTGCCTCTACCCTGTACATCTTCAGCAGTTGGTATTCAAGACAACATGGTAGCAATGTAACAGACTATATGAATTATCCTGATAATTAATGTACAGCTCATATTGCCTTGTACACCAGATCAGCATGCTTCATACCAGGGGTGTAATGTGTCAAAATAACAACTTGCTTTGAGAAGTCAGAACTATGTCACTATTACAGTTAGTTAGATCAAATGTCTTTCTAGCCAGGGAGGCACAGCACCCTAAGAAATTATGAGTCCTTATTGCTGGAAAAAGTTTTAATAAAATTAGTAATTACGTATGTACCATGTCAAAATCCAATCAAATCAAATTTATCGTCATGTCACAATTCCACGAGTATTAAGATATGTGAAATTCTTGAGTGCAGAACTCCAATGCAACAATGCAGTAGTGAAATACAATAACATGTATATCATTTCTATTTCTTGCATGAACAGCTTGCTTTATGTTCTGAGTTTGGCTTGAACTGGGCAATCCAAAACATGCAGTATTTTCTCATTATCATGTTCTGCACATGAGTTTGAATATATAGGGTAGTTGTTTATCTAGATGTTGAGTCCACTTTGCCAATATTTACACCATTAACTATTTATTGGCATTATTCTATTTTTGAGAAAGTAGGACAACTAATATTATAAATAACCACCATAACCATTCAAGGTCCTGAACGGACTGGTGACACTGCACACCACGAGAGCATCACACCAGCGGATGGACTACCACTAGCTCACAATGGTGAGCAGTGAGTAGAGTCCGTGGTGAGCGCCTGCCAGAAGAGTGCTCAACATCTGGGATGGTTGTGCCACTCTGGGATCTTGTGTCAAACAAAGAGGACCAGCAGTGGCTCCATCAGGATGTCAAGGAGTTACCGGGACATGTTGCGGTCAACCAAATTCCTCAGCTACAGCAATTCAGGAATATTGTGAAATGGCATTCACCACATATATATTCAGATGTCATGAACATACAGAAATAACTCCTTTAGGTCCGCTGAGTACAGATGAAAGGAAACCTGCAGAAATCCCCCAGGCTCTGCAGTTCATCCGTGATAGGTATGTGCCTTACATTCCTTTAGATGTTGAATGGGAGACAATAATAAAGCTAGTGGTTAGGATCCTCATTACAGGTGATCAGTTATAAAAAATAAAAAATAAAAAGTTAAACAAGCAAAATGCTGATGCAGCCATTAGGTCGAGGGAAAATGCAAAGAAGGAACAAAACAAACTGGCCGGCTTACTTCTACTAATGGCAGAATTCCATTATTCCATGAGCTTCACAGACCTGGTGTTCAAGGACCAGTACAACACTGGCTCTCATGAGGCTGGGAACGTGTACCAGCTAAGAAACCTGATCGATCAAAAGGATCATACCAAACGTGGATTGGAGAACACTTTCGGCCCTGCTATGACTTCCTCCATGACTGGTTGGACAGACACATGTTCAAAATAGCAGACACCTATGTTATGAATGAAGGAGGCATGGTGATGGGAAATGTTGCAGAGAACACCGAAAGACAAGCCAGCAATGTAGATGCAACGCTTACCACGCAATGAACACTGTTGGTGGAGAAGGAACAAAAGTCACCCTTGACTTGAACTGTTGCCACTATGTTTGGTACACGAAGGACCAAATGCAACATCATTGTGCCAATGTTAAGTTTCAAATTGCACAAGAATGAGCAGGATAATTGGGGCTCAAACTGCTCTAATGCAGGCTTATGATGAAGACAGTGGCCTAAGTCTGGGAGACATACACCCTGCTGAGTTAACAGAGGCTTCCCAAACTACCAGTTGAACCAGTTGCACAGACTAAGTCAAGAAGCCCTGGTTATTCGGATAAGTGACCGGAAAGTAATTGGACTTCATGATGAAGGGAAAGAGATTGAGGAGCAGATGCATCTATTGCACCAGAACAACAGACACTTGAAACAAGCACGTCAGCATGAGCTTTGTTCAGACAGACAGACCGACATCCGACAGAGTCCTACTAGCGGCTGGTCGCAGCTAAAAAGTAAAGCTATTTGTCTGGTTTTGAATTGTCTCTTGTCAAATAGTGTTAACTTGCTAATAGCAATTTTTACTTCACCCTTTGAAAATGTAAAAAAAAAATATATATATATGGAAAGTCAAAGGCTGTCTGTTATCATCCTTAGTCCAATCGAAATCAGTCTTTCCAAAACCACCTGGATAACTTTAATGTTAAGTGTTCTGCTCCAGACCTCATCCATGTCTTTTTTTTATACATTCGTCAAAGTAACAAATGTAGGTCTATAACATCTACTAAACTATTCTTAAGAAAAATGTCTTTCCAGTAATTCAAACCAGCACTATTGCAGAGGTGCAGAGGCCTTTTCAACAACATCAAAGATGGCCGCCGCTGAGGCAGAACAGTCTGTTGATTCCGCTATCGAGACAGTATTAAACAAACTGGACGGTATGTTTTCACTAAAAGAACAAACGACTGCACTTAAAGCGTTTGCTGAGATGAAGGATGTGTTTTTTCCGTTGCTCAGTGCTGCGTCACCCGATTGTCATATGATTGGTTGAGGGCCTATCCAATGGCGTCTAGAGGCGTTTTGCTCTGCGCCCGTTGGTGACGCCCTTTGGAAATCGAAAGAGGGTTCCAGACTAATTGCAGTTTGAAATTTGTCTGCCGATGCCAGACTACCAATTTCCAGGAAAGGAAATGCAATACTGGTAACAATGTTCTTTATTAAAAGCTTAATGTGATTCATTCAGTCATTCATGGGAAAGCACTCACTTTGAGAACTTATATACTCACTTTGATAACAGAATATCGTTCTGTAGCAAACTCCACTGCTACACGCCACCTAGGTGGCTGCCATACTCCACCTAGGTGACTTTCCTCGGACTCCCCCAAACAAATGGACACAGGGTGGTGATGTTGAAAGACCCGTTTATTGTAAAGGTTGCGTAGGATGACACAAGACAGCTGGTGCTCCATGTTGCCATGCAGGAGAGCTCTCCCTGAGTGTGTGTGGTGATGGCTGGTTTAACCTGTGCACATTGATTACTCAATGTGCAACAGGTGTGCAGCCTCACCCAGCTCCAGACTCCAATCAGTCTGACTCGGGCCAGGTGAGGCTGCTTAAACCAACCATCATCCACACACACTCCCACACGTTCTTATACCAAATATAAATTGCAACGTGCAACGCACATATTGTTATTTTAAAAAGCTCTCCAGAAGCTGTGATGAAGACTTTTCTATAGAAAAAAGCCAGGTTTAACTTTTGTTACATAGTACAACTTTGGACAAAACTGTTTGCACAAGGACCCTTATTCTTGCCTTCCTATGTCAATAATTACGTGTTTACAATAATGCACACAGGACAAAGCAAAGAACCAAAAACAATGTTATCTGTTGTCATTGAGATAATTGTAATCAGGGCAAAATCATATTCTTTACTCAGGTTAAGTTAGTCTTTCCAAATGCCCCAAGATCATTGAGAGCTGAATCCTCTCCATCATCATCCTCAGGCCAGTCCACATTAGTCTTGTCCAAAAACCACCTGGAAACGTTCATAATTGATTTGTCTTGCCGCACTTCAGAGAGAGAATGTCCTCTAAAAGTTGTATCATTATTCTATGTCGTTGATGCCCTAAATTAGAACGAATTACTTTTTCATTGATTCATTAATTATGGTTTCAAACTACAGTGTGTATTTTGTCAACAGCCACTACAACCAGCCTCTACAGAAACAACGGTGTTTGTAGAAGCCGTCTAAACTTCTAAAGCTTGGCCAAAAATGGTTTCTGGTGTACCGACAACAAGGTATAAATCTGGTGGCAATCAGGTCATCGATGTCCTCGTTTTGTCTCACATATGCGGCTGGAATCCCCTTTGCTTTCAACTGTACCTGCTCCTCCATTAAAAACAGCAAAGGGCTTATGACCAGCGCCATATATTTTATGTATACATATACGTATTATAGTTGGCCTGGCTTGATAGACCAACCTTTTCCAGAACCCAGTTGGTAAAAAAGTCTCGCTCTGAAATCTTGGTGTTGCGTTGTTGCAGGAATCTCCCTATTGGCATTTCAATCTCAACTCTCCTTCACCTGAATATTTTAAATAACCATGAGCTCCATTTTCTGTAGTCCAACACAACAAACTCTGCTGTCTCCAGCTCGCACTCGACTTTCCACTGCTCTCTTCCTGCAACAACTCAACTCTCGCGAGACTTCTCGTTAAACGAGAAATGTTTGGACACAAAAAAGAAACCATGATTGAGCAAAAGATAAAGAAACAACTTTGATTACTCTGTAGAGATCCTTTTCATAATGATAGCTTATAATCTGAGCCTGTCAGTGGCAAAAACAAGCACCTTTAGAAGACTTCCTTTGCAAGGGGCTATTGGCCAAAAGGTTAACATTGCAGCCAGTTTTCGCAGATTAAGGTTGCTGCATCCAATTTCAAACATTGTTGTCCACATTAGACCCTTAGACCCAAACATAGGCTCCAGAGTTCCTTTAAGAACAGAGCTCAACGAGCCAGTGAGTCGGGATACGTGTATAAAATATACCCGATTTATTGACAGAACAGGGGATAGCGGAACGGGAAGGCCAGGTGGACAGACAGGTAGGTAGGCAGGCAAGCAGGCAGGCAGGCAGGCAAGCAGGCAGGCAGGCTGGCAGGCTGGCAGGCTGGCAGGCAGGCTGGCAGGCTGGCAGGCTGGCAGGCTGGCTGGCAGGCTGGCAGGCTGGCAGGCAGGCTGAAACCAGAAGGGGGAACTGGAGAGCAAAGAAAACGCAATTACACAACTACTTAGAGACTGAACGCTTCATGCTAAGCGGCCGAGAGGTAGCCTGACGTGTCAAGACAAACGATCTGGCGATGAGTGGATGAAGACTGGATGGCTGATGCCTGGACCACGCCCACACACACACACACACACACACACACACACACACACACACAGACATACACACACACACACACACACACACACACACACAGACATACAGCGACATACAGGGGAGAGAGAGACTGCCACTGGCAGGATGGAAGTGGAGGGTGTGACAGTTCCAAAATGCTAAAGTGTCTGTGTTGAACCTTAACACCGACATACGACCCTATAGAACAGTGGTTCTCAACTGGTGGGGCGTAATCCATATGAAGGTCACAGCGCATATGCCGGACCTTTAGAAAAAACACATTAATTAACTAATGTTTCAATGTTAATTCATGTTTCAATAGCTTACTATTTAACTGAGTCCACTCCCGAATATTGCAGTTTTTAATTGCTTAATGTTTTTAGCAGAACATGAAGGCATTGTTGATTACTGCATTATTTGTAAATATATAATGTAATTATTTTTGGGTCATGACTTAATGACTAATGACGCATGTGGGTCTTGAGGTCTCTACCAGTTAAGAACCTGATATAGTGTACAACGAATACTAATATAATATATATTTTAATACTTCCATATTTGTTATTATTAATTTAATATATTTGATGTGTCACCATTTCTATATACTGATGTGTATATCTATATACAGTATGTATTTATTTTTTAAATAAATACCAATGTGATATAGTATAGAACCATTTAGCTGTGAGCTAAATGTTTGTATTTTGACTGGTTTACTCTTGGTTGCTGATTGTCATCTCATTGACTTTAATCAGCCATCCATCAATGTGACAGCGTTCTAAGAATAAAGGTTTTTCGTCACTAGTTAATTAATCTGCCCGCTCCTGTCTGCCTGCATTGTTCAATCATGGGGTAAATAAAGGCAGTCATGAATGTAATTGTTTGTTTTCTGTGCAGAGTTTGGAAAAAAGGCACTTTTTCATCTCAAGGAGCTGTGAAAGTTGCCCTTTAGTTCGTGCTCGCCAAAGGTACCTATCTCAGAAAGCAAACATCACAGTGGTTTCTATAAATGTCACATTTCAGAACTCCTCTGATGCATTTGCTTTGGTTTGATTATATAACTACATAACTAGTACTACGTTTTGTCCTTCTGACCGTCAAGGAGCATCGACTGATGATTCTTTAATGTGATGGGGACGTTTGAAGTAGTATCTGTAGGTGCTAGTGACACGAAAGCTTGTCATTCTAACATAAATATTTAGCTGAAATGAGCATGTAAAGGGGGTGCAAAGGTGGACTAGAATAAAACAATTTATAGAGAAAAGTTCCCCCGATGGATTGATTCATGGATGGGTACCTTTTATTCTTGATAAATGTATTCTGCTTCAGATGTTTTTAATGGAGTAAATAGCTGCGGTAGAAAAGTGATATAGTGCAGTTTTAAATGTGTTGTCCCCAGAGATTTAAAAAGCATCTCAGATTAGCATGGAAGAATGTGTGGTGAAAACAACTCTATGGCAGATCTCTACTGCAATGCCCCTGTTTTCAGGTGGCTGTCTGAGTCTTCATAGATGTAGTCTCATAAAACAGACTTTAGATTACTATAAAGTCAACTGGCAGACGGCTCGATTCTGAGTGAACGGGTCTTATGCTTCATGTTTGTTTCAACCAATAATGTTGCTGACGGCAGGATCCGTACGTAATTGCAAACACAAATGCGACCCTCTATAGTACACTGTTTAAACTGTAGAAATACCCTCTTTTTTTTATCTTCTTCTGAAGCTTCGTTCTTTCGCGCGCATTACTTTTCTTCGGTAGAATATCTCCGTAACAAAACAGGAAACTCCTGTTCCCCCCCCCCCCCCCTCCAGAAGTTCTGTTATAGTAGGACTGCTGGACCTGACATTACCATGGCTGTTATGGGGAGCAACACGCCACCATCAAAACACGTCGTCCGACACCCTCATTCGTTTGATTTCCCCCCAATTCAGGGATGACAGGTGACTGGAAACCACTGTCTGTAAATGAACGATGAACAACTAGTGAGAAACCTGAACATAGGGTATGATCCATCCCAGGGGTGAGATGGTAGCCAGCTGCTGTCATCGGTGCGGAGTGAGCAACAAAAACACAACCAAGTTCAACGAATAAGCCCAGAAAGGGCAAACTATTTACAGAGAAAGGCATAGATTAGACAACGTGGCAGTATTTCTCTCTGCCACCCGATAGAAACTAAAACCAAGCTTCTCCTTGGTATCGGCCCAGATGTTAGCCTGCACCATACGCACTCATTAAGGAGTGCCTTAACCCCAGCATTGCTATTGATCGTAACATTTGTCAAGGGAAGCAAGGACACGGAAAAACGAATGGTAAAATAATGAACACAATAAGCAAGAATGATATAGAGAGAATGGGAATATAATAAACATTATACACAAGCATGATAGAATTTGTCAGGAAAAGCAGATGGACTAGATGTATCGTGTGTATCAAATAGATAGTGTATGTAGTATATTCAATGATCATGAATTCTCACAGTAAACCATTTCAAGGTGAGACAACAATCTTCTACACTAGCACGGTGTCTCAACCATGGGGCCCTTGGGCTCTCCTGATCAGCTTTGTTCAGGCTCAGCTGATGATTGGTCCAATGGGACATCTCTGATATTACAACTAGGGGCAGGAGTGTTTTGTATTGGTTATTATGGATAGAACATCCACCGTGTCACATGTCACTCCCACCACTGCTGGGAGCCAATGGTAGCCTGGGGCCTCACATTGTCAATAGACTGTTCTGGTCCCATATTGATCCAACCTCTATAAATGACAATTTTTGTGTTTATTTTATATTCTTCTTTTCTTTCTTTATTACTTAACCTTTATTTAACCAGCTTGGTCTCATTTGAGCTCTAGCGTCTCTTCCACAAGAGATACCTGGCCAAGACAGTGTCATTCAGTACGTTAAGACATACACCACAAACAGTATTTTACACATTGAATCAGGCAGAGAGAAGAAGACCTACGAGGCCGGCCAGATACACTGACCTGCATCAGGTTCAGTCACAGTTTGACCCCTGACCCCCAGAGAGAGTCATATGAGTAGGGCTCATAACACTAATTATGGGTCTGCTGCTTTTATGTATCAGGGCACGGGTAGTAGACTAAACTAGCAAAGCTAAGTCTACTGCCCTGTGCCCTGGTTCATAAAAGGAGCAGACCCATAATTAGTGTTATGAGTGACACCTGTGTTTGCCCTACAATGACTCCGTCTGTCTTCTCTTGTTCTGTGGCTCATTCATGACGAGGGCCTGGAAACTGGATGGCTATAGTTCAGGCGCTGTCCTGTTATACAGAGCAGGTAGTGTATAAAGTATTATTCTTTTTCGGCATCAAATAATGTTAGACAACTTGGGCGCGGTAGTTATGGTTCTGTTCACAGAGCTGTGAACAACAATTTGAATGTTAAACTAGCTGTACACGTTTTTTAACTCTCTTGCAAAGAGATACTGGAAAAGCACACATTTAAAGAAGACACTAATATATACAGAAAGTACAACTGGTATTTAAGTTGGGACGGATGTTCTATTCATAAATATATTTCATGTGCATGAAAGAAATCACAGATGGTTGGAAGTCTTTTATTACGGTTTAGTAAACCAAGAAAATGATGAAATGGATTTCTACAAGTTCTAAAGCCACCAGAAAAGCCGTTCTGATGCCAACCTCAGCTGCAGCGTACAGTGTGGGGGCCTTTTAAGAACCCTGTTAGGGCCCACACAGGCCGAGTGGGCCCCCCAAGGAGGAGAAATGGAACAGGTAGAAAATACCAGAAATGATGAACGGATAAAAAATATAACTTGCAATGAAATACTGCAACAACAACAAAAAAGATGTGTATAAATAAATAGTCTCAAGAATAATGTATAAAGTCAGATTGCTGACGACCTCAAATCTGGGTGGACTTGGTCTTTCTCTTTCTTTGTTTCAAGTGGTGCTGGAGGCGAGGTTCTGTAAGCATGTAATTGGCGAACTGAAACTCGGCCAGCAGCAGTAGACTGTAAAAAAAAGTGTCTGTAAAGGTTTCAAATCAAGTAGACAGTGGACTGGCCACTGTAGAAATACACACAGCTACATTTGAGTTCTCTCTGCTAGAAAATCTCCGTCACAAAATGTGAATCAAGGCGTAGCTCCACCCCTTGCCATTTTTGGTTTTGCTGCTGCCGAAAGTTCAGCTATTACATAGTAGGACTGCTAAGATTAATGAATAAAAAAAAAAAGATCACCAAACACCTATTGACAAACAGAGTTCTGATGGAACTCAAGGGGACGGTTCGGCAAAGGCAAAGCAATATGGGCAGGAAATACAAGGTACTAGAACAGAGTATAAAAGCTTAAAGGCACTGGAGCTCAAAACAAATAACGAAACGCACCCAAAAAATTAAATTCAGTACTAAGGCTTAAAAACTGTCCTGTACTAATTCGCATCCCAAAACTGATGATCTTAGCAACAAAACGGCTTATCTCATACATCAAAAACTAAGATCCTTATTGTTATGACGATCGCATGTGCACAAAAGTGAATAAATGGATGTATCAAAGGTGTTTGAAAACAAACTCATCTATGATCTCCCAAGAAATGAGGTAATGGGGTGTGTAAATTGTGGTTCTGCAAATCTATCTATGGGGTTGAAATGTAGTTAAATTAATTTCAGGGCGTTATTACACGTGGATGTGAATATAGATGTGCTATGTTGTCAGTATTAGATAGCTATATTTGTAGTTGGTGGTAGCATTGGATTTGTGGGACTTTATGTTTGTTAGTTTAGTAGTTTTAGTAGAGATATATAGGAAGAGCTACACTTGTCTCTTACACAAGTTAAACATTATACAAAATTGCTTGGTGTTCAGAGAATGTGACACACACACACACACACACAACACAACACACACACACAATACATCCATATTTTCTGTTTGATACGTAGACATGAGCGAGTAAAACACTGATGTCTGAAAGTGATTGTAGGTTTTCTCTGGGGGTACTCTGAGTAGTGGTATGTATAGTGAACTGGGAACTCACAATACATAGGGAATGTTAATTTGGGTCTTTAAACATGGATTTATTTGGTCTTTAATTGAGTACAAACGTAAAGTGTAAGCATTTAGAAAAGAGAAAGAATCATTATAACATTTGGAATTGTTTAGTTTAATGCATAAGCATTTAAGGAGAAGAACATCCATAACATTCAATGTCTTTCTAGTTTATTTGGGTCTTATTGGAGTATTGTGTTTATATAACATAATAAGTCGGGGTTTGTGATCTGATATGGAAAGAGTGGCTTTAAAACTTCTTAGAAGAATAATTACCTATTTAAAACGTGTGTGCTTTGTGCTTCACTATTTCTCTTGATGATACTTCTCGGAAAGTTTGTTGTGGATAAACTTCAGCTTGCATCCAAATTATTGCCTTTGCAATTGGTGTGTGAAAGTATTTTTACAGTGGAACGAAAAATAGAAAACAACAAAAAAAGGGCTTAGAGAGGGAGGCTTTTGCTCAAACACTTGTGGGAGGTGGGGGAGGGTATTTAAAACGACGTGTATTAGGGTGTGATATGTATCGCCAATGGTGGGGTACATATTGTGGAGAGTTTATTGGGAGGGTTTCCTCCTCACTTTGGGGGGTTTTGGATTGGTGGGGGGGGGTTAGATTGTCTTTCGTGCGGAGGGGTGGATGTTGTGCTGTGTTCGAGCGGGGAGAATGCTGTCTCAGGACGGAGAGTGTGATTCCTCGAGTAAGGAGTCGCATGTATTGATGGTAGTGTTCGGGGTGACTGGAAAGCTCATGCTCTATAATTCTGTATGTTTGTGAGGAGGGTGTGAGACAAGTGTGTATGGAATTTAGAGTTTTGAAGAATTTTAGAATTGTTTTTTGAAGGGCTCCTTTGTATTTATTTTTTTTTAAGGCCTAGGTTATTTTTGTTATTTGTCTGGTTTTTTTTATGGTGTTTTTTTTGTTTGGTGTTGTTGTGTTTTGAGATTATGTGTATGGGTTTTGGTTTGGTTTAGGAAAGAGTTATAATAGACATAATTAGGGTTGAAAGGGCGAAATGTAAAAAGAGTTAGAAGGAATAGTGAATTAAAGAAATTATGAAAACATTGGTGTGTTTTAGTTCTGGCTGTAAATCATACAGATCCTTATCCATTCACTTCCATTTAGTAACATTTTTCAGGTTCTCTGAAAGAGATGCTAGACCACATCCTTGTCATACAATCAGGTAGATAGAATGTATTTACAAACCTACAGCGACTTCTCCATGGGGGGTCTTTGGTGGTGACCCCCCACCAAATAATCTTGAACCTTGTCACTAAGTGTTAATGAGCTGGATTGACCAAAACAAGCACAGAGTCACTCAAGGTCACCCTTTTGAGGTCCGCCCCCCCCACGCAGCTAGGGTTAATCTAGCCGGGTGTGATAAAGTCCTCTGGGCGAGCATATACAAACAAACACACAAACACACACACACACACACACACACACACACACAAACATGCGTATTTCACATGCTTTCCTATGGTAAACACTGTTTCCGTGGCGAGCCACAGGAAGTGATTAAAGCACTGTGTCTTCACTCATATACCCCCCCCCCCCCCCCCCCCCCCCCCCCCCCACCTCGTCCAGTGATCTCTACCTGCTGTTTGGATAGACAATGAAGAGATCTCTCTCTCTGTCTCCCGCTAAGTCGTGGTGTTTACTCGAAAGCAATGGACAAATCCACGTCAAGATTATGACGTGAAGCTAACCCTAGCTCCCACGCCGTTTGCTGCTGAAACATGTGAGGGGTGTTGTTTGCGCGCTGTCTTTATTTAGTTCAATCCTGCCCTCGTGGTTGAACAACGTAAAGAATGTGAGCCAGCTTACTGCAGCGCCGCTGAGTGAACACCAAACCAAATATTCTGTGAGATCAAATTGCCCCTCTTTCCTCGACATGCACGCTGTTTCTGTGCGAATCAAGAGAGGAATCCCTTTCCACCATTTGCGGCATTACCTTTCTGCGCTACAGCAGATACTTGGAAACCAGGTAAGTTCCAGGTGCCAGGTTTCTTTTCTGAAGGCATAGAACATCAAATACTTCAAGGAAAAGGTACAAAGCATTGTGGGGGTTTTGATGTCTCCTCAAGAGAGCGGGCGGGGGGGGGGGGGGGGGGGGGGTTCTTTCTGGAATTACAAAGTGACCTCGGGTTGTTCCGACCAAACCAAATCAAGCGTTGAGCCGGAGCGCGGGAGAGGCTCCCTGGAACCTCAAAGAAGGCAGGTAAGTTGGGGGGGGGGGAACGTCCCTGCGCAGTGGGTGCTGCAGTGCGCTCTGTAGCCAGGGAACGTGTGCGCGTGGTGCCCATTGTATTTCCATCATTCCACAAGATGGTCGCACCTTTTTCCACCTCCGTCGTGGATCTTTCCCCAGTCGTTCCCGACAATCCTCTCTCTCTCTCTCTCTCTCTCTCTCTCTCTCTCTCTCTCTCTCTCTCTCTCTCTCTCTCTCTCTCTCTCTCTCTCTCTCTCTCTCTCTCTCCCTCTCTCTCTCTCTCGCGCGCGTCTCCAAAGCTACAGAGGATGACATCCCTGCTGCGTTGAACCGGTCCGTACTCATCCAACTTTCAATAAAAGCAAACATTGCTCTGGGCAAAAACACAAGTAGCGCGGGCCTCTCCATGTGCACAGCTGTGTGTTTTAATGGGGGTGGTTGCCATGACAGCTGTTTGGAGTGAATGGAGAGGGAACTTAGCTGGAAGGTTAAAACAGCAATACAAGCCTTAAGTGACAGCCCCGCACGTGTGGCATTCTGCTGCGTTTGTTTGTGTGCGTGGGTGTGTGTGTGTGTATGAGAGAGAGAGAGAGAGAGAGAGAGAGAGAGAGAGAGAGAGCGAGAGAGAGAGCTTGTGTGCATGTGTGGGTGGGTGACTCCTCGCCATAAATCCAGGCGAAAGTTCAAATAGGGATCACTTCAATTGCCCCCTCAAAGCGAGGCGTCTCTCTCCGCCTTGCCTCCTCGCCTGGCGCCTGCCATCGGTAATTGATCTGGCAGCGGCACTTACCATCTGGGTCTCCAGTCTCTCCAGATAGCGTGTTAGAGATCGTTCAACAGCCCACAACATCCCTCCGATCAAGTGCTCAGATCTATTTGGTCTCGCTAGGATGGATCTTCTGAAAGGGTGGTCTCACGTTTTGAAATGGACCGCTAT
>JACYXH010000085.1:575000-582500 GCA_026745465.1 Lota lota | reverse complement strand
CATGCATTTTGCCGCATGTTGGATAATTTGTACATGAGACCTTATAAATATAAATTAAATATGGATGACCACACACAGCATGACTGCGTGTCAAATTTCCAGAACAGAGGGAAAGTGCTGTGAGGTTCTTCAAATACCTTGGGGTACCAGCAAAGATTGAGGAAAATAGTCAAATGTAAATGTTAGTGTTTCCTTAAGTTTGATCGTACTGTTTTGGTTAAGGGATGTACTCTATATCAAGGACCCATTAAGGACTGATATCCTCATCAAAGCTACCAAGCCTTAATTATAACAGCGTTTTCATTCTTTATAACTTGGCTGTTCGCGGGCCAGTGTTTCATCATTTGCATCCTCTGCTGGGCAGAGTGCTCGACAGCAAGAACACCCCAATGTCACAATGTGCCAAGTGGCAGGAAAGTGCACCGCTCTCGCACTCAGACCGCCGTGGCAGCAGGTTGCCGTGGTTTCAGAGCTCCGGCCAGACGGACGGCTAATCGCAGAAGCAGCAGGCAGAGCTTGCGTTAGCCCCGTCTTTCTGGACGTGCTCTGGGACAGCGCAGCGCCTTGTTCCGTTTAATAGGCACGCCTTGCGCATGCTGTTCCCCTGGATGTCTGGCCGGCTGCTTGTCTGGCCGGCTGCTTGTCTGGCCGGCTGCTTGTCTGGCTGGCGGTTGCGGGAGATGGTCAAAGAAGTCTGGAGGACGGGCCGTGTCTTGGCTATGCCTGCTGGCCCGGTTATTTTCGGCTGCATCATCTGCCAACCAAAGTGGTTTAAAATATTCGTAGCGTTTCTGCCTCACACAGACCACTGCGTACTTGTTGGATACCCCCAAAGCATTCAGTTATTTGTCCGATTGCTGACGCGTTGGGATCCGAACGCATCATGACACATTTCCCATCGATGATGAAAAGCCTGGATGAGAAAAACATTGTGCCGCCATGTTTTACATTACTAGTGTTCACGATATGTTCAAAGGTATGCATAGTATCTATAGCATTGAACTCCTTTATTATTACCTATTATTATTATTATTAATACTTTTTTATATATTGGGACTTGATCTAATGTATTTGTTAGACACTTTTTTTTTTTACTTTTAGGTGGACATCGTCAGCGGTTTCTCCAAAGACCCATCAAAGTCCTGCACCGTGTAGGAGTTTTACTGCAAATAAAACCGCAACTTTCCTAAATCCAAGTAGAACCACGGGGTGAGGGAAGTGGATGTCTTCTCTGGATAGGGATGTTGGCACCGTGCTTCCTCCAGTGGCTGGCCCCCCTCCAGAGGGGAGCCCCCGCTCCGGGAGATAACAGCCACCGCTATTTGAGGTCGATTGTATTGAGTCTGGATTTCTGTCTGTGACAAGATTAGCTCGGAGACGGGGACGTTAGGTAAGCTATAATTTGAAAAGAATGACTGTGTATGGATTATCTGTGCCCTTGTTGACCTCGACAACAATACTTTTACTCGCAATAATGAAACCATCAGGATTAAACTGTGCTGGTGCCGCTTCAACAAACAAAACGGCGTTGTAGAGAGACCCAGTCTATTATACAACAGCGGTGTAAACCAAATTAAGCTCCTATTTTGTTTGCTTAGTTTTTATGTAGTAGTTTATGGCGCTAATGAAATAGCAACTGGATTAGTTGCTATTCCATGACCTCGGGTAATCCCGGCCTCTGAACCTGCGATGCGGAGGCAATCAACACAGGAACCACCCGCCAACCGCCCCCTGCTGTGGCCACCGTTTTTACACTCGTGTCCAGTCTTTGCTCAACAAGGCTTCACACAGAGTCCTCACCTCTGAAACGACCCACTCCTCCCCCACACACAATGGCAAATGTCTACGCTCTCAGCCACTGGACTTGCCGACAGGCCTGTATCAAAGAGGTGTAATGGCGGTGACTGCAGCAGGTGTAGCTCATCAAGTTAATTAGGGTTCTGTAGGCATGCCAGTGCTGATAATTAACATGAGGTGCACCTGTGTTCACCTCTGCTATAACACCTCTGTGATGAAGGCCTTCAGGGCGTGCTCTTTAGTTCTGGCCTGCCTTTGGAGTCTACAGTAACACTAGAGTCTAGAGCAGTGTTCCGTAGGCCACGATAGCTTTTAAATCAGATGACAGATGTCTTGTTCTGCGTCACACGTTGCGTCCTTCGTGGGTATATGCTAATTTTACCTAAATGCCACTACTGCACACTGGACAGCTGTAACTATGTATTTGCGGTTGAAAGTTCTCTGTAGCGCCAAGCCGTTTAGCCTGCAGTGCATACGTAGCTATCCCAGAAGCAGCGGGGGAGGTTAAAGGGGGCAGCAGAGTTTCTTACTTTGTAGATGCACATGGCAAGGGGACTAAAACGTAATGTCCCAAGAAGATAATCATGAAATCACAAATTTCAAATGGAATCATTAAACACATTGCACTATAGTGTAATGGGCCAGAAAATACACTTAATGTATAAATATTAGTTTACAACGATAATGAACACAATGCTTTTCTGCATTCAGTCGTTCATTTATATTTGTCGTGTGCTCACAGAGCAAACAGTTTCCTATTTCAATTGTAGTTTTAAGTAAATAGAATGATTAACAAGTATTGGAATTGAACACGCTTAGTTTTAACAATTCGTACGCTGACATTCTTGGGTCTATGAATGTAGCCGTGTTCAGATGTTAACGGCATGGGCTTTTGTGCAGCAGCAGTTCCAGCGCAGTCAACCATCGCTTTATTTTTCTCTATGCGACTGAAAACTATAAAAACCAAATTCCCAATCATAGCATGCGACTACAATGCAAATCACCCGAATACCCCAAAACCAATTAACCAAAAAAAAAAAAAAAACGGTAATTGTTCAAATGAAGCCATATTTCTCTAACTGTGCCCACTGGCAATAAGCGACTGCCATTGTGACAACAGAGATCATGTGGTCATGGTGGCGTCCGCTGAAAGACTCTGCTACGTGTGACACGCTGCTGCACGAGCAAACATCAACGAGCAAAGGGGGACAGACGTCAACGTCCTGCAAAGAAATCATGTCACATGTTCGCAGCGTGTGGGCGCTGCCGGGCTGTGTGTGATGCCATGATGAGGGTGTGTTGGCGTATTCTGCGCTGCTATTCTGCGCATCTTTACCTCCCACACACACATCCATGGTGGGGAGGGGGTTGCAGCGCCACACAATGGGTGGCACTGTACAGGTCCGCCGTAGCGCCTGCCTCAGTAACTCACTTCGCCGCGTGGGAAGATTGAAAAGCCGGCACAGAGGGGACATGTCGTTATTACACCGCCTGCGCGGTGATTGGCTGAGCCTGGAGATCAGACCCAAAGAGCCACCCTGTCAGTCCAGCTTGTTTTGTACATTGGCCCCTAGGGGCTCCTACACACACACACACACACACACACACACACACACACACACGCACACGCACACGCACACATACACACACACACACACACACACACGCGCACACACACGCGCGCACACACACACGGACCCTGCAACCCTCCTGTCTCACACACAGAAGGTCAGAAGCAACAACCTACAGACATCAGTACATTGATATTCATTCAGCTGGTACACAGTAACACACAAGGCCTTTTGCACACACAAAGAGGATATTTAAAGAAAGATGGGAAGATATTAATGATTTAATATCAAGATCAATGAAGAAGGCAGGGCTATACTTAGACGATTGGAAAATGGCATGGGATTAGGGCGGAGTCATGATAATAACAAGGAATCATTGACTCCATCATTCCTCCTTTCCGTATTGTAGCAGTCTCATGCTACAAGCTATGGCAGTTGCTAAGGTAAGGCGTGCAGGTCGTCTTGGCAACCAAAGATCTGTTGGTATGATTTCCTCTTACTAGTTAGTAATTCAATGGATACATTAAAGAGGTTGGAGTTAGGTGCATCTTGCCCAAGGATGCCTAAAGGTTGACACCGCAAACATCGGGGTTCAAGCCGTCCCAGTTTAGCGCTGAGGTGCCCCTGAGCAAAACCCCCACATCTTACATGGCTTAACAGCCCACTACTGGCCACCCACGTGTGGATGTGAGGCACACGTTGTTTGAGTGGCTGTCGACTGAGGCAAAGCACTATAGAAAGTGAAGACCATTTACACTGTATCGTTCCTTTTTATTGGGGGGGGTCATTTCAAAGAAACTAGCTTTCCCCTCAACCTTCCTTCTTCCAGGAAAGGAAAATTGTCCTGAAAGCAGAGATACATGTACTCAAGCGCAGTGCGTGTGTGCGTGCGTGCGTGTGCGTGTGCGTGCGTGCGTGCATGCGTGTGCATGCGTGTCCAACAGTGTGTCGACTCAGGGCTTTACATGGTCCGCAGTGTTCATCAAATGGACACTGACAGGGCTTTCAAACGCCTCGCCACTCGGTGAGCAGTCTGTGTGACAGATACTCGTTAATTATCCACAGGTGAGGTCGCAATCTGCCACCTTCGACCGGCGCTCTGCCCATCTCCCGCTTACGTGGAGTTAGCGATCGCTCAAGAACTCTGCGAGTGTCTCAGCACGGTGCTTGTGTTCTCTCGTCAAGCCAAGGGTGCATTGGGCTCAGGCGTCAGGGTTTGGACAAAGGGCATTTTGTTCAACAATACAAACTGAATAATGTCTGCAGAGAGCAGAGAGGCATTACCAAAGCAGCCAGATCCCGACAGAAGACAGAGAAGAAAGAAAAACCAGACGAAATTGTTTGAATCTTTACATTTTCTGAATCAGAAAAAAAGAAATGAGAGGAAAAAAAAAGAAAGGCCAACCAGAACGAAGAAAGAAACCACATTCCACCAACTCATGGTGTTAGAACATGTATTCCAGCACTAAATTGTGATCGATGGACAATGTCAACAATAACAATACTGTTATTTGCCACTAAACAGTTTACTCTACCAATCATTCTGTATTTACCGAGGCTTTTTTGGTTTGTTGGCCCTGATAAAATTCAAGGAAAAAGACATTTAAGGTTTAAGGGACCACCATAGGGGTTAGCACAACATCGAGTTATATTGGGGGTTGGGGGGGGGGGGGGGGGGATCAAACAACACAAGAGCATGGCAGGGTGGTAGTTTGAACTTTGTGTGAGCAGCCTTGACCTGAGTTTCCACTGTAATGACATTGCATTACAGGCAGTTCCAGCTTACTGAATCAAAAGATTGAGCCCTTTGCCCTTCAAACAGGTGTGACATTCAGACAAGCTGCTCCCTTTTTGTCCTTGGCCAAAACATTGCGATCTCCTTCGGAAAATGTAATGTTCTGTAGCCGCTGGACGCATGAGCATGCATGAGGGACACCGCGGCTGACTCTAGCATGTGACTTTCTGGGGGAATAAATTCTGCATTTCATCACATACTTAGATGAACGCTCCAAAAGACGTGAGGTTTTCTTGCCATTCTTGACACCTATTGAAAATAATGGTCTCCAGTGGCACACTGTGACAGCTATCATTTGTCTCACGTAGTCAAAATATGCATTCTTTATGTAACAATAAAATCGAAAGTTCAGTCGATGAAACCAGAGACCCGGCATAAACGCAAGCTCCAATTTGATTTACAAAGATCTTGTAAAATATCCCATCTTGACACATTTTTCTAACTCTTCCCACACACACACAAAGGCCCACATATTGTAAACACGTTTTTTTTATGTGCATCTTTACAAGCATCATTTGATTCAAACATTCAGATATCTGCGGTTTCACAGTTGACGGTTGATAGTAAATAAACCGTTCTCACCGAGGTTTGCAATTAACTGATCAATGAAGACAATTGATTGACGAAGAGGCATCGACTGCGTATGTCATAAACCAACCTAGAACCCCGAATAATAATAAAAAATAAGAAACGTGTGAAGCAAATCAGAGACTAAATCACCATCACCTGTTTGGAAATCACCTCATCAATCAGGAGCCTCTGAAGCGCATTACTGGTTTCTACTGGAAGCCTCTTCTGGAAGCTTCTGCTCCCCACGGGTCCCTCCACACCCTCCACCTGGCTCCTTCTCCCGTTAGACATGGGTTTCGATTATCCTGAGGGCTGTGGGAAGGTGCGATTCGATCACACGGAAAACAACCAATTCCTCCTTAAAGAACGTGCGCGTTGAAACAACAAGCCTCAGCAAAAGGACTTCAAATTCAAGAGGATGTTTTCAGTAACAAAGATATGTCGTCTATCACGAAAATGACAATGTTCGAATACACATTTGAACATTTACAGTTTTTCGATAGAGCAACTTCTGCGATTTTGTCTGCACATATGAAGGTAGAATGTGGGGACTCCTAAAACAAACGGTGATTTATTTGTATTCTGCCCTAATTTTTCCCCTTTTTCCCTTTATTTCAGGCTGAGCGCTCCATCTGTTTATCGAAAGCGGATAGAAAAAGCGTAATTCATCCTGGAACGGCGGCGCTCACTGCAGTCAGTGAACATGAAAATTGTATTCAGGTAGATAAGTCAATCTGTGGGTTGGAAGCTCTTTACTGCTGACCTGAGAGCAGGGAAACTGAGGAGAGGAGAGGGGGAGGATCACCAACTGTTCTCCATACAGTTGACATGCATACTAGTTTTCAGTTAAAATGTAAAGGGCATACAATACTAAAGCAAACAATTAAAAAGATCTTACGAATATCAAATAAACAAATATATACAATAAAAACATAACTAATAATATATATATATATATATAATTCTATTTTCTTCTATATATACATAATCTTATATATTTCTTGAGAATCAGGGGCTGCAAGTCTCAACTAGAGTTGAAGTAATTACCATAATTAAATAACCATGAATTAACCAATTAACCATTAATAAAATATTCATGGCTTCCAGACACAACAAATAATTGCCTTTGTTGTGTAAACGAGTGGTAATGACACTATATTAACTGCCATCTTGAAAAACGTGTTGGCATGTTTGCAAATTCCCATGTTTCTCTGCAGCAGCTACAGTGACACTAACAGGACCTGGCCTCAGACTCAGTTTATGACAAGCTGACAGATCACCATATTGCTGCTTTCATACCTTCAATATGTTGTGTTTGGCCCCATGTCTTTCAAGAAAAATGTCAGAGAAATGCTATTTTATAAAATTTCATGTCGTTTATTTATTATGTAATTTCATGCGTACTGTAGAAGATTGCTCTTACAGGGTCTACAATTTCCTTCTCGCAGACACTACAGCAATGGCAATCATTATGGCCGTCAGATTGTGTTTAGAATGGGTCAAAGTAGCACGAAACGTTCAACTCAATGTAACTATTGATCAAGTTGTACTCGCTACAATTTGCCAAGAGCTAAAGACATTTCACTGAGATCAATGGTTTTTAATGTGCGCAAGTAAGAGTCCATTCCCGCAATGGCCAATATTGATGACAGTGGATACTGAGACTAAGAGAACTAACTATATAAATATATATATATATATATATATATGGATGGATGGATGTTATGAGTATATACTTATAACATCTATCGTGTGTATATATTTACA
>JACYXH010000085.1:545000-567500 GCA_026745465.1 Lota lota | reverse complement strand
CAGGAGCGGATTCATATGACATGTTCATTTTGGGACACGAGAGAAACAAAATACAGTCACCGTTTTCTTTTATACACTACTACTATGTGCTGTGAAACATTGAGTTTTGAGTTCCTCCAATCTGTTAATAAAGTAACTCAATTATACGGCACTGTGGGAGTGTGTGTGGATGATGGCTGGTTTAGGCAGCCTCACCTGGCCCGAGTCACACTGATTGGAGTCTGGAGCTGGGTGAGGCTGCACACCTGTTGCACATTGAGCAATCAGTGTGCACAGGTTCAACCAGCCATCACCGCACACACTCAGGGAGAGCTCTCCTACATGGCAACATGGAGCACCATCTGTCTTGTGTCATCCTACTCAACCTTTAAAATAGATCGATCTTTCAACATCACCACCCTGTGTCCATTTGTCTGGAGGATCCCAAGGAAGGTCATTTAGGTGGAGTATGGCAGCCACCTAGGTGGCGTGTAGTAAATGGAGTTTGCTACACTGGCGCCCAATGTGGGGCTCAAACCCACGACCCTGAGATTAAGAGTCTCATGCTCTACCGACTGAGCTAACCGGGCCCCGGCATCCAGCCAGCGCCGCAGCCCAGCAGACTCCTCTACCAGCCCGTCCAGACAGCCCTGGAATGGCCAAGTCCGCAGACACCTCCGCCAGTCAAGGCAGCAGCCCAGGCCTCCGTGTCTCCAGGATGGAGGGGGAGGGTGGGTTGGCGGGTCACCCTGGGGAGGTGTGGGGACTATGGTGTTTTTATTTTTTTGTTTTTTTATTTTTTGTTTTTATTTTTTTAGGTATGGTAACCCTGGGTCAGAGTCCGCTTGTTTTTGTTAGGTATGGTAACCCTGGGTCAGAGTCCGGTTTATGTATTTCTTTTTTGGATGGGGGTGGAGGAGGAGGAGGAGTGGGGGGGAAGTAGGCTTCAGCTGGGGATTCTCCCCAGCTTCAATTTGGTGTTGGGGGTATGTGGGAGTGTGTGTGGATGTCAGACTGATTGGAGTCTGGAGCTGGGTGAGGCTGCACACCTGTTGCACATTGAGCAATCAATGTGCACAGGTTAAACCAGCCATCACCACACACACTCAGGGAGAGATCTCCCACATGGCAGCCTGGAGCACCAGCTGCATTCATCAGTCTATGCAACCTTTACAATAAACCGGTTTTCAACATCACCACCCTGTGTCCATTTGTCTGGAGGATCCCAAGGAAAGTCACCTAGGTGGAGTATGGCAGCCACCTAGGTGGCGTGTAGTAAATGGAGTTTGCTACAGGCATATAGTAGTCCAACCCACGTTCAACCCAGCAAGATGACCAGCCTCAAAAAAGGAACTCTTGGAACGATTCCCAGTAGCAGATGCGATCCGCCAGTCACCGGCATCGCCAGCACGAAAACTAAAACCAGACTCTTTTCGGCCCTTCCAACTCTTGCCTGAATTGGTTGCCTTTCCGTTGTCAGTAAAGGCTGTCAGAGTATTGCCAGCTCAACCTGCTCCTCTTACATCATCATCACAGCCCCCAAGTCTTCTCAGGCTTGTGGCGGTGCTGCAGCCCGCCTCACCATTTGTACAGCTTGTTGTTGGGAGATGAGATAAGTGCACAGAGTCCTGGAAAAGAATGGATCACATTTACCCCCACTGCTTTGATTTCCCCCCCCCCCTTTTCTCTCTCTCTCTCTCTCTCTCTCTCTCTCTCTCTCTCTCTCTCTCTCTCTCTGTTTCTGTCTCTCCTCTCTTTCTTGCTCTCTCCAATCTCTCTCCCCTCTCTCTCTCTACCTCTCCTCTCTCTCTCCTTTGTGTGTGTCTCTCTCTCTCTCTCTCTCTCTCTCTCCTAGTTTAGAGGTGGGCTAAGGCAGTGGTAACAGCTCAGCCACACCACTGCACCACACGCCTTTCTCCCCCGTTTGAATGCAAGAACAAGTCATTGAACGGGCATGTGGTCAAAGTCTAGACAGGAGTCAACAGTAGAGGTAGACCACCAGTGTAGCAGGGCCACTGCCTGGGGTCAGGCCTAATCCAATGACACCACATCAGTGTTGACCCGTGGGACCTGACACAGGTTGGGATGAGATGGGGAGGAGGATAGAAACGGGACATACTATATTGAAATTGACAATGAGCTCAACGAGTAATCCTACAATTAATCAGCCGCTTCTGAAGGACTTACATTGATCTTTCAATAATAATAATTTGATATATATAGATATATATAAAGAGTTGCTTAATATATATTTTTATGTGTATATAAACAAAATATGTGAATACATAAATAAGAAATATATATAAATATATTTATAATAAGATAAGAATATGTAACACAAATGTATAAAGAAATAAAGAAATAATGAATTAATTAATATATTTATACTTCTATATTTCATATACAAAGATATAATAACATAAGAATATATAACACACATTTATAAATACATAAATAATTAATCAATATATTTGTCCTTACATATTTCATATTTCATATATAGATATAAGATAAGAATACATAACACATTTATAAACAAATAAATAAATTATAAATTAATTAATATATTTATACGTATGTATTTCTTATTTCATATATATATATATACATATATGTATAGATATTTGTGGATGTGTGTGATGGAAACCGCACACAATTCAGATGAGCTCAGAAGGTGTGTGAGGGGGGTAATATTCCACCCATGTCCTGTGTCCACAAAGCTATTTGTTATTTAGTTGATGTGGGTTCATTTCAGATAAAGGCCCTTCTGACAAACCTGCGAAGACAAAAGAAATGCTTCTGTTTATTTACCCCTGTAAGCTTAATTATATTTCCTCAATGCTCTGCCGGGGGAGGATTGAAGCAGCTATCTGTTAGGTGTGTAATATTTCATATGTATGAACTGCATAATAAAGATAAGGTATTCAATTAACCGATTCGTTTAGAGTCCATGTTATTAAATATTAATCATTCCACATATTGCGTTGATTTCTAACTTCTTAATGACAAACACAAGGGATCTGTGTGTGGTGTGAGGCGTTTTCCTCTCAACGGGGCCACGGAGCGGGGCTACGGAGCGGAACACAGCGGGGCTACGGAGCGGTGCTACGGAGCGGAACACAGCGGGGCTACGGAGCGGGGCTACAGCGCGGAACACAGTGGGGCTACAGCGCGGAACACAGCGGGGCTACGGCGCGGGGCTACGGCGCGGGGCTACGGCGCGGGGCTACGGCGCGGGGCTACGGCGCGGGGCTACGGCGCGGGGCTACGGAGTGGGGCTTCGGAGCGGGGCTACGGAGCGGGGCTTCGGAGTGGGGCTACGGGGCGGGGCTACGGAGCGGGGCTTCGGAGCGGGGCTACGGGGCGGGGCTACGGAGCGGGGCTTCGGAGCGGGGCTACGGGGCGGGGCTACGGAGCGGGGCTTTGGAGCGGGGCTACGGGGCGGGGCTACGGAGCGGGGCTTCGGAGCGGGGCTACGGGCCGGGGCTACGGAGCGGGGCTTCGGAGCGGGGCTACGGGGCGGGGCTACAGAGCGGGGCTACGGGGCGGGGCTACGGGGCGGGGCTATGGGGCGGGGCTACAGAGCAGAACACTGCGGGGCCCGGCCCTCCAGTCCACCTTCACCCC
Source organism: Lota lota (assembly GCA_026745465.1). Lineage (NCBI taxonomy): Eukaryota > Metazoa > Chordata > Actinopteri > Gadiformes > Lotidae > Lota > Lota lota. Next base: position 563,894 of record JACYXH010000085.1, on the reverse strand, counting down.
GCGAGGACCGGTTCATAGCAGCCGGCAGGGACACCCAGATACCGTTGTGCTGAGAGCATTATGTTGTTATAGTTGACAGCAAGAAAGCAAGACGATTTTCAAGGTCTTTCTTTGAAAATTGAACACAGTATGGTGTTAAGTGTGTGGTACTGTGTGTGTGTGTGTGTGTGTGTGTGTGTGTGTGTGTTTGCCTGTGTGTGTGTGTGTGTGTGTGTGTGTGTGTGTGTGTGTGTGTGTGTGTGTGTGTGTGTGTGTGTGTGTGCGATACAATTATGCAAATCGGAGGGTCTATAAATGAATCAATTGGCGTGGTGGCAGAATGAATCAATACCATTTCGAGAAATTTCCTGAAAATTGATTTGAAAAGAACTCTTCACCTTTGAGACTAATGTAGCATTGTTCCCCCGCTGGTATGGATTGTATCCAGTGTGGCAGAATAATATATTTGATTGACACGCTGGAAGAATCGGTTGCGTCACAGATGAAAGTAATCAAGTTGCGTACACAAAATGTCAGCAGCCGTTGACGACGTCCCATCGATCTAGGTTTCACGTCGTCACACTGACACGCATCCTCGCACACACACATGCTGGGCCACACACCCAAACACACGCACAAAGGTCAGACAGAATGTGTGCACATCAGGCTTTTAGCCCCCCCAGTTGTGGAATGGTGCAGAGCAGGTCCCCTCCCTTTATGCTCCGTGGCGTCCAATCCCAGGGATGCACGGAATGGGTGGGTGGGCTGGGCGGTGGTGGGGGGGGGGGGCGGTGGGGGTCCCCTGGTCCAAAGCCCTGCTGGGACCTGCATGGCTGACCGTCACTGGACTGGCAGACCCCCACCCGGCGAAGAACTCGCAACCGTTGCTCTCTCGCATCTGCCAACCCCACAGCACCCTCCCCCCTCCCCTCCTCACCGTCAACCTGGGCACCACCCAGGCATTCGGCTCCTTGGTGCATAAGCAATATTTTCACCACCGTCCTCCACAACAACCCCCCCCCCCCCCCCACCAGCACCCCCCCCCCCCCCCACCCCCCCACCCCCCCCCCCCCCCGCTAGAGATTTATCTGGCTGTTGAAGTAGAAAATGAATATTTTACAGTTCACTTGCCTGATCAATTACCTTCAAGCTGTTGCTGTATTTGGGGGATGCTGGTTAGGCAGAGAGAGAGAGAGAGAGAGAGAGAGAGAGAGAGAGAGAGAGAGAGAGAGAGAGAGAGAGAGAGAGAGAGAGAGACGGACGGACAGACAGACAGAGACAGAGAGACAGACAGACAGACAGAGACAGAGACAGAGAGACAGACAGATGGACAGACAGATAGAGACAGTGAGACAGACAGACAGAGAGACAGACAGACAGACAGAGACACAGACACAGACAGACAGAGAGACAGACAGACAGACAGACAGACAGACAGACAGACAGACAGACAGACAGACAGAGAGAGGTGGAGAGTAGGGGTACAGAGAGGGAGAGAGAGAGAGGGAGAGAGAAAGAGAGAGAGGGAGAGATGGGGAGAGAGGGAGAAAGAAAGAGAGAGGGAGAGAGAGGGAGAGATGGGGAAAGAGAGGGAGAGAGAGGGAGAGAGAGGGAGAGAGAGGGCGAGAGAGGGCGAGAGAGGGAGAGAGAGGGAGAGAGAGGGTGTTTTGTTGGAGGTAGTGGTGGGAAAGGTCCTCAGGGAGCCATATCCTCCTTTTTCTTCTCCTCTTCCACAACAAGACTCACACACAAAAGAACCAAGGTGGGAAGAAAGAAAGACTGAATGAATGAATGAATGAATGAATGAATGAATGAACAAATGAATGAAAGAAAGAAGGAAAGGAAGAGAGCCAACGTGCTCTGTCTCAGGTGATGAACCATTTCTATTTATGTCCATGCAGGCCTGGATTGTTGCTCAACGAATGAATGCTAATTGTCCCGGGCTAATTTCCAGAGGTTACAGACACGCTGGGCTGATTGAAGAGCTCCTTGATTCGCTGCCAATTTGAATATTTACAAAATAAATAAATAGTGAGCACTAGTGTTAAGTGATTAAGACCCTTTTATAGAGCCTTGATTTGGGATATTTATCCTCACATGAACAACTGTCTCCTTGATGACGAAAACGTCCGCTGGAAAATGCCATAGCAATCTCTAATGATGATATGCATATATATATATATATATATATATGGAAACTGAAAATCACACAGTTGAGTAAATTTTGCTGCCTGTCTTATAACACATCTCACCTTGACTTGATTGTTTCAGGACTGTCTAGCAATTTCTTTAAGTCAGAGCGCAGAATGTGTTCTCTGATGCAGGCGCCTTTGTTGTCTTCAATGCTACGGCATGCTAACCGGCAATATTTCTTAGTGGTTTTACATCATCATCCTCTTGAGATCGCCATTTCAATCATTTTCAAATAATCCATACAATGTTATCACCTATGTTCAGCCCATGATGTGTTTTTATGAGATTTAAGGTAGAAAGCTAAACTACTTAACTATTTACATACTAGAAAATAGTAGGTGAATAGGCAAGACTATAAATTGCTTTTATACACCCTTTTCACAGAGGTGTCATCTAGGGCAAACCAAAGTGTCGCTCATAACATTACTTATGGGCCCGCTCCTTTTATGGGCACGGGTAGTACACTAAACCATAGACATATACACATAGACGCTGCGTTGACTACTTTGACCCGTTGCTGCGACAACAGACACCGCCGCCATCTTTGAGAGGCCAAGCCTGGCCTGTAAACGACGGGGCTGCCTTTATCCTGGATGAAAAGCACTATAACGTTCACGCTTCTCAACCCATTTATATGATTGTATATAATATATATATATAAATTATTATTATTATAATGTTGTTGTTTTGTCACTCCACGTAGATCATAAACCGGTGAATTAAAAGGACTCATTTAAATCGTTTGAGAAAGGTAAACGTCAGAGTGCCTTTTATCTAGAAAAACCGTAGCTCCCCGTTTACTTGTATTTGATCACAGGCCAGTCTCTGCCTTTCCAATATGGCGGTGACGCTGACGGCCAATGCGGCGATTATTTGTAAATGTCTAAGGACTAAGCTAGTGAAGATGCGTCTGCTGGCCTGTGCCCTGATACATAAAAGAAACAGAGCCATAGTCAGTGTTATGAGCGACGCCTGTGTGCTACGATGACTGATCTGTGAAAAGGGCATTTTAGCAATTCTGCTGTGATTCATACATCTCTCAGATCCTGCTTTTGTTTCATTTATTATCTATAACATATAATGTATGGGACATGGATAATGGTTATTTGTGTTCTCAGCAGAAGCGGCTGTAAACAAGACACTGAAGTGATGAACTGTTCAAAACACAAGAGCTGAGCCGGGCCGCCAAGATGACGAGGTGAGAGACCAGCAGTGACCAGAGACCAGCAGTGACCAGAGACCAGCAGGGACCAGAGACCAGCAGGGACCAGAGACCAGCAGTGTACAGAGACCAGCAGGAGCCAGAGACCAGCAGGAGCCAGAGATCAGCAGTGACCAGAGACCAGCAGTGACCAGAGACCAGCAGGAACCAGAGACCAGCAGGAACCAGAGATCAGCAGTGACCAGAGACCAGCAGTGACCAGAGACCAGCAGTGACCAGAGACCAGCAGGAACCAGAGACCAGCAGTTACCAGAGACCAGCAGGGACCAGAGACCAGCAGTGACCAGAGACCAGCAGGGACCAGAGACCAGCAGTGACCAGAGACCAGCAGTGACCAGATACCAGCAGAGACCAGAGACCAGCAGAGACCAGAGACCAGCAGTGACCAGAGACCAGCAGGAACCAGAGACCAGCAGGAACAGAGACCAGCAGTGACCAGAGACCAGCAGTGACCAGAGACCAGCAGGAACCAGAGACCAGCAGTGACCAGAGACCAGCAGGAACCAGAGACCAGCAGTGACCAGAGACCAGCAGAGACCAGAGACCAGCAGTGACCAGAGACCATCAGGAACCAGAGACCAGCAGTGACCGATCAGCAGTGACCAGCCAGCAGTGACCAGAGACCAGCAGTGACCAGAGACCAGCAGGAACCAGAGACCAGCAGTGACCAGAGACCAGCAGGACCAGAGACCAGCAGTGACCAAACAGCAGGGACCAGAGATCAGTGACCAGAGACCAGCATGACCAGAGACCAGCAGTGACCAGAGACCAGCAGTGACCGACCAGCAGGAACCAGAGATCAGCAGTGACCAGAGACAGCAGTGATCAAGACCAGCAGTGACCAATAAGCAGAGAAGAGACCAGCAGAGACCAGAGAATCATGACCAGATACCAGCAGGAACCAGAGACCAGCAGTGAACAGAGACCAGCAGTGACCAGAGACCAGCAGTGACCAGAGACCAGCAGGAACCAGAGACCAGCAGTGACCAGAGACAAGCAGGAACCAGAGACCAGCAGGGACCAGAGACCAGCAGTGACCAGAGACCAGCAGTGACCAGAGACCAGCAGTGACCAGAGACCAGCCGTGTGGTTGGCCAGCCTCAGGCAAAGTTAAAACCTGAAAAGGATATATTTAGAGATGAAACACATGATAATGAAGTACATAAACATATAATTCAACCAGCCTGAAGTCTAAAGCAGCGACCTCATTCCTTTCTAGTGTGTTCAACCTAAAGACTTTTTGTAATAATGATCAATTGCAAAAGCATTGATCATAATATAAAATAATAGAGGATCATTTTGTTGTTATGATCGTTTTTACTAGAAATGTATGCTGTTTCACTTCAGTAACATCGTAAATGACAGCACTTATGAAATAAAAATGTATATCACTTAACACTACTGGCACACCAAAATAAGCATATTATAATAATTCAACACATGAATCATCATGCATTAAATCATAGACTAATATTTGACACGGCAATAATTAATGAAACGTCTACTTGAGTTACCAAATAAATCATAGCTGAATAGCCAACATTAATTTGAATTAAAATATGCTCATCCCATATTAACCTATGGTGTTAATTAATAGCATTAGTTATGTACTAATTACTAATTAAGAGTGCTGGTTATAAATTGTAGCTTTCTGCAAGTAAGCATTTAAATCTGCATGTGGTAGTAGTAGTGCTGGAATTGGGGTACAAAGTGATGTTACAAATTACAAAAAAATAGAATAACAACAGTGACAAAATAGAAGCAAGTGAATTTCTGGGGCAGTGATACAGAAATACAAGGTCCTGCACAAATGGCACAGGACTTTAATACCTTGGGACATACATAACTAACACAATATAAGGGAATGCGTGTTCTACCATTGGGTACATATGCAGCTATCATTTATCATATATTACTTTAGGTGTGTGAGGTCAAGCGCTGGCTATGGTCCATGTTTCAGTACTTTGTGGGACTTCTGCTTAAAACATTGCCGTGGTGTCCTTGAATGACATCACGCGTCACCTCGGGGTCTGTGAATGAGTGTCCCAGCTGTAACCAGCTGCACTTGTACTGTCCAACAACATGGAGGATGTTGGTATATCTGAATGTTAATTGATACTTAACTCGTCGTATTAATTGACACACTTAGGTCATGGGAATAGGAAATACGTTAATGATAATTAATTGCAAAGTATTTGTTCACCACTTCTGATTCAGCGCTGCAAGGCATAGCGTGAGACCCATAGCTACTCGAGATGCCCGGTGATGGGATGTAACTCACGGACATCCTCACAGGCCATTTGTGCAGAAAACGTAGAATCTCTGTGGTGGGATTTGTAGCTGCGCATTTTGTCGTTTTCTTTTTAGGTCCATTAGGTTGCTTCTCTTGCAGATCGGGCTGTCACAGGAGTTAAGAAGGCCAGTAATAAAGGGGGGAAAAAAATCAAACTTGCACCTCTGAGCTGCCTCACAAAACTAATTGACTAAAGTGCATGAGGTTTTTGGCTCATTAGCTAATTCGTGCAATGGAAAAACACAATCACAGGAATGCATTGAACGTCCTCTGAACACCGTTCGAGCGGCACAACCAGTCAAAATACAGTTTCCATGGCGATGGTCTGAGACAGAGCGCGGAACAACAGCGTTCGTTTCAAAGAACGAATTGCATAGATTGGCTTGCATTCATTTTTTGACTGTACTTTATTCACCATTCTGTCATTCTGATCAAGACTGGAGCATATTTTGCTTGCATTGTGTTGCTACCGCCTTTCCTTGTAACTACCAGCAGGATACGAACAGAAATGAATAGTTCTGCATAAAGCACTTGTGTGTGAGAAGCATTCCTCCAACCATTGAACCAGCACCACCTCCACCCGCTCACCCATTATTATTTCACTCAAATGAGAGGCAATTTAGTGGAGCTTAATGTTTTAATTATTTCTGCATGGAACAGAAGACATGTCATAAAGGTTATGGATCTTGCTCTTCCAAAGGTCCTGCCATTCTCTCCAAAACGGCTGACGTACGGAGTGGTTATAGTTAGTTTGAGCAACAAGGAAGTTAAACTCACAAAGAGAGAAGTGTGTTCTATTTGAGAGCTTTTAGGGGCTTTGTGTGTGTGTGTGTGTGTGTGTGTGTGTGTGTGTGTGTGTGTGTGTGTGTGTGTGTGTGTGTGTGTGTGTGTGTGTGTGTGTGTGTGTGTGTGTGTGTGTGTGTGTGTGTGTGTGTGTGTGTGTGCGTGCTTGCGTGTGTGTTTCCGATACCCAAAGAGGTTCTAATAAGAATCAGAATCAGAATCAGAGTTGCTTTTATTACATATTTTATTACATTACGCAAGAGTCAAATTCTTAGGCTTGGATCCTCAACAGTCACATAGCAGCATCAATACAAGAACAATGGCAAAGTAAGTAATAATAAATAATAATAAGTAGCAACATCAATAAGAAGATAAGAAGAAGAAGAAGATCAATAAGAAGATCCTCAGACTCCACTTGAGCTGATCATTTTTTTATTGTGCTATCGTTGTTCTATCAGTGGAAAAGAAGACACTTTGTATGGCTTTATTTTCACTAAACCTTGAAGTATTTAGGTGCAAAAATGCTATTGTTACCTGATTATGGTCATTTCCTCATGCATCTTCGTGAAAGCACTGCAATCCACCCACGATAGCTGCCATGCTACGTTCACTTATTAAGCGCTGCTGTGCAATTAATTAACTAATAACTATTAACAAATAACTTTGAATTTCTTCAAATATTTCAAATAGATATGCTAAATATTTGCCTGCTTTATGAAACTGAATTGCGTGCAATTCCGGCAGATCAGCGCTGCTCTTTATGTATCGTAGCCTCAGTGCTATTTCAAATGCGGAGGTCTTTTGCTGATATTATTTGCATGAATATCAGCAAATAATGGATATTCACAATAATCTGTAGATTGTGTTGGGTGCACAGTAGCAGTAAATAGCTCAGCTGAAATAGGTGGAGATTCTCATTTAGCATTTAGCTCAGTTCACCCCCATGCATTATGTTGTGCTTAGCCACTCCGCCCTGGTGCTCAAGCATGGCACTGCAGTCTTTTTCCTGTCTCATTACGGCCAAATGGGAGTGGTTCTCTCTCTGTCTGATATCTGGTCCACGCTCAAATCCAGCTACCTAACAAGTTTCCTTTGCTTCCTGCCAAAATGGGTCCTATATATTATTATCCTATTGATACATACGTCTTGATGAATCCTGTTGGGGATAGAGCATGTGGGACAAGAGTGTTGACATCATCTCCATGAAGATAGCATAAAAACGTACTCAGCAAAGGCCCGTTGCTAAAGTCCAATGCAGAAAATTCAAATAGGCCATGTATTTCAACCCCCAATAAGAGGAATCTATCTAAAGTCTCTCTCTCTCTCTCTCTCTCTCTCTCTCTCTCTCTCTCTCTCTCTCTCTCTCTCTCTCTCTCTCTCTCTCTCTCTCTCTCTCTCTCTCTCTCTCTCTCTCTCTCTCTCTTGCTAATCAATTGACTTATTTCATTATTAATTTGGCATATATTTACTGCTTTATACTTCTAGCATGTGTGAAACATATGGGGAGCATAGCGCCATATGGTTTACAGGCAGAGAATAAAAAGTTGTTGGCACATTTCTTTTCTTTTTAGAAGTTTCACATCACATGAGCTTACAATGCTTTGGAAAAATCTAAAGGGATTTCACAGGCCGAACGAATTGATCTGTGACTCACACGAAGAATGGAATTAGCATTCTTTCAAAATTATCTAATTTGGTTTTTCCTATTAAATTAAGACAGATGACAGATAGACTGCTCGATGCTTTTATAGGCGTAAACCCAGATATCAGAAATTGTGTGATTTTCCGCTCATTGTTAGCATCTCAAGGAATGAGAAGACATACTTTGGCATCGTTAAGCCCAGAGATGCAGGCGCTGAACATAAAATGTCCATTCGTCTTTCAAGGCAAAGTTTTATAAATGAACAAAATTAATTCTTAAGATTGTCTTGATTTCTTTATTGAAGTTTAATTAGACATTGCTTTCTAACAAATTTAACCACCGCTGTTTAGAAATGAAAATGGTGGATGTCAAATTGGTACTTAATTAATAAGTCATTTATTAAACACATGAAAACCAATCAGCCAGAATCCAATGTTTTTTTTACAGCGAGACATATGGGGTACGGAGGTGGCCAGGAAACCCCAACAGCCGGGGATAAGGTGGGGGTGAAGAAAATAATAAAAGCGTTGTAACAGCTGAACCCCCACCCTCCCAGCCTGTCCTTGAGCGGGGCTTTAGTGTATTTGCATCTTAGCCGTGTGTACTTTGAAGCCTTTTTTCTGCTTCTCTCGCAGCCCAGACGTGCAAGTCTGGAATATCTGAGGTGGGGAGTCGACCCAAGCCCCCCCCCCCCCCCCCCCCCCCCCTCTACGTTTATACGTTCATACCTTCAATATGTCTGTAACGTACCGCATGACTCTCTCTCTCTCTCTCTCTCTGCATTACACTGCAGCTGTGTACAATGCACACAAGCAGCCTGGACTGTACGTCTGTCTGCTGCACAGTCAACTGAGCGATGTCATTGCTCCCACCCACACTCTACAGCAGTACGTAAAGATGAATACGCGCAACGTAATCAATAACAAGCATAACCGCGTATGGGTAGTTTTTACTAATAAATATGCACTTTGCTATCAGCGATGTCTCTCAAGAATACGATGACGGCACAGATTCCGCCACCGAGCAATTACACTGATGAAGCAGTTGAATGAGGCATCTTAGTGCCATTACAATGACAAATCTCTAAACTTAGGCAAAAAAGCTAATGTAAAGTACCTTTATGAATAGGAGAAGAAGAAAAAAATCAAAGCAATAAACTGGGAAATGTTACCACCATGCAGAAAATGTGCACATTTTATGTGCGCAAGTTAATTATGCCACTTCAGAGGAGCTTGTGAAAGGATAAGGAAGGCTGCATAAATTTAGCTGTAATCCAGGCAGGCAGAACTCATTTGCAGGGATGGCTTATCTAGGCACTGCAGCTTTCTCACAAAATTAACCTTGGATATTTGGGCCCAATTCAGTGAGCGTTTGATTCTCTCTCCCTCTCTCTTGCTCTCTCTCTCCCCCTCTCTCTCCCCCTTTCTCTCTCTCGCTCTGTCAGTCTCTCTTAATGTCGCTCCCTCACTCTCTCCAAATCACATACACATGATTTACATAGCCCTCCCCCATGACACACTACCCCTCCTCTCTCTCTCTCTCTCTCTCTCTCTCTCTCTCTCTCTCTCTCTCTCTCTCTCTCTCTCTCTCTCTCTCTCTCTCTCTCTCTCTCTCTATCTCCCTCTCTCTCTGTGTGTATCTCTGTCTCTCTCTCTCTCTCTCTTTCCCTCCATCCAGTAACACAGAGGACTGGGTGATGAGAGTTGAGAGAGTTAATCACTGCAGCGTTGGACTAAATAAATAAAAAACAAAGGGGGAGAAACCCCTGAGCACTCTTTCTGGCCGTGTGATATTTAACTTAAAGAGCGCCGGGCCTGTGTCCTCTGGGACCCCCCGAAGCTGCTCAACACAAAGATGGACGTCGGTCCGATGAAGGGAAATGTTGATGGAAGGAGAGAGAGAGAGAGAGAGAGAGAGAGAGAGAGAGAGCGAGAGAGAGAGAGAGAGAGAGAGAGGGGGAGAAAGAGAGAGAGAGAGAGAGGGGGAGAGAGAGAGAGAGATAGAGAGAGAGACATAGTGAGAGAGGGGGATAGAGAGAGAGAGAAATAGGGTTTTGTATTCACATACTCAATATCAACCGATTGGGATTGTGTTGATCTGAGATAATGAGATAATGAGAAATGAGTTATCTGCAAGGAATAAACCAAAGCACCGTCTCTCACTGTTAACTCACGTAACTAAGCTCAGCCCATAGAATGCACTGAACACTGAGCGCTACAGTCCCCATGGGGGGGGGTCAGTGGTGTTGCAGTGGGTGGTGGTGGGCGGTGCTAACGTGACTGTTGAGGATCCAAGCCTAAGAACCTTACTCTTGCGTGGTTGTACGTTAAGATGTAATAAAAGCAACTCTGATTCTGATTCTGATTCTGGGGGTCAGTGGTGTTACAGTGGGTGGTGGTGGTGCTGTCTGTGTTCCTTCACTACCTCCTCTTCACACAGAGGTCCCTGGACCTCTGCGGTCCAGGAGAAGGACAAGTGCCGGGTAGGCTGCGTGTCTCCAGCTGTTCACCATGGAGATGGGGAAAGGTGTGTGACCAGCCGGGCAGGCCGGCGGCTGGGGGGGAACTCCTCTGTCACGGCGGTGAGGTTCCCCGCACCGCAGCCAGCTACACCTTTCTGCGCGCTGGCACCACAGAGCGTGACATGGACCGTGATGCCATTACCCGTTACCTTCAGCTGCCAGGTGGAATTAAGGAATGCGCTTGTCTCGGGAAAAGGGATCTAGAGTGGACACCTCTGTTCCTTCGTCTATCAGTGTAGACGGACGTTACCACGGGGTGGAGGAAGACGCAGCCTTACTCCTCTGCGGTCGACCAACGCCATCCATTTCTTGACGAGACCTTCCAGCGCCCGAACCCAACCTCGTTCCGGGGCATTGGATCTCCGACGGATCGCCTGAAAGGGTTTAGCGGCGAGAGAGAGGGGAGGGAATTCCGACAGAGGGACGTATTCCGTTACATGGTCCAGATGTTGCGTTGTCAATTTCTTTGACAAAAAAAACACATTTATTCTCCTTGTCTTTGGCGTTCGTCTGGCGCCGTGGACTTGTTCACTGACGTACACAGCGCACAGGAAGAAGGAGAGCGGAAGTTGCGTTGCGGTAGACCGGGATAACGTTACAGTTCAGGACCCTCTCTCGGCCTAGCCTTGAAACAGTACTTTGAGGAAGGGGATGAGTCCGCTGCACGCACCAGATTCCATGCCTCCTTTGTGTTGGGCAATAGAAAGCTCATAAAACAGTAGCCTTTTGACTCTTGCTTTTGCTACTAACTGAGCAGAATAACTCCATTGGGGCATCGATGAAGTGATGGATTTAAAGAACACACTCTCTTGGCCACCCATCTCAGTTTTTTTATTTTACTCTTGAGGGGTAGATTCACAATGCATACGCTCTGGCATATATTGTGCAATTTGCTGGGGCAGACTTGATCTTGATGGAGCTGATGAACCATCTTTTGAAGGGACCGACATCAAGAATTGGAAAATATTTCCGGATGGCTGAATGACTGACTTTGGACAAGACAGGTGGACCCTTTTCTTTGATAGAGTGTATTACATTCTTTCAAATTGCTTTTGTCATTTTCAACTCTGAAGAGTCTTCCAAACCCTGAGCACTTCTGCTGAGGATGGACCCAGCAACCATCTGCTCTCCAATGGACACACACAACAGCTTTCATCCTTTTCTAAACCCCACTCTCTCCTTTATGTGACCCTGTTCCTGGTTGTCCAATATGAAGAAGGACCCTTGCTGATTCATATCCGCCCCTACTATCTGTTGCAAAAACATTGAAAAGCTCCAGCCGACCGCTATCTGACAACAAACCTCTCCCTGGACGTTGTCCTCACACTGCCTTCCTCTGACTGACCTTCTGACCGCTTTGGGTTTTGTTTTCATCTCACACCCCCCAGGCCGGTGTTTGGTGCTGCAATCAGCGCAGTTCCAGAGGGCGCCCCCCCCCCCCCCCCCCCTCCCCCCCCCCCCAACGCTCATCTGCCAGTTTGTATCTGGTCACTTCTAAGGATGTTGTCAAGTGTATTTACTACCAAAACACGTTAGCATATTAATAAAGCATTTTCCAAAATTGATGGAAAGTTTCTACTCTCAAACAAGGTGAAAAATGCAATCAGTCCCCATCTGGAGCCATGCACCAGGAAACAAGCCTACCCCGGGCTATTCCAGCACTGTAATTGAGTTGTGCGTTGTAACAAGGCACATTAACACATTTATTCTGAGATGAGCAAGTTCCCCTTATTCCCCCATGGACTACTTCCTCTTTGAATCTGACAATGCTGTCCCGTTCACCTGAGAGACAGAGAGAGAGAGAGAGAGAGAGAGAGAGAGAGAGAGAGAGAGAGAGAGAGAAAGAGAGAGAGAGAGAAAGAGAGCGAGAGAGAGAGAGAGAGAGAGGATGAAGTGGAGACACATCCTTGTCTCCTATAATCCTCGCCGCCTGCTCCTTCTGAAAAAAAAAAAATCGCTTGGTTGACACGTCAACCGCCGGAGACGGATGGGCCTGACGGTGTCACCTGTCGCCATCGGTAACGCTAATGTCCCTGTCAGGTGACGCCAACGGAGAACATAAATCAGTCGTCTCTGTTGCGCTCGGCTAATGGGACGACTTCTAATGTATGCATATTCCCTCTCAGATCCACCGGGTGTGTGTGTGGCGCGCGCGCCGGAGCACACATGCTAATGCCGCCTTGCTGCTGTCCGTTAGGCACTAGGCTTCAAAGTCAGTCCCCAAATATCTCAAATTAACATGTTTTTAGCATTTCTTTATTTCTTTATTTCACTTGTGGTGGCGGTGGTGGTACAGGAGGGCCACCGCTTCCTCTTTAAGTGGATCTGAACGACGCTTTAGAGCTGCTAAAGCTGCTCATGCACTCATGCAGTAATCTTGAGGTTCCCACCGTTGTGTGTTGTGTAGACTATTATGGACGTGCTCCTTGGGTGGAAGGTTGACCTCATGGCGTGATGAATATCGAAACAAATCCAACCTTTATTTATCCGCAGAGATAACACCATGGGGTCACAGTACATATCTATTTTGCAAGGCCGACCTGGCCAAGACGGCAGCACAGGGTCATACACAACACAACACAATTGTGATACAATCATTTGGCGAGTCACATTTTGGTAGAGTTGCAAAAAGAAAAGAAGAAAAGAAAAAGCATAGACAGCAGCCAATCATGTTCTGTTCCAAGTCTTTCAGTAGGCCTTTGAAATCAGCAAGGGATATACTAGACCAGTCAGTTTTAAGTATTTTTGCAATCCATGCCAATGAATGGGCAGACCACTGTAAGTTTCAATGTTTGCTTTCAGAAAGTATCTTCGGAAAACAGCGCTATTGTGTAGATGTGTTACTTGCATGTAGGGTATACTTGTGGAAACCATGATGTCAATGGTTTTACTTTGAATGACTCTTGGGGGAGAACTGCCTTTAGTGGAATAGAGTACAATTATTATGCATAATAAAGAGGGAAATAATAAATGTATTAAATCAGAATTGAAATGTGTTGCCAGTGCATGGAGCATTCACTATGCAAGGGATTTAAACTTTAAATTGTGGTTCATTATCCAAGGGGTCTTCCACCAAAAATACAGATGTTGACATGTGCAAATGATGTCAAATGACATGAATTCTGAAAAACACATATTTGTAGGATTTGGCGGTCACACCACACCACACATATTTGTTTTTCACTCCTGCCTTTATGTAGTTCCTAAAATGAATCAATAGCATGAAACAAGTTCTGAAAAAGTCATTTTATCCATTAATGAGTATCAGGCTCTAAAATAAAATGTGAATAATCCTAATGAAATATTAATGACAAAAAGAAAAAAAGCAATCCTTTGTGCACCACTCCATGAAGTCATCCGACAGTATCTGAACAGAACTGGCAAAGAAGAAGGTACTTTCTGGCCATGTTTCTTTCTTTCTTTAATTGGACTGAAATTAAGTGGAAGAAATGGCAAACACTGAACTGTGCTTTTGTCTCCTCCGTGGTTATCACGGCTGCCCAGTCTGAAGGAGGTTTTGGTGGCGCTTGAGGCAGCCGCCCGCCGCCCGCCCGCCGCCTGCTGCCACAATCTCTCCCTGCGCTTCTCCGTGCCTTTTGTTTATCTGGTTTTTAATTAACCTCCGCGTTATAACTCCCTCCATAAACCCGTGTGCATGTTTGCTCGAAAGAACAAACAACAAGGTCCCTTTCTCTCTCTCACTCTCTCTCTCTGTTTTCCTTCATCTTTTGCGCTTTCCTCCATCTCCGCTCTCTATCTCTCTTCATGTCTTAGTTTAGCCCCTCTCTCTCTCTCTCTCTCTCTCTCTCTCTCTCTCTCTCTCTACCTCTCTTTCCCTCTCTCTAGCCTCTCTATCAAATAGCATTCCCTAAATAACCCATCTGCCCCTCTTTCCCACTGCCTCTACCCCTCTCTCTCTCTCTACCACTCTTTCCCTCTCTCTCTCTACCACTCTTTCCCTCTCTCTACCCCTCTACCACTCTCTCTACCACTCTTTCCCTCTTTCTCTCTACCACTCTACCCCTCTCTCTCTACCACTCTTTCCACCTCTCTCTCTACAACTCTTTCCCTCTCTCTCTCTACCACTCTACCCCTCTCTCTCTACCACTCTTTCCCTCTCTCTCTACCACTCTTTCCCTCTCTCTACCACTCTTTCCCTCTCTCTCCACCACTCTTTCCCTCTCTCTCTACCACTCTTTCCCTCTCTCTACCACTCTTTCCCTCTCTCTCTACCACTCTACCCCTCTCTCTCTACCACTCTTTCCCTCTCTCTCTACCACTCTTTCCCTCTCTCTCTACCACTCTTTCCCTCTCTCTCTACCACTCTTTCCCTCTCTCTCTCTCTACCACTCTTTCCCTCTCTCTCTCTCTCTTGGCCCTTGGCTCTCTGTGTTCTCCAAGCCACGAGGCTGAGCTCCTAGCAGGATTTAGCCAGAGAGAGAGAGAGGCTGTTATGTGTCAGCTTAAAGAGGGGAAATCTACCCAGATCTTGCCCAGAGGGTTTCCTAGAAACAGCAATTTGGTAATTTCCTCTTTCTCTGATCCCCAGAACCGGCCCCCGAAGCCAGAAATAATGTGTGTTTTATAAAAATCGTAATAAAGTAAAAACATAGTAACGTTAAGTTGTATTCATTTAAAACATTTTGGAGACTGATTTGTTGTGCAAACCTGTTCCTGGACCAGTGCTTTCCAACCAAGGGGGCGCATACTGTAATGGGTACATGAGTAGGGTCAAGGGGGTACTTAGACTATAGATTTAGCTTTGTATTACCTAAAGTTATATAGTTATACTTGCTATGCCTAGAACAGTGTTTTTACCACCAATGGATCTCTGGTGGTATGCTAGGGTACTGCAGGTGGTAGGTGGGATTTCATTATTGGAATAGACACATTGACCATAAAATAAAAACAGATATAGATAATTGAAAATAGAAATATTTGAAATATTGTTCAGTAAAGACTTATTATGGCCTGTCATTATTCAAAAAAATGGTGTCCCTTTGTTTTCCATTCACATTTTGTGTTGATTTGTGCTTGCTAAATAAACACACTGGGAGCAAAGCAGCATTGCTGACCCACTGGCCATGGCCTTCCTGCGGTAATAACTGTGTATAAAGGGGGTGCTGGCACGCCTTGCTCAGCCTCTGCGTTTCTATTGATCTATTTTTTACCGTTTGCATATGAGCTGGTCTGCGAAAGGTCTTGATGACAATTTACTGGCACAAGTCTGGCACAAGTCTGGCACAAGACTGTCTTCTCTCCCGACTCGTGGTTCCACTTCTGTGGCTCAGAGCTCACCACCTGATGCAGGTACCCCAGCTTTATTTTGACTTGGAAGATCAACCACTACAAAGTAGAAAGTCAAAAGATGGGAACCACGACCTAGAGTAGAATGTTTGTTCAAAGGAAAACACACTGCCGGTGAGGTGTCAATGGAGGGGTGCTTGATCCGTACGGATGTGGCTATGGGGGTACACGAGAGAAATAAAAGGTTAGGAAACACTGTTTGACAATAGGACTTTATATTCAGGTTGCCCCCAGGAAAATTTTAATAAACCTTTGCTAGTTCTGTTGTCACAACTGTCAACTTAAACTCTGAAATAGCCTGCCCATCCAGGGACTATGTTGGGCTATGTGGTCAGCAGTTCCAGTTTACGAATGATAAACACCAGCAGATTAAAATGTATATTTTAATCCAAAATAGTTGAGGCCTGCAGGCTTTCGTTCAAATGACAATTAAAGGAACTCCCTAACCCTCAAAAGGAATGAGGAAAAACAACGTGAAAACAAAATCAACGCAAAGTAAAAACAAGACAATGAAAGTTAATCGGATTCACATAAGCAAGCCATCTGCTGCTTAAATGCACATTACAGCATTAGTGAATACGGGTTGACATCCAATGAAAAATGGTGAGGTGAATCTGAACTGAGACACGAGCACTTACTAACGCACTAATTAACAATTTCTAATAAGAAAGGTAATTGCTGGTAATTTTGCTTTTCTGTGTCACAGGGGCGCCGTCTTTCATCCTATTTTTCTTTACTGTAATCAAACGCTGCATCAGGAAAGCAAAGACAACGTGAATGGGGCACGGAGCCGTGCCACCTTTAACACAACTCAGTCGATTTCTTACGGCTGCAAGGGCAGACATAAAGACACACACAGACCGAGTGCAAGGACGTTTTGGAGGACAGAGGCTCAACCAACAAACCATCAGTCCCCCTCCAAACACAAGCTCCTCAAACCACAAGTCAGGACCACATGTTTGCAGTTCCATGACAGACGTAACATGTGTTTCAATGGCCACGTTTAACCAAGGAGCAACAATTGAGTTAATATAAACAAATAAAAGGAAAAAAAACGTCATTGGTGTGATTGGTGTTAAATGCCGAGAGGAAAGGTGTGACAAACTTCCAATGCAAATGCATCTATTAAATTATTCACTGGTTTAAAGTCAGCCTGTTTGTTTTTACAATAAGGCAGCAGCAAGAATATAAAATAATTGACCAGCAGATTTTCTCAACCACTGTAGTATTAGGTTATCTACATAATCTAAATAAAAGACGGCATGTTATTTTCAGTCTGAATCAAGAATTCCCAAAGTAAATATATTGAGATCATGTGAAAATTCAACCGGTTTAGAAAGTAAAAGTCCTCCCTGGGTATTTGGTGTCAACCATCTGTATTTGCTAATTAGCACCAGCCCACAGGTGCGACTAATGATGGAAATCACCTGAGCCCAGCGCGGGGGGGGGGGGGGGGGGGGGGGGGGGGGGGGGGGGGGGGGGAGCAAAAGCTGGCAGGACTTTCACTTTTTGGGAACCAGGAATTGTAACACCCCATGAACATGAGGACATGAAGTGGGCACGTAGAAGGGTCTGTGTCACAGATCTAGGCAGAACCCAACTGCGGACTCGAACGAACGAGGTAAGGTGAACAACAACATTTGACTGTAACCGGGCGGGGATTAGAGATGGCGGCAGGCTGGTTTTAGGGCTTGGGGGTATGGGGGGATGATCCAGGTGGTGGCGGGGCCGACGAGATCCTGAGTGTGTGCCGGCTGGCAGGCTGCTCATCCGTAAGACACGGCGAACAGGTATATGGTTACAAGCAGGCAGACAAACTGACAATAGCAACTGGCCGGCAAGAACGGACAGATGTACGTATGAGCGAACGCTTGGTACGTAGACAAACGGTGTGTGACCCAACGATCCAGCAGGCAGCTGGCTGCTGGACAGGGTTCTCGTAGCGTGGTGGAGATGATTGCAGATGATGAACAGGTGGAGCAGAGGAGCAGGGGAGCAGGGGAGGGGAAATGAATTGACAACGAACACAAGCACAACCAACAAACAGGTGTCACTGGGCCGTGACAGTGTGTGTGTAATAATTGCTGTGTTTAGGTGAGTACTCTTGGGCTGGACTGAAACTAAGAATTTTGAATTTTATTTGTGTGTGTGTGTGTGTGTGTGTATGGGTGTGTGTGGGTGTGTGTGGGTGTGTGTGTGTGTGTGTGTATGTGTGTGTGTGTGTGTGTGTGTGTGTATGTGTGTGTGTGTGTGTGTGTGGGTTCTAAGAGGTTCGAAGGGGTTCGAAGGTGTGTAGGGCATGAAAGCCAACAGGCTATTTTAAACATTGCACGGACATTTGGGCGTTTCTGCATTCTGCATTCCCTGTCATCAAGTTCATTCATCAACCTATATACACATATGGTGACAAATAGTCACAACCAGTTAAGAATCACACAAGTCATTTAATCACTCACTGTTTATTGTTTGCCGGCACATTTACAGTTTCAGTAGTTGCATCGTTACGGGGCTTTCATCCCGTGATTTTCAACCCGTGATCTAATCTGGACATTGCTAGCATTGCGCTCATTATACACACCAAACAGTCACTCATAGTAACAATCAACAGTCTGAACAAGCTTTCATTCATTCTCCTACCGGAGTTCCCCAGCGTTAGGGCATGGTCCGCATTCATTTCCTGTATTTATGTCCCGGGATTAGATGTATTTATGTCCCGGGATCAGATGTATTTATGTCCCGGGATCAGATGTATTTATGTCCCGGGACCGCACCGGGGAAGGGCATCTCATTAAAGGGAGAGGGGTATTTTAAGATACTTTTAATACCTTTTATGTGTGTCTGAAACATCTGCATGAAGTTCGACCGTGTTGTTATTATGTTATGGGGTCAGAAAGGAGAAGGCTAGAGTGTAGCCTTGTGGGTAGCTATGCCCAGGGTTACAGGCTTGTAACAAC
>JACYXH010000085.1:472500-542500 GCA_026745465.1 Lota lota | reverse complement strand
ATCACACAATGCGGCGCGCGGCGCGGCACGTGGCTGGTGATTCCCCCCGCCTCTAAATGGGGGTAAATAACCCCAGCGCGCGCCATGCGGGGAGACATTTTGTCAAACAAATATGATCCAAACAAAACTAATGACGTGTAAATTGTTTATGATATATTCCGAAATGAGTTGGCCCCGACGGGGCCTGCGCGTGACAGTGATCACAGAAACGCACACGCGGGGACGACGTAATGAGCGGCAAATGAATGCGAACCGAAAGTCAGCAGCCGCTTCGCCGCGGTCCTTGCGTCGTTGTTGCTCACGTGCAAACATGTCGCGAGCAAACATGTCGCCCCTTTTTTGTGTGTGTTCTCCACGTTCGTGTTCACTTGGCACTGACAATGGCGTCGTCTGTCCGTTGGCGAGTCTGGCGTGAGAGTGAACGACTGGAGAGACTCCGATGAGGCAGAACTCTCTCGCAAACGGGAGGAAGAAACGACAACAACAGCAATAGCAACAACAACCTCGTTCCATTTCTTAACATCTAACCGCGGCTGCGTTTGGATCATCACAAGCCGTTAAAATGGCGAGAGCCACGGACCGAGACGTCCCCGTTGTTCCCATGAAACGGACACGTGCAACGTGTGCGAAACGATTGTCTATGAAAACCGCGCAAGCTATGATGAAATACATACAAATAATAGGCTGATTGAATTACAGTGTCCAGACAAACATTCAAGATATAATAAGATACATAAATGTGTATACAAGGGATGACGATGTTGCATTCACACGGCATTCAGCATTGATCAAAATAGGCGGAGATCAAACAATGTAGTCTAATACAATATAACCCATTGATAATGGGGCTTGTACATCAGAATAAATCGTGGGATTTTTTGTTCGTGATGAATCGAGAGTTGTAGTAATGTCAAATCCTAAATAAACGTAAATATACCATAACCTAGGCTAATGAAAACCTTGTTTTGCCACATCAAACACGACAATGTCCCATAATGACAAATAATATCACAAGTAATTACTAAACAATGACCAAAAACACCATTACTGCCGATAACATTCCTGTTCCTATACTTCCAAAATGGATGCGGTCATTGCGATGTGACGTCACGATTGGCTAGTGTAGTCTGCTCGCATAGGGCTTGTACATCATGACGTCACATCTCAATGCACGCCTCCATATATTACATAGCAGAGGACAACTGCTGGATCTGTGTGTGTACAAGACAACAAAAAAGTACAATGCACTTTTTTGTAAGTGAATAAATGTGGCCAAGTCTTAGCATCCACTGAATGGTTAAAAAGAGTTTGAAGGGATGTGATAAGGACTGTGATTGGCCCGCTTCATCTTTCCTGATACGTTCTGCTACCACATGGAATAGGTGGCATGTTCGAGTTACATCCGACGCACAATCACCTGAGTGAACATTTACACGTGCGGATACATTTTGAATGGATACATGCATACATGCACATGCAAATCAGAATCTGAGTTGCTTTTATCACATCTTAACGTACGCAAGTACGCAAGAGTAAAATTCTTAGGCTTGGATCCTCAACAGTCATATAGCAGCATCAATACAAGATCAATAACAAAGTAATTTAATAACAAAGTATGTAATAATAAATAATAATAATAACTGCGAAATAATAATAATAATAATTCACAAGAATAATTCATTAAATAATAATAGTAATAATAATAGATGAATAATTCAGTACAGCAAAGGAGTTCAGTGCAGGAGGTCAGGAACGGGGCTAGACGGTGACAATAAAGGATCATTTAACTGTTATATTTCTTTGTGATGCTCGATAAATACATAGGTTCTTTAGTTTCCTGACTTAATAAGTAATTTGTTTCTACAGCAAACGTTTTTTTCCCTGTCTCATGGTTGATTGTCTCAGTCCATTACTGGTGTGGAGTTGATGTAAGGATATTAGCAGAAGAAAGGACAGTGCTTGGTTTTTAGGGGTTTAGTAGTAGTGGTTAATAGTAGTGCTGATGGGGTTTAGTAGTAGTGGTGAATAGTATTGCTGATGGGGTTTAGTAGTAGTGGTGAATAGTATTGCTGATGGGGTTTAGTAGTAGTGGTTAATAGTAGTGCTGATGGGGTTTAGTAGTAATGGTTAATAGTAGTGCTGATGGGGTTTAGTAGTAGTGGTGAATAGTGATGGTGATGGGGGTTTAGTAGTCTTGGTTAATAGTGGTGGTGATGGGGGTTTAGTAGTCATGGTGAATAGTGGTGGTGATGGGGTTTAGTAGTAGTGGTGAATAGTGATGGTGATGGGGGTTTAGTAGTTTTGGTTAATAGTGATGGTGATGGGGGTTTAGTAGTCGTGGTTAATAGTGGTGGGTTTGATTCCGAATTTTTGCAACCTGGAGGTATGTAAAAGCAAAATGCCTAAACCCATACCTTCTGAATGGCTTTCGGCTAAATGACTGATTAGCTAATGAAGAGCGAATAGCGAATACCCTTGGTGTGCTTGAGGTCAATGGGCATGGATCTTTGAAGGCCTCGTCCTTCAGCCAGCCGTGCTGCTAGTAGCCACAAGGTTAGCATAATGCACATCCGTGGACGCCCTTTCCCTGCTAGCTCAACAGCAGCTGTAGCGTAATATTCATGAGGACACATGGGGAGCCAAGTTTTGTCCACCAATTTAAGCCCCCTGACACCCCCCCCCCTCCCCCCCTCCCCATCACCCCCACCAGCACCACCTATCTGGCTCTCGGGAGGAGCGCCATAACCAAACAGTACGGCATGGCGTAGTGCAGTAAAGACCAAAGCAAGAGCCTGCCAAGACAGGGCATTACCGCCGCTAATCCTGCCAGCTAAAGCAGAGGATTTTACATCCATGAACAATGGCTTTCTTTTTCAAATCTGACAGTAGGGGTGCTACACACACACATACACACACACACGCGCACACACGTACACACACAAACACAGAGCGCGGGCATACACACACACATACACACACACACACACACACACACACAGACACACAGCCGAGGTAGGGGGAGTCTGAGGTTTATCTGGTTGCATCTGGACGCCACAAGAAAGGGAGACAATGAGTTTACAGGCGAGTGAAAGGAATAGCAATAGTTCATAGAATTAGTTAATAGGGAAATTATGATAAGCCCACATTTATTTATCAAGCCCTTACGTTGGACAAACGGTTTCCTAAATATAAATATAAATCTCCTAAATATACGAGCTTATAACTATTAATAACCCTACAACTAACCCTATACCTGCTTTCTAGGATGGCTAGGAATGGGGGGTGGTTGTACATATAAATATATATTATGTATCTTTTATAACATAACATTTGTTAGGTGTTAGGTGATACTATGCAGAAACGATGCAGAGTGTGATCATCAATTATATTAACATATTAGAGTACACAGCTGTTTTTATGCAGGGATCCACACAGAGACAGTGTCTGAACAAGCTGGACCGACTCCAGCCCATATGTTGTGACTTCATTATCCTTCATCCTACCCTTTCCTGTCCATCTTTGTGTGCCTCAAATCTACAATGCTGATGAATTGTGATCAGGGTTCAAAATGTACATGTAGAATTTTGTCTCTTCACCTGCAAGAGTGGAAAGATCCACCGGCCTAGCAACTGTATAAATATGTAACCTGTACCTGTTACCTGTCTAATGGTCAAATTTGCTGGTTGCAGGTGTTCATTTTGGACACTGTTTGTGAGTACTTTGTCCCTCTACAAGAAACTCAACACTGTTGTGGAGATCTGGAACTCATCCACGCTCAACCTAACGTTTTTGTTGTTTTGTTTGTTTCTTCTTCATTTTCAAAAGCTAAAATAATTGTTTTCAATACGGGGTAATGGAATTTCCTCCGCATCTCAGTGGAAAATATATGGGACGTTCGTCAGAGAGACGACGCTTATTCACCGTGGCGACAAATACAGATACCTGCATTGCTTTAACTTGTTTTGGTATCGACGTAAGATGGCTGTGTTTGAGACGTGAAGGGAACATGTTTTCGCCGCAAAAATCCATCCGCGCAAATGATGGATTTTCCGTTCCCCAGAAATGAATGAAGAAAGTCCATTCAATATGTAATTACCTTCCACAGACATCGCCACGTGGTTGTCAAAGAATTCAATATGCAGCCCACAATGTTTGTTGGTTCTCCTAACGTGAGAGGAAATATATGTTTGTTTGGATTCATGGTGGAAGGGGAACCACCTTATATTGTTCATTATGAGAGGCGTGGAAATGTCTCATGATGCACAAGAGCCAGCCACACACAAATGAACACACACACACATACACACACACATACACACATACACACATACACACACACACACACTTACATTGATGCAGAACTAACGACTCACACGCATGCATAAACAACCCCAGCCAACCCGCCACACAACCTTTCTCTCACACACATACGCACATACACATTCAAATGTACACAAACACGCACTCGGGCACAAAAAACACAGAGAAATTTGCCTGCCCATTATCTACACACAAACACGTACAAACACTCAAGAACACACCCAACGACGAACAAACCCACTAACCTTTTGCCGTCTCTATGGGCTGTTTAATGGTTGCATGAGACTCACTCACAATATTTCTTATTCCTTATTAACTGCATGGGTGCAGTTTCTTTCTGCTGGCGGGCTGTGGAGGTGGTTGAGGAACGAGGGCGTCTCTGGTCGGAGCTGATAAGCTTCTGCTCGCAAGCAGGAGCGCTGCAGGGACCAGATCTGCTCGAAAGACAATGTCCACTAGGTTGGACACAGGCTCACACACACACAGACACACATACACATGCACATACACACACACACACACACACACATACACACACACACACACACACGCTCTCTCACTCTCTCACACAAACACTCTCTCTCTCTCACATTCATACACACATTCACATACATACACACATACACACACAGAGAGAGGAGCTCAAACACAGAGACATACACATACACACAAACACAGATAAGCACACACACAAGCACACAGTCACAAGCACACATGCCCACAGACACACACACACAGACACACACACAGAGACAGAAGCACCCACAAACACACACCCCACACACAGAGACATAAGCTAACACACACACTCACAAAAACACACAGACACACACACATACACATAAACAAGCACACACTCACACACACAGACAGAAGCACACACACAAGCACACTGTCACAAGCACACAGACAGAAGCATACACACAAACACATACACACACAGAGACAGAAGCACACACACACAAACACACACACACACATACACATATATGCAGACGCCTATGCGCACACGCAAAAGAACACAGAGACACAAGCATACACACACACATAGACACACATCGGCATGCACAGACAACCGCACGCACACACGCACAACCTATGCATAGACCACCAAACGAGCACATTCATACAAACATATCTGTGTTACACACACCAGACACACCAAATATGTTTGCATACTTACCTTCATGCATTCATGTATGCAAAATAAATGCCTACCTAAACCAGTTTAAGTTTGTCTTTCAAAAACACACACACGCACACTCACACAAACAAGCATCATCTGAACCGACAATGAACTGTCCCTTTTGGACAACAAATTCCACATGAAGTGTAGTCATTAACCTTTAGAGGGACTATAAGCGATGGTAATTGCCTAAAAACACAGTGTGTGAGTGTTTGTTTGTGTGTGTGTGTGTGTGTGCACGCGCGCTTGTGGGCGCGTGACTGTGTGTGAAGTGACATCATACCAAAAAAACCTCAATCCCCCAAATCCTTTCCGAATAAGTTAATTTGCTTGCTTGTGTGTACCTTTCTGTCCAGGGATTCAAAAGGGAGAGAGAAAACGATAAGGGAGAAGCAGAGCGATAGTGTGCACTCCACGGTGAAGAGTGGGACGCGACCATAAAGTTAAAGAAGCACCGCACTGTCTCCGTATGACAGCCAATCCATCAGAGGAATGGAGGCTCTGTCTCAAGCACCAAGGAGAGGAGGCGGCCACACGCTTTATAAATAGTTGCGCATTTTTAAAGGAAATTGGAAGTTGTCAGACATGTGCCATCCACCTTTTTATCAGTGCTGGTGGTGGTGGTGGTGGGGGGTGGGAGGGGGGGGGGGGGGTTGGGGGGGGGGGGGGGGGGGTTGAGTGGGCCTTTTAGTTTCCCAGTGTTCCTGGGACATGATTGGACAGAGCTTGGCAAATAAAGGGGAAGCAGATTATTTAGAATTATATATATATATATATATATATATATATATATATATATATATATATACATATATAAATTATGTTAAGATATAATATAATACATAAAATATATTATCATAATGTTTTATTTCATTATGCAAGAGCTTGGAAAAAAGGATAATGTGATACTATGAATGAAACAACACATTTTAATGCTGCATTGTGTTGAGTTGCTGGCAAAAATGTTCTAGAATATTTTTTTTACAATCCTTCAGGCAATAGAGTAAATGATAGTAAATGAACAACAGCGTTCCTACATTAATATTAGACATGTTCAATGTTGGAGCTAAATAGCATGGATCCGCCATTTTTAACCAACCAACACAAGCGAACCTCATGAAATGTTAAATAGGATGTAAAGATGATGTAATTAAAATAATAGATCTAATTAAATTGGAAAGATATAGGTCAAACTCACACCCTGCACAGTATAGGAAATAAAATATAGCAATGAAATACTGTGATTTTAACAATCGGCTAATGAAATCCATTTTCACATACAGTACATATGAAATTCATCGACTCAGAGTGGTCAAAGAAGCTGTTAACATCAGAGGCAAAGTTAAAACTCCACTTCAAACGACACCCCACACACTGAGTCTAATTCCTTGCTGTAAATCAAATCAAATCAATTTGAGCGTGTGGCCAGTCATTGATTCAAAGTCAACTCACTTGCTGCAGTGAATGCCAGCAAGCTGGGGCTAGCTTTGTGGTTGCTAAGGGGCACAGGGGGAGGCATCGCACGCACACGCTTTCATCTTCAGCACAGCACCGTAAGCAGCAGACACGCTACAGAGGAGAAGAAGCCCTCTGTTCCCAACTCTCAAGCCCCCTAAAAGACTTAAGATCCCGCCGGAAGTATCCAACAATGCTCCGCCGTTGGAAGCTGCATCTCATCAGCAGCAACACGAATATGTTGGCCTATAGAATCCCTGCATGGGGGACACAACATCTAACTATTAACGAGTATAGCAGTTAATTATCACATTATTACGTTAATGTGCTGTTTTATTATGTCAAGCCTGAAGTGAGTTTAAAATGATAAGTATGTGGACACACACTGCCAGTGGTGGGGTTGAAGGCCAAATCAACTCAAACCTCTCCCCAGTTTTAGCACAGGGAACTCATTTAGGAAGAGAGTCTAAGCACACACAGAAAAGATAGATGCACAACATGGTGACACATGATTTACGCCATAGCAATGAATAAATGGGCCAATTTAAATGCAGAATGCAGGGGTGGAGGGCGGCGGTTGATCAACAGAAACCGTTTGGTTACATCATGTCACCCTTTGAGCTCGTAAATAACATGCAGTATAATGACTTCCGTTCAGATGTGTTTTTAACTATTACCACCGACATGTCAACACCCTCATGTTTTGATTTCCTACCCCCTGTGATATTCTTCTTGCGGCGTAATTGCATCTGTCCGCTGGTTCATTGGGCTGACAGATATCTAGTGTGGGATGGAGAGCATAGGAGATTCTCAAAAGATCTGTGAGCCTGTATGTATGCAATTCCTCTTCTTAAATTGTAAGTCACCATTGAAGTTTGATCAGTGGTTGTATTTCAAGACGCACCCCCACCCAACCTCTGCCATCGAGAGCCAAGTTTTATTTTCCAAATATAGGTATGCTTATTGATGTGTCCCTGCGTTCCCTTGGCAAATCACTTGCAGCTCTATACAGTGCCTGGCCTGTTCTGGTCCACATCTGCAGACCACAATCACAATCCCACATTGGCATGAGGTGAAATTGTACATCACTTTTGCATATTACAATTTGTTCAGTGGTAATCCTGAAGATCATAGGAGTTTCCGTTTTCATACCGCAAAGGCCGGAGACGTTGACAGGAAACACAAAGCATGGATGGTTCCATGCTTACAACTATCCATGCTTAGTTTTTATAATGGATGCGATTTCAGCGCCACTACCTGTCAACCTGCTTTTTCTGGCATGTGATTTATTACAAAACAGATCAGAAATTAAAGTAAAGAAAGGACAATGCAGATAACCAGCACGATGACGGCAACAATGAGTACACTGATATGGCAGCACCCAATTGTTCTGATCTGATCAAGGTGAAAAATAAATTCAAACTCTTTGGCAACAAAACAGCGCCATTTGTCATCAAATAAGGACGCTTGTTATCATCCCTTTTGCTTGGCCTCGTCATCCGTCTTCCTTTTACCCTGTATCACGATCAATCTGGCCTCATTTATTTTAATTGTCTCGTGTTTGCTAAACTGGCAAAGTCAATGGAGGACAATAGCAAAGAGGCTAATTTGGAAAATGAGCCATGGGAGGTATTTCAGTATTTCTTATATCCTGCACACCATTGTTGTTAGCATTACAACCTCTAATTCAAAAGTGGTGCAAAATAGCAAGGGGAAGATCCAAAAAGGCAGCAGATAATAAAAAGACAGAATATGTTGAGTTTTCTTTACAGCCGACTGTTGGAATTACCACTGCTTAGAGAACAAAACACACTTGAATATTAAACATTAAATTATACATTGTAGCATGAATAAATATGTTTGAAATACTACTTTATCTCATAGCATGCAACTATAACAAATTAATTCATCAGTCTGCAATAAATGATATGTGAACAGTGTTCTCTACATTTGCATTAGTTTTGTGTGGCACAATACATCGGATAGAAAAGCTGTTTCAACTATATTAACTTACTGAACAGCAAAACACACAAAGAAAATCTAAATTTGAAAGGAAACACACATTCAGTAATTATGCCCTAGGATATCTACATGCTGTGCACTAGCAGATCTGCATTTCTTTGCAGTAAAGCTCATGTTGTTTTGGTAACAAACCAAAAACCAAATCAATCAATATTTTTAATTACTGGACTAACTTTTATTCATGCTCTTCCACACACAGGATTCCCTCAAAATGATTCCATGCCGTGACGATAAGAAACAGAATGAAACCAATTATAACCATTTATTCTGGTTCACATGTAAACAATTGAAAGCAGAGAAAAACTTTTTTCAACTAACTAAACCAGTAACCCTGATTTGCATTGTGACATTCTTTCGGAGTTGCATCGGTGAGAAAACCGGAACTCCAACAAACCTAACCTAAACAAAGAGCTGTGGTGGAAGTCCAATTGTCAGTGAAATTGGTTTTGTACCCCATTAGCATTTACCAGTGGCAAAAAACATTGATTTATATTTTTATCAGATTAGACAGAATTATGGTTTTGTTTTCTTTATCGGGCTTAACGGCCCTATCTCAGGCTTACCGTGATGGCTTTGCCTCTTGATACGATAGGTGTGATGCAATGTTGTAACAAACAGCTTGCCAAGCTAGCTAAATTAGGCCGTCTTTTACCTGTCCAATATAAATAATGCCTGTGGGCATCTTCAATGCCCTTTAAAGCCAACGCTCACCGCCCGGCTGGCCAGACCAACACACATTATCTCGTTGTTTTTACTTGTGTTTTGCACCTTGCCATCTCATATTCTGTGGAGCCTACGGTCCAGTCCGCATATTGTTCCCTCATTCCCTATATAGTGTACTGTTTGGGGTATCACCATTTTGTAGTGCAGTTGGAAATCTGTGTTTACTAATCCCAATACATAATGCACTACTTTATATCCACACACAATAATATATATTATATTATACATAATTAGTCATTCATCCAAAATCCCCCTATTCCCTGCCTTCCTTGTTCCCTAAATAGTGTAGTATATAGCGTCCACAATGCAGGGAATAGGAAATGAGTGAACAAGTGAATGACTTCAAACAAGACCCCAGTATCATCAAGAGTGGCACCAGAGGGTTCAGGACCCTGGACAGCATCAGACAAAAGGTTCTGGGTGGGCATACTGTCATCAGCATTGGTTCAAATAGGTATGGTTCCTCCTCCTTGCATCTGATTGGACGTGGTACACATGATTTCTTGAGAATGGGTCAAGGGTATGTCTTCCACCCAGACCCCATTTACTTGGTGCCCTGTGCACTTTGTTTTCCTAATATTTAAAAGTGTTTAATGACATTTTTATCAAATTGATAATGCAATTTAACCTAAATAATCATACCTTTATCGTGGTTAAATTAAAGTTGCTGTAGGTATGACTCAAGAGCTGTAAAGAGAGACAGAGCAGAAAAGAGTAGAAGAGAGCAAGATATTGAAACAAAACCCAAAAAAAGTCCCCCTCCCTCTCTCTCTGAACCAATCACGGAAGAGATATCCTGATTGGTCAGAAATGAACCGGAAGTGGTTTTAAATCGGCTCATAGAGAGTGCAGGTGCAGTCAACTCGAAAGAAATATTCTCACAGGCATTTCACTCACAAATAACTGACTTTTTAACATATTACACTCAAATAATAGCGCTTCAATCTAAACCTAAAGCACCTTGAAAGTTGCAATGTGCAAGGAGTCCTCAGAATTCAAAATCTCAATAACAGTGTTTTATCTGCTCTTGCTGGCTGTGCACCTGTGTGACGTGGACTGATTAGCTTGGCTGGCTGCGTGGTGTGAGTGGGGGGGGGGGGGGGGGGGGGGGGGGAGTGGGGGGGGGGGGGGGGGGGGGGGGGGGGGGGCTCTGGAGGGTCAACAGTATGATTACAAAGAGTGTTTATCTGATGTACACTCATTTCACCATTATATTGCACGATTGAAACCGGTTTTCATTTCCATTTTCATCCATACATCCGATGACATTTAACACATGTCTATTTGTTTGTACACACAATATAGCTTATATATATAGTGAGATTATTGTAAACAAAGAGAGTGGTACGAGCTGACCAGCATTTTTTATTTGGAGAATATATAAATTATAGGACTTATTGATAATAATAATAATAATAATAATAATAATAATAACAACATTGAATTAAAAGATGAACCTCAACCTAAACACATTTATATCTATATCGGATTGATATCTCTATTTTAAAACACACCTACTACTATATGAGAATGAGATGCAGAGCCACATGTAAAAAGTCTCTCTTAGAGCAGAGATGGGCAGAGTCCAGGCACTAGTGCACAATAGAATAGGGCTTGTTATGTCATTAATTTGCATTCACTGAATTGTGACTCACTATTATTAAAAATAAATATTAAAAAATAAATAAATTACCACAACACATCCTCGCCGTCGCCATGACTACCTCGTCCAGTTGACTGGACGTCAGGCAGTCACTGGATGCTGCATGCTATGCTACGTTGTGCACACATCATGGTGTAAGGAGACCTTCTTTGTTCCGTCTAGTACAAACGACACAAAACCGACGAAGTGAGTGATGCTTTCGATATTACTATTCTCCGTGGAGATGAAATGCGTCGTTATGCAATGGAAGAGCGCCTGCACTCCAAAGCATGCCATTATTTGCAGGCGTTCTGCCGCTCTCATTAGCGTGCTACCCGCTAAGCTAGCTCGGCTAGCTCAACCATGCCCATGCACTGTCTAGTGCGACCGAACGGGGTTAGCTCGTTAGCAATGGCGCTGATGTAGGCTAGCTATCGGTACAAGTTGAACGTGCCTACATTTCATCCAGGTATTCTTCGAGCACAATAACACAGATGTGTATCCGTATATCACGTCGTATTAATAGGTT
The DNA here is from genome assembly GCA_026745465.1 of Lota lota. Classification (NCBI taxonomy): domain Eukaryota; kingdom Metazoa; phylum Chordata; class Actinopteri; order Gadiformes; family Lotidae; genus Lota; species Lota lota. Next base: position 530,623 of record JACYXH010000085.1, on the reverse strand, counting down.
GACTCAAACACATGTATATATGTTCTGTTAGCGTGGTCTAGGGGTCGACGCCTCGTTCTTTAGCCCTTTGAGGAAACACCAAAAGACCGGGTGCTTTGTCTTTGTTGGCTAGGAGCTGATTACGGTTACCAAACAAGACGAGCCTTTCCGTTCACAAACGGCTACTTACATGCTGCATCTAGTGCCCTTAAAAAACCCACTAAATGCACCAAAAACATGATGGTCTCCATTAGGCTTACAGCTCAATTACAAATGTAGCTCTGGTGAAGTACAGAAATCACTGCGGTTCATTCATGTACAATATACATCGATGGTTTGACACGCAGTAGATATTTGAACCACATAGGTAAGAATGTCAACGTCACCGTGATAACATTGCACCCAATGGTAATACGAGGATAACTGAGACGTATTCAATGTCGTAACGTTACCAGGTTAAATCAAACAGTAGGGAAGGTTGCCTAAGTATTATTGAATTAAAAGGCAGCTACTGTAATGTATACAGCTGCTTTCTGTGTGCTGGTTAACATTTGCATGACATGCAAAACACTTCGCCTTAAGAACTGTATTCAGTATCACTGTACATGCTTATGTTTAAATACTACAGAAATATAAAGTCAAACATATGAAAATGCATAAATGTAGCCCTACTGTGTGTGTGTGTGTGTGTGTGTGTGTGTGTGTGTGTGTGTGTGTGTGTGTGTGTGTGTAATGCAATCTCAGGGCATCCTTTTAATCGCAGACACGATCAGCCATTTAAATGCAAGCCAGATGTTGAGCACTTTGGCATACTCTCCGATAGTATTTAAATACACCGGAATAGTAGCGCTGTGTGTTGCTGCCATGCTGCATTTCATCCCACTGAACGTATTTTTGCCTGACTTAGTGGACCGGGGCCAGAAGCGCCGGCAGGTGAAGCCCCTCGCTGCCTCCCTGCTGGATGCCTTGGATTATGACAGCTCAGATGACAGTGACTTTGAAGTGGGCGATGCCTCAGGTAAACCACAGCACATGTCATTCCTAACACCTTCAGCTCACATGGGTTTTCCTTTTATTGTGGCTTCCTACAGCTTGTGCACTCGTTTAGGATGTGTAATGGTGTCGTGTTACATTTTCTTTTGTCATCTTTTGCCATAAGAAAGGAACACAATTCTTTATATTGCATGAAACATGGGCAATGTGGATGCTTCGATGAGAAAGTGTTGAATGCATCAATTTGCTAAACTCATATGCTGCTCTGTGTCCATGGCCCCTTTTACTGGAACTACTAAAGGCCTGTTCATATGTTTTGGTGGATTGAGACATGGGGACGTTGAATTGTAAATCCTCTTTTTACTGAAACTACTAAAGGCTTGTTCATACGTTTTGGTGGCTTGAGACATGGGGACATTGAATTGTAAATCCTCTTTTTACTGAAACTACTAAAGGCTTGTTCAAACGTTTTGGTGGCTTGAGACATGGGGACATTGAATTGTAAACCCCTCATCAGGTTCAGATGGCACGGGCAACGGAAGCGACGAGGAGGGATCCAAAGGCAGCGCTGGGGGCTCCGACAGTGACTCCGACAACGCTGCGTCCGCCAACGACGGCGTGGGTGAGGCCGGAAAGGAGCCGGTCACCTCCGATTGCGTGATCGTGGAGGAGGAGAAGGGAAGGCCTTCATCGGACGGCTCCAGCAAAGACCCCGCCGCCGCCGCCGCGATGGCCGCCAAGGGCCGCCGCAAAAGCAAAAAGACCTCGGACACGGAGGCTGCGGCCGGCAGCGGCGGGGAGGGGTCTGTGTCGGCGTCGGGCTCCGGGAACGGGGACGCGGACGGCAACGCTGAGGAAGGGGCCACCGCCGAGCCCAAGAAGTGGAACTTCCGGCGCAACCGGCCGTTGCTGGACTTCACCGCCATGGAGGACCTGAACGAGATGGACGACTACGACAGCGAGGACGACAACGACTGGAGGCCGGCGGCGGGCAAGAAGAAAAACAAGGCGGCGGCGCAGAAAGGCCGCAGCGCGGAGGGAGAGGAAGGGCGAAGCGGGACTGATGATGACGACGACGACGACGACGACGGGGACAACGACGACGATGACGACGACGACGGGGACAACGACGACGACGACGGGGACAAGGATGAGGACAAGGACGGCAACAGCAGCAGCAGCGACAGCGACAAAGAGATGAACAAAGCGAAGAAGAAGGCGAAGAACAACAGCTCCTTTGATGACGAGCTGACCAATGACAGCACGTCCCAAGAAAAAGGCAACAAGGTGAGTGTCGTCCTAGAGCGACTAGATGATGTAAAATAGATCAAATAGGACTCGTTCACCAAATTGGGGAACCCTTTCCATTCGTCACATTGCTTATTCCTCAAATCATCATGCATTGTGTAATTGTGTATTTTCTATTTGATGAGCTTGATGTTTTCCAGCCTATTCGATTGAGTTGAGTCAACCCTTTGTTGGTGGTACAACTAAGCAAAGATCTCTCAAAGATCAGCTCATGAACATGAAGTACCGCTAGACCATCTCCTCAGAGTTTTACAAACAGCTGATAGCATTTACAAGCTGTTATATATTACTAGATATCGTAGTTGTTTGCAAATATAGAACAGGTTTACATTTTCCTAATATCTTGTGTAGGATTTTACCCAGTCCCATTTCATGGAGACAACAGGCTATTTCAGCAAACCTTGATCAAGGTTTGCATGATATTACTAGATATGTTAGTAGTTTGCAAAAATATAGAACAGGTTTACATTTTCCTAATTCTTGTGTTAGGATTTTACCAACTCCAAACTTCATGGAGACAACAGGCTATTTCAGCAACCTTGATCAAGGTTTGCATTGTAACAGTAACGGCCAACACACAAACAAACGAGGGCACAAAAGTTGTCCGCTCCTAATCCCGGTGAAAGTTTGGATGGTATGGGGGACAGTCCCCGTAGAGGACAAACACAAATCTACTTAACGAGGCCCAACAAGCGCCGAATGTGCGGTCAGCAAATCGGGAGTTACGGGAGGGGGCCCGCGGTGCAAGAACTACCGTGGTTCACTGATAGCATGCCGGCTTACAAGCTCTCTCCTATAATATTACTATGATATCGTATTGTTTGCCCCCCCCCCCCCCCCCCGCCCCCCCCCCCCCCCCCCCCCCCCCCCCGGTCCCCGGCAGGATCCCTCGCTGGAGTTAGCCCAGACCCCATTTCATGGAGCTCCCAAACCTTGAACAAGGTTGCAGTGGACACCATCCCTTTTTTCTGCCAACCCCAAACTCTGCAAACATCGTTTGTTGTCTGGGGGACAACAGCGAGGCAACGCGGAACACACAAACAACGAGGCACAAAAGTTTGTCCGCTTCCATCCAGTGTGACAACTGTGGCGTGACGGTGCACGAAGGTGAGCGGCCGCCTGCTGTTGACTCGCAGCACCTTAGGCAGGCCCCCCATGCATCATGTGCTGGCCACGTTAGCGCCTCATCGCACCTCATTGCATCATTATGTATACATAGTTACTTTCTTATACATAGTCACTTTCACCGTCTCTCTCACCTCCACCCTACACTCCTCCTCTCTCTCTCCACCCGCCCGCACCGTCTCTCTCTCACCTCCACCCTCCACTCCTCCTCTCTCCACCCGCCCGCACCGTCTCTTTCACCTCCACCCTCCACTCCTCCTCTCGCTCTCCACCCGCCCGCACCGTCTCTTTCACCTCCACCCTCCACTCCTCCTCTCTCTCTCCACCCGCCCGCACCGTCTCTTTCACCTCCACCCTACACTCCTCCTCTCTCCACCCGCCCGCATCGTCTCTCTCACCTCCACCCTACACTCCTCTCTCTCTCTCCACCCACCCGCACCGTCTCTCTTTCACCTCCACCCTACACTCCTCTCTCTCCTCCGCCCGCACCGTCTCTCTTTCACCTCCACCCTACACTCCTCCTCTCTCTCTCCACCCGCCCGCACCGTCTCTCTTTCACCTCCACCCTGCACTCCCTCTCTCTCTCTCTCCACCCGCCCGCACCGTCTCTTTCACCTCCACCCTACACTCCTCCTCTCTCTCTCTCCTCCGCCCGCACCGTCTCTCTTTCACCTCCACCCTACACTCCTCTCTCTCTCCACCCGCACCGTCTCTCTCTCACCTCCACCCTACACTCCTCTTTCTCCGCCCGCCCGCACCGTCTCTCTTTCACCTCCACCCTACACTCCTCTCTCTCTCCACCCGCACCGTCTCTCTCACCTCCACCCTACACTCCTCTCTCTCTCTCCACCCGCCCGCACCGTCTCTCTTTCACCTCCACCCTACACTCCTCCTCTCTCTCTCCACCCGCCCGCACCGTCTCTCTTTCACCTCCACCCTACACTCCTCTCTCTCTCCACCCGCACCGTCTCTCTCTCACCTCCACCCTACACTCCTCTCTCTCTCTCCACCCGCCCGCACCGTCTCTCTTTCACCTCCACCCTACACTCCTCCTCTCTCTCTCCACCCGCCCGCAGCGTCTCTCTTTCACCTCCACCCTACACTCCTCTCTCTCTCCACCCGCACCGTCTCTCTCACCTCCACCCTACACTCCTCTCTCTCTCTCCACCCGCCCGCACCGTCTCTCTTTCACCTCCACCCTACACTCCTCTCTCTCTCCACCCGCACCGTCTCTCTTTCACCTCCACCCTACACTCCTCTCTCACTCCACCCGCACCGTCTCTCTCTCACCTCCACCCTACACTCCTCTTTCTCCACCCGCCCGCACCGTCTCTCTTTCACCTCCACCCTACACTCCTCTCTCTCTCCACCCGCACCGTCTCTTTCACCTCCACCCTACACTCCTCCTCTCTCTCTCCACCCGCCCGCACCGTCTCTCTTTCACCTCCACCCTACACTCCTCCTCTCTCCACCCGCCCGCATCGTCTCTTTCACCTCCACCCTACACTCCTCTCTCTCCTCCGCCCGCACCGTCTCTTTCACCTCCACCCTACACTCCTCCTCTCTCCACCCGCCCGCACCGTCTCTCTTTCACCTCCACCCTACACTCCTCTCTCTCCTCCGCCCGCACCGTCTCTCTTTCACCTCCACCCTACACTCCCTCTCTCTCTCTCTCTCCACCCGCCCGCACCGTCTCTTTCACCTCCACCCTACACTCCTCTCTCTCCTCCGCCCGCACCGTCTCTCTTTCACCTCCACCCTACACTCCTCCTCTCTCTCTCCACCCGCCCGCACCGTCTCTTTCACCTCCACCCTATACTCCTCCTCTCTCCACCCGCCCGCATCGTCTCTTTCACCTCCACCCTACACTCCTCCTCTCTCTCTCCACCCGCCCGCACCGTCTCTTTCACCTCCACCCTACAATCCTCTCTCTCCTCCGCCCGCACCGTCTCTCTTTCACCTCCACCCTACACTCCTCCTCTCTCCACCCGCACCGTCTCTCTCACCTCCACCCTACACTCCTCCTCTTTCTCTCCACCCGCCCGCACCGTCTCTCTTTCACCTCCACCCTACACTCCTCTCTCTCCACCCGCATCGTCTCTCTCTCACCTCCACCCTACACTCCTCTCTCCACCCGCCCGCACCGTCTCTCTTTCACCTCCACCCTACACTCCTCCTCTCTCTCCACCCGCCCGTACCGTCTCTTTCACCTCCACCCTACACTCCTCCTCTCTCCACCCGCCCGCATCGTCTCTTTCACCTCCACCCTACACTCTTCCTCTCTCCACCCGCCCGCACCGTCTCTTTCACCTCCACCCTACACTCCTCCTCTCTCCACCCGCCCGCACCGTCTCTTTCACCTCCACCCTACACTCCTCTCTCTCCTCCGCCCGCACCGTCTCTCTCACCTCCACCCTACACTCCTCCTCTCTCCACCCGCCCGCACCGTCTCTCTCTCACCTCCACCCTACACTCCTCCTCTCTCTCTCCACCCGCCCGCACCGTCTCTTTCACCTCCACCCTACACTCCTCCTCTCTCTCTCCACCCGCCCGCACCGTCTCTTTCACCTCCACCCTACACTCCTCTCTCTCCACCCGCCCGCACCGTCTCTTTCACCTCCACCCTACACTCCTCTCTCTCCTCCGCCCGCACCGTCTCTTTCACCTCCACCCTACACTCCTCCTCTCTCCACCCGCCCGCACCGTCTCTCTTTCACCTCCACCCTACACTCCTCCTCTCTCCACCCGCACCGTCTCTCTCACCTCCACCCTACACTCCTCTCTCTCCTCCGCCCGCACCGTCTCTTTCACCTCCACCCTACACTCCTCCTCTTTCTCTCCACCCGCCCGCACCGTCTCTCTTTCACCTCCACCCTACACTCCTCTCTCTCCACCCGCATCGTCTCTCTCTCACCTCCACCCTACACTCCTCTCTCTCCACCCGCCCGCACCGTCTCTCTTTCACCTCCACCCTACACTCCTCTCTCTCTCCACCCGCACCGTCTCTCTCTCACCTCCACCCTACACTCCTCCTCTCTCTCTCTCCACCCGCCCGCACCGTCTCTCTTTCACCTCCACCCTACACTCCTCCTCTCTCTCTCCACCCGCCCGCACCGTCTCTCTTTCACCTCCACCCTACACTCCTCTCTCTCTCCACCCGCACCGTCTCTCTCACCTCCACCCTACACTCCTCTTTCTCCACCCGCCCGCACCGTCTCTGGATAGAGGGTGCGGGATAGACGATCTCTGGATAGAGAGTGCTGCTGTTGACTCGCAGCACCTTAGACAGGCCCCCCATGCATCATGTGCTGGCCACGTTAGCGCCTCCTTAATGAATGTCCAGATATCTTTCACGTTGTTCCGGTAACAACTACCATCTTTATTTAGAGGCCACGTTTACATAGATGGGTACATAGATCGGTACTTCAGTCATCCCAGGGGGGAAGGGGTTACAGCAGCTTTATCCTTTATCATAATTTATAAATGTATGAAACAAACGAGTTACATTTTTTGCCAGCTTTTTGTTCATAATGGTAGCACTAAGAAAAGCATTTCTCTACAATGTGTTTATTTATTGTTGTATATGGATTTCGTAAGTGTTGGTTTGCGCATCACCTCTCTCAGAGTAATTTCTCTTCCAGCTACAGAGTTGCTGTTTTTAAACCTTGTCTTCTCCTGGCATAAGTGTCAATCTGTCCTTGAGTACGGCAGATAACCCAGAGTAATTCCTTCAGACAAGTTGGTTTGTTGCCTTGCAGGAGTTGACACCGCTGTGTGTCAAAAGGTTAGTCACAAATAGGGACAGCTAGTGAAATGCAATGCAACGTGAAAGGATCCATAAAAAGATTCATCTTTACGTCGGCGTGATTGAGCAGGTAAAGACTGGAGCAGGCTTATACATTCACCAACCCCTGGCTTCAACTTATTGTGCGTCTTACAATATAAAGTGCTATACACAATGGATCCGTGTTTTGAATAGTCGCTTGCATATGGCCTTTGCTCCCAACGCCCTGGGTAGCGCTGGGTTGGGCAGTCGCTCGTTTGTGTTTCATCCAAAGGAAACTTCAAAATGTGGCAACGACAATATCACATGAATTAAAGGCATAATATGTAACATTTCCGCATTGAAATATCTCAAAACGACTAGACCTATGTTGCACCTTTTGTTGAGTTGGGTTAAGACATTATCTAAATTATTCCAACAATGTTGAAACCCAGAGAACTCTGTAGTTTTATTCACGGTAACGGTCTGTTATAGTTGGTCACATGTCAGTGGCGTCATATGCCCCCCTGACGTATGGGGAAACACGCCAAAACAGTGATCAGGTAGAGACCTAATTTATTGATATGATATTTCAATACCGATCTAGATTGCTACGATGTGCTACATTTAAAGGGGCTCATGCCCCATCTTACTAACCCTTACTTGGGGGTTTCCTTTTTTTATATGTATTTTCTATCCATCCGAGAGAACGACACCATCCCTATTCATAGTGTTTCTCATACATTGATATATATATATTTTTTAATGGGTCAAATCGCGTAATTGTAGAGCTGCGCTCCACACATTGATTCACTCTTGCGCTCTCTCACCAACACACTGACAACAGACCCCTTTGTAAAAAGCCTCTGCTCTCCGTGCTCACTCTGAATCAGAACATGACCATGCACGGGAATAATGATTGTTGTTGGCTTTTTTCCACTGAGGAGATGGATTGCCGAATTCAATAATGGAATCAATCACGAATCAGTATTAGGGATGCCAGGAATACCAAAAAACTATATTTGAATACACGGCCTAAAGCTCATTGAGTACTCGTTTTGTAGGTGCGTTTTATCTGTATTATATACAGAATGTTAAGTCAGTTGAACCTGTATTATATACAGTCTGTTAAGTCAGTTGAACCTGTATTATATACAGTCAGTTAAGTCAGTTGAACCTGTATTATATACAGTCTGTGTTAAATCAGTTGAACCTGTATTATATAAAGTATGTTAAGTCAGTTGAACCTGTATTATATACAGTCTGTGTTAAATCAGTTGAACCTGTATTATATAAAGTATGTTAAGTCAGTTGAACCTGTATTATATACAGTATGTTAAGTCAGTTGAACCTGTATTGTATACAGTATGTTAAGTCAGTTGAACCTGTATTATATACAGTGTGTGTTAAGTCAGTTGAACCTGTATTATATACAGTCTGTGTTAAGTCAGTTGAACCTGTATTATATACAGTCTGTGTTAAGTCAGTTGAACCTGTATTATATACAGTATGTTAAGTCAGTTGAACCTGTATTATATACAGTATGTTAAGTCAGTTGAACCTGTATTGTATACAGTATGTTAAGTCAGTTGAACCTGTATTATATACAGTCTGTGTTAAGTCAGTTGAACCTGTATTATATACAGTCTGTGTTAAGTCAGTTGAACCTGTATTATATACAGTCAGTTAAGTCAGTTGAACCTGTATTATATACAGTCTGTGTTAAGTCAGTTGAACCTGTATTATATAAAGTATGTTAAGTCAGTTGAACCTGTATTATATACAGTCTGTGTTAAATCAGTTGAACCTGTATTATATACAGTATGTGAGCGTTACACCCACACTAGAGCCCATCTTTTCACAGTTGTAGAGCTAGTGGGATACACTTCTGAAAAGCGATTTTATTCCATTGGGAACATTTTGAAACGTGAGACGTCTCCGGGTTAATGGCGTTTTAGTTAGGCTATTGTTTAGGGCAGGGTACTTTGTAATACGCCTCTTGTGTGGAAATACTGACCAAACGATGGCTCTATAGACAATAGTGCCGCTGCCTGACCGTCTCCTGGGCAGACACACACCGCTAGACACGCGGGACTCCTACCGGTGATCAAGTCTTTAGTTCCCTGCACCAGATCGCTGTAAATCAGAGCGTGAATATCTGTTGAATATCCAATGTCTTTGTTAAAAAACTGAACACAACAACAAAAAAACACATTCACATTGATTTGTGCCTGAGTCACGTCACATAGATGTTCGCTGGCTATGTTGGCCATTTTCCCCGCCACTTTAGACGTCATAAAACAACGTATTTTGGTATTGTTTTGATTGAGATACCCCTAGCCGCAGAAATTAAATATTATACTTTTAATGAATGAATGAATTAATAAAGTAAGTTCCTTGAAATATAAAACTTATTTTCATACCATGCATCTTGTCAGATGCCATTAGCTAGAATCAGTATAAAAGGTTATGTTATGATGTGTGAGTCGTACAGCGACATACACACACACACATATGCACACACTATGACACTCGAATCTCCTGGAATAATTTAGCGCTCTGAAAAAAGATGTATTATTTAGACCAATCTAACACATGTCCTCGTCCTTTGTATAGCAGCAAGCCTCTCCAGCGTGTCTAAGTGACTGATCAGTGGTAAAAGCTAAAAGCTTTGTAAGCCAATCACGCAGAAAGCATGGCCAACAGCCCCTGGCGTCTGCTCTCCCATGGGCAGCAGAGGGGACAAAGGCGGGCTTGTGTACAGAGCACAACCAATTACAAATTTACAAGAACCAGGTAGTTATCAACAGCTGTGTGTTTTACTTGCCTTAATAAACCCAGATATTTATTTTCCTCAAGCTTTCTCATTGAGTAAAATGCTAATATGCTTTGACCTGCTGCACTCAAGCAAGTGATAAATATCTGAACATGACAAAGACCTGGTAATTTATGTAATAGCCTTTATTGCAACAAGCATTCCAGCCTGTGGTGCTACATATGGGAGAACAGTAGGCAGCTAATGCCAGTGCAGAAACCACGTTTTTGGGTATCACACTTGGGTGATATGAATAAGAAAAGAGAGAATATACATATCAGGTTGTTGTTTTTTGTCAAATAAATATAGATTCACAGACCAACATTACATCTGAAGAGCTACATACAGTGAAACTATTCAACTCAAGTTTCACAAGAAACGCTTTATTTAATTTGTATTCAACCTTTAAGGTCCTTTTACACCAGACGCGTAGCAAATAAAAGATGCAATTTCTTTTTTACATCAGCCACGATACGAATGTGCGGCCATTTTGAATAATAATCACGCCGGCGAAAATGACAGATGGACTATTCAACCTCATATAGCCTTGTGAATACGAGCTCATGCTCCGTCCTTTCACCAAAATATTCCATGTATTTAGAGGATTCAATTATACTGGAGTTTTGCTTTTTAATCCTAGTGTAAAATAGTGTAGTGAATGTTTGCGGATGAGGGGGTTTATGATAAGTGGGTGTGCATTCTTTAGTGCGTCCATGCTTTGGAGATGTTCGGTTTTTGAGGTTGTTTCACTGTTCAATAACTAAAATTGGCTATCACTCTTTTGGAGAAGGTTGGTATCCAAAACGAAAGTGTTGCGATACAACTGCATGTTATCAAAAGCAACCTATATTCATGTACTGCAGTGCAAGTAAACATTGGCTTGTAGTGCAGATTTCTACTTAGATTAATATATATATATATATATATATATATATATATATATATATATATATATATATATATATATATATATATATATATATATATATATATATATATATATTATATATATATATATATATAATGTGATCATATAACAGATAGCGATAATTATAGGTCTATAAATGTAGTGTACCACTATGGATGCAACAAGAGAACTGTGCGTTGAGAATCATAAATAGGCTGTTACCTCCGCCATGTCATTCAACATATACATTGACCATGGTGACTATGACAAAGATACCTGATCGTGATTGGTTGATGTGGCTTTTTTGCTAAACTGAAATCACGTTGTATGTGTACAGTCCCATTCAGCTCCGTGATGTGCTAGTATGAAGAAACCAAATGAACATGGGGCCAACATTAAAACACCACCACATTTTGATAAAGAAAGCCTTTTTACTAACACCAACAGCCTGCCGCATGATTCCTGATTCCCTCCTGGTAATCAAACGTTGTTTCTACAAGATAGTGGAAAGGCTTATTGTAGCTGATAAAAAAAAAAGTGAATCATTGCTAGTACAAGCAACCACAAACAACAAACTTTTATATATTATCAATGAACTAGAAATAACTCAATTCTGAAAAGCGATGATGTACGTCTTCCAAACAAAGCAACAAAGCTAAGTTGGCACCTCCACATGAAGCAACTTGGAAATGAAGCAAGCACAATGCTGGCAAAGAGTTGGGGCAGGTGGGAGCATCATTGCGTTATCATTTAGTACTTTAGGACTGGAGTTGTAGTAATACAGAAAAAAAGACTGAACAAGAAAGCCACCAAACACTTATGTCTGTACATTTCTAACCATAACTCATATATTGGTGAATCCCTAGTTTATACGTCCCTTAAATTCAATATATTGCATCACATTCATCGCTGGATTTCTGCTGCATCCAGCGCAGTGTGAGCAGCCCATACAAAGGTTTATCAGCCGCTAATTTATAACCCTATTAGGGAAATGATGCTTCATCGCTGCTGTGGCGTAGTTGCAAGATCTAGACACTTCTACCCCGGGGGGAAGCCAGCACTGCTGCCATCTTAAAGGGAAAGTGGACAGCTGTGCTATCTGAAACGGCCAGTCTCTGCCAGGTGCCTGACACCCTCATGTGCCAGCTGCACCCCAGTGCCAAAAACCCCTAGGATGCATAGCTGGGTGGTGGGTGAGTGGATGGGTAAGGGGAGGGATTGGAGTGCATATCTTTCATGACAACATATTGTCACCCTAACTCAGTACTTTTGCATTTAGAATGAGCTCCACATCGATGTCACGTGCATGGATGTCCTTCATGTATACGTATGCTTGAATGCTGGCAATACATTGCGTTGAATTGCTGTTGTATTGAACTTTGAGTATAAACAGCTTGTTTTGGAAACCTAACGAATATTCAAAGCTTGAAATGATGTATTCGGGCCAGCCCTAATATGTACAATGGATAGTATAAGACAAGCAAGCTTTTCACCTTTCGGCGAAATTCGCCATTTTGAAGGTTGTGTCAATCTGCAATGAAAGTGTTAGGGGTGGCAGAGATTCCTGATACATTTCTTGTCCTGACTGGCTTATAATAAAAAACAAAAAAACATTTGGCTCCACTGGGCAGCACCTACAGAGCGATCGCATATATGAAGGTTGCCGAAACCATAAGTCTGCCCCATAGTATTGTTTTTAATGACGCAATGTATGGTTTCAGGCACTGATTTGACTTACTAATGCTGCAACCATAATGCTTACTCTGTATTAGGTGGGCATTATGTATACATAATTACTTTCCTGAAAAGTATTCTTGTTAATTAGTGCGCTAGCTAAATATCTGTGTACGTCTGTTCAGCCTGAATCCTGAGGTTTTCTGACTAAACTAAATGTAATATCTAGAGATCTGCTTCGTGTTTTCCTCCTCCATTGGTGAATCGAAACACGCCAACAACGGGTAGTTTTCCAATAGGGAAATATCTATCTAAATGTTTCAGGTTTAAGATAGTTTTCGATTTCATTGGATTATTAGTTAAACTTGTACCTCAAACTTTGCAAGAACGAAGAGTTTGTTTGTCGTATGGCTTTTGATTGGATGTCCTAATACTAATTGTTCTCCCAATTTGGTATTTTATTGACATGGACCTCTAAACTATAAATGTAACCTTTGACTTGACAGACGATTAAGTTAGTTAATTTAGTTGTTGAGGGGTTCTTAGGAGGAGGCTCAATGCTGCTCTAATTAGAGACAGGAGTCAGTGAAGCAATTATGAAAAAAAGCATTGCTAACAAAAAACTGTTTGCGATCCTAATAGGGTTGTCTTACCCCATAATGGCTGTTAGAATTAGTTTTCAGGCAGATGCAAATATACTTAGAATAAATATAAATGAGCATGTGAAGCAAATATCTTTCAAACATTTTTCCTGGGGGAGCATGCTCCTGGATCCCCCTAGTTGAAACAGTTTTCCTCTATCCATGCAATGTACATACCTTTTCCCCCCCTAAGAATTTAGAGCTGTACACTGTCAGTTGAATGTCAGTACAGTGTCGTGTGTATATGTGCATTTTGTGACGCAAATGCGTGTGGTTGCATAAGCCAACTCGTCGTATGCCAATTTTCCGTGAGCATGCTAATATGCTAATGCTAGTAAGGCCAATACGCAAGCTAGGTTTAAATTTGCACTCAATAGAAAAATTCTCTATGCAAGACTTGACTTGAGACTTGACTTGGACTTGTGACCAAAGACTTGAGACTTGACTTGGACTTGTGACCAAAGACTCGAGACTTTACTTGGACTTGCGACCAAAGACTCGAGACTTGACTTGGACTTCCAAAAAATGACTTGTGAGTATCTGTGATGTAAACAACTGCTAGAGAGAGTAGAGATGAGGGAGTGATGTTCGGGAAAAAAAACGATGACAAACTTGTGTTGTGGCTTCACGTAAGCTTCTTTGTTTGGCACCACATAACGGCAATTGTTTTATTTTTCTTTGCTCTTTGTCCAAATGGCATCGATACTATCTTAATTCATTGGATTCTAGCAAGAGTGCGCTGTGCAACAACATTTTGCTGAAACACTTGTTCACACCAGTGTACAATGTCAATGAAACTATTTTGTTAGGGAGATGGAGTTTGTGTACCCATGGCGAGCTAGAAAACCCAATAGCAGAGGGTGGTTCAGAAATAGGCAGAACCACTTGAAGCAGCTGGTTAGGGGCCGATGAGAGACGGGGCCGGCGTTTGCTGGAGCTAATGAAAGTGTGTTCCAGCGTTCTCAGCTTCTCTTTTGTCCACGTCATCTACTTAGCCCCGCTCCCTAACAAAAGAGAGGAGAAGGCATGGAGATGAAAGAGAGGCGGGGGAGGGGGATGTTCAAACGCAGCAGTGAGCTGGGGTCTCTGTGTGCACTCCCTTTTAGAAGAGGTGCCGTATCCGGCCAACACGTCGCCGCCCTCCCCCCTTTTGATTATTCTCTCTCTCTTCTCTGGCGTGTCTTCCCAAGCGGACATCATTAGACATCCCGGCAGCTCTCAGTGCTTTCAATTTGGTCCCCAATGCTTATTAAGTTTCTTTCTTGTTATAACTGGCTTTTTTATGTTGCCTTTTTTTTGTTGTATATAAATAAATAAATAAATAAATAAATAAATAAATATATATATATATATATATATATATATATATATATATATATATATATATATATATATATATATATATATATATATATATATATATTTATTTATATATATATATATATATATATATATATATATATCTGCCAGCGTTTTTTAGTCTTATTTGTCATTAAAGTGTAATGCTTTGCTCTGTTAGTCAAGGTCAAGTGCCTGGTTATCTCTCCCCGAATGAATCTCTTGACTGACTCCTCCGTCAGTTACGTGAACGCAGCGTCGCTTCTTGCTTGATCTTAATGAGTTCTGGACAGTAAACTTAACAGCTTTCCTGAATGTTTGCGTTTTTGTTTACGTTGCTGTTAAGTTCCTTCGCTGAGATGCACCACGCCAATGCTATTCCCCACGAGTAAAATACAACGGCTTCCCTGCAAATAAACCTGCAGGACTTGATGGGAAACAATGTCCTCGCACTGTTTCCGTACAAGTCTACGCGAAAGTCTGTCTTTGTGTGTGCGCGATGAAAATGACTATTTTGCACAATAGTGCGTTTTCGTCTGTTGTGCCGTCATGCTAGAAACGGATCAAACATGCCTCTGTGATGCTGAGTGCCCTTCTGTAAAGTTTTCTCTATGAAGCAGAGCACTTTTTTCTATCGACACTCAAAACACACATAGTCTTTATGTCTGCAGACCAGCTTTTTGATAATAACAATTCTTCTTGCATCAATTCTTCATCAATGTACTTCTTCATAATTGAAGACTATCAAGTCAAATTCAATATGCACGTGTGCATTAGAGCATTGCCTTCATGCATTGAACATGACTAAATCAGACTACCCACCATCAGTTATACCCATATGCCCCATCAATTAAACGTTTCAGGAAATGAATTGCGCTTTGTTGTTTTCGTAGTGCAGTTGAATTTCCGACGTTGGATCACTAGAGAGCATTTTAAACCCAATACACACTGTACTTTCAAACGTGAGATGGCTATCTAAATAATATATTTATCAAATAGGTTTTAAAGGACAATCTGAGTGGTTGAACCATCGTGACCTTCTCCTGGCTTCGCTAAAACATCTGCTGCCAATATAAATTGTCAAAAGATCATTTAGCGTGAGTGTTCTCTCGCCACTAATGTAAACAATAGCAATAACAGCACTTTATTTTTTTAGGTGTTTATTGACCAAAATACTTCATAAAATGTCTCATCACAGGCACCAAAGTGCTGACTCTATTGTTCACGTTTGTGCCAGGCGTGCCCACGATAAATGCTCTTGAGCGCAACTGGCACAACAAGGTCGTCTTGCACTGGTTTATATCGGTGACGGATGTTTCAGAGAAGCCGTGAGCGATACGCTTGCCATGGTTCGATCGCTCCGACGGTGGGGTCCTCTAAAGTACGTTTGGTACAGATGACTACGTGCAGTGACAACACGCTGCATCGAGCGGCGTTTCTGACCACCGCTGATGTCGGCCGTGCCTGTACGCCGATCGTTTCTCCGATCGTTGCTTTGCCAGACCGCGATTGAGGCGGACATGTTAGTGGGGGTGTCGATAGCTATAGGTAGGCTATTAGTGGGAGGCCGCTGCCAAGACGCAAATGAGAAGCATCAATGTGCTGTCACAATAACAGATGGTGCTCATCACTGCATGGCGCTGATGATGAGGCGCTTCATCGCAGCAACAAAAATAACTTTTCATCATCCTCACTTTGTATTATCATATGTACACACATTTAGTAACACTCACGAGCCTCGCCGCTAACACTTCTGGCCGCAATAACGATAGCTGTGATAGATGGTGTTTGGTTCTTAAAGAAACCTCAGTGGATACAGTTGCATGGCACCAATCTTGATCTGGGGATAACAGCCTCCCTTTCCCCATATGCTGTCCTTTTTTTTTACTGCCATGTTCGTCATTTCTGACCAGGGGTAATCCTTACTGCGGGGATTATAGGTAAAAGGTATCCTGTAGTCAACATTTTGTCAGCTCAGCCCATTTTAGCCAAGCCCCCTCTGGGCTTTAGTGTCCTGAGCTTTGTGTGGCAGTTCAAAGAGAGAGAGATGCTGGAAGATTCTCGGTGCTTTTGGTTACTTTCTACCCATGCATTGGTTACCAACCCAATCTCTTGGACCTGCAACAAATCCGTGGTTCAAAGTCAAACCTGGACCAATCAGTTCCAACTGTTTTCCCATATTTAGTAATACGTTTCTTTAAGAACATACATTAAGTGGAGTGGAGTCATACTGGGGCGTTGCGTTCATGCCCCCCCCCTCCCCCCCATGCTGTGGAGGAGAAGAGGAGGTGAGAGTATAATGTGTTGGTTCACTTCTTTAGGCAGTAAAGACTCGAAGCGGTTATTTCCATTTGAAGGTCAGGATGAAGCCCCAGCTGTGCCTTAATTGCCCCATTGGAGTAATCAGTCGCCTGATTGGTGTAATCCGGACTTCCAGCTGTTATCCGAAAGAAGAAGCACGGAAGCTCAGAAGCTGTAGAGAAACCACTGTCTTTATTTATATATATATCTATATATATATAGAGATAGAGATATATATAGAGATAGAGATAGATATATATCTATATAGAGATAGAGATAGAGATATATATATATATATATATATATATATATATATATATATATAGAGAGAGAGATAGATTATATATATATATATATATATATATATATATATATATATATATATATCACATTTTAAAAGAAGGTATCCTTCAAACATTCAAAATTCTCATGTTTTTG
Organism: Lota lota; assembly: GCA_026745465.1. NCBI lineage: Eukaryota > Metazoa > Chordata > Actinopteri > Gadiformes > Lotidae > Lota > Lota lota. The sequence goes on along the minus strand of JACYXH010000085.1, from coordinate 513,341 downwards.
GATATTCGTCTTTCTTTAACACGGCAAAGACATGTACTGGTTCATGCACTGGTTCATGTACTGGTTCGTCTCCACACCACAGGTTTGGGGTTAGATCCCCAATGTCTGCAGCCTTCCTGTATGCATACTTGTGCAACATGCCTCACCCCTACCAAATTTGAGTAAAAGATCAAACTGAATCTGGACCTCTAAATTCACATTGAATTTATATTTGACATAGAAGGAAATCAGAACTTCTTCAAATTCAGTCACACAAGTTGCGGCAAAGGGTTCACCTCAATCAAAAAACAACAACAAGGCACAAGCGCTCACTAAACCAATGGATAGAGCTGAATAAACAAGTCCATCTGCCCCAGTGTTTGCTTTCGATAGTCTCCCTGATTCCCCAGTGTGGCCTCCAGTGACGTGCATGCAGAACATTGAGCTTTTGATTCGTGAGTCCTCCCCACTGCTCTGAAAGCCTGGGGGCTGGTTGGACTGAATTAGGAGTTGGTGTGTTATCTCCCCCAATGGAGGCGGCACGCTGATTGCTGCCTTCATTGGTAGCAGGGAGCACGTTTTCTGGGTGTAATAGCCACCATAGGAAGTGCATCAGCAGAAGTAATTGTTTAGGCAACCTCAGAAAATTAAAGGGACAACTTGGAAATGGTTAGGGTTTTTTGGGGTCATTTCTTCCTCTTGCTTGTCCGCAGGCATAGTCTGTCTGGTCAAATGTTCCATTTTGTGGTTGTGCTAAATTGCATCATAGTACGATTTACTTATATGTGCTGCTTGTTGGAAACTCTTCCTAGCTGGAAAGAAGTAAAGTACAAAGTTACCAAATGCAACTCGCACACACACACCATGCAACACTTAGGTGGTTTACGAGTGGATGAAGTTGGAGCTAGTTTAGATCTGATGATGAATCATGATTACTAATGCCATGCTAAACAATGCCATGCCAGCAATTATCATTTTTCAAAGTGTGTGTGTGTGTTTTAGGTTGCTACGGCGTCGACGGCGAGAGCGACTCCATCATGAGCTCGGCCTCTGAGAACTCGACAGAACCCTGGTTCTGCGACGCCTGCAAGAACGGGGTGACCCCCAGCTGCGAGCTCTGCCCCAATCAGGACGGGATATTCAAAGAGACAGACGCTGGGAGGTGGGCGTGGCATCACAACATTTACCCCAGTGGTCACCCACAGTTGCCATTTAGAAGATGCAGGGATAGGAAAGTGTTGAGAAACAAATAAAGCTATTGACCTTTTGCAGTTGGAAGAAAAATGCTGCGTAGCTATCTACACTGTGCATACATTCAATATTGGAGAGAGGGAGAGAGAGAGAGGGAGGGAGAGAGAGAGAGGGAGAGAGAGAGAGGGAGAGAGGGAGAGGGAGAGAGGGAGAGAGGGAGAGAGAGAGAGAGAGAGGGAGAGAGGGAGAGAGGGAGAGAGGGAGAGAGGGAGAGAGAGAGAGAGAGAGAGAGAGAGAGAGAGACTTAAAGTAAAGAAATGAGAGCGAGTGGAGGAGAGAAGAGCAAGAGATAGAAAAATAGGAGTGAAAGAGAGGGAGAAAAGAGTGTGTTATGTGGAGCGTGGAGGCTTCAGCCACGTTATCGCTGATAGTGGCTCCTCAGCCAGGCTGCACCCGAATTTACTACTTCACTAGAGCATGAAAAACACAGCAAATTAAACTGTGAAGCGCCTGCTTGCTAGAGATGGATATCTTTATATTGGACTACGAATTCTCTTCCCTAAAGTCGGCATTTGAAAATGTGTCACACGCCAGACTGTATAGACTTCCTGAGTCTCAGAGTTAAAGAAATCCAAGAATCCTCCCCCCCTCTCTCTTTAACATGTAGAGGCGCATGAGGAATGGAACAGCTTCTAATGTTCAAGGGACTGAGCCCACAACACTCAGAGACTGGGACGTCATCTGGGTCCTAAAGGTCACCGTCATTAGTTCTTATTGGCTCAATTTGTGATGTAATTTGCCATTAGTGACGTCACCTGGCACCAATGTCACTCAACCGCTAACACCAACAATTTTGTGATGGGGGGGGGGGGGAATCTAAATGGGATTGAATTTGACATATATCATTCCTAATGTGCGATGTTCATTTTAGATTATAGTAATGTCTTTCTCTGCACTCAGATGGGTGCATGTGGTGTGTGCCCTTTACGTTCCTGGAGTAGCGTTCGGCGACATCGACAAGCTGAGGCCAGTCACTCTTACGGAGATGAACTACTCAAAGTACGGGGCCAAGGCAAGTACTACTTACGACGTGTTGATGTTGTGCGCACGGTTTACTGTCAGACCTTTCAGCCGAGCGAAGAAATAACGTTTTGTCCAGTTGCTCCTGTGATGTAGTTTGAACTTTTACGGCGAGGTCACTCCTATTTATTTTGGGGCCACTAAGTCCTAGACAAGAACCGGAGAGAAATTTGTGCGCTCTGTCTACACTTTGTTTTGCGACTTCATCTTACCGTTTTCCCCACCAACGCTGATTTGGAGTACTGATCTTTGGGTACTGGCTGATTACTTTACCATTACTTTACTGCGCAGTACAGATATGGACCATTTAGAATCTGTGAATTAGCACTATATTTGATTGGCATATAAGCCATTTGATCCTATATAGATATTCAAGCATGCCTCTACGGAAAAACATCACTTTCCCCTAATATCCGACATGTTTGATCATAAAGTGCTTTGCATCAGATATTTAGATTTGGGGATAGGGAATTGGCGGGCCCTCCCGAAATGAAAAGGCACCGTTCCAGTTTGTTGACGCGTTGTTCCCGTTTCGCAGGAGTGCAGCTTCTGTGAGGACGCCCGCTTTTCCCGGACGGGCGTGTGCATCAGCTGCGATGCAGGCATGTGCCGCTCCTACTTCCACGTCACCTGCGCCCAGAGGGAGGGACTCCTCTCGGAGGCGGCTGCAGAGGAGGTAGGAGGAGCGGGCTCCCTGAGAGGTCCGCTGCCCGGCCCCCGTGTGAACCTTTCTTATCAGTGACATAAAGCGCCTGCAGGAGGTGATCCGCTAGCACAGGGGTGAGAGCCATGCTAACATTAGATTTTAAAGCATGGGGCCGGTTTGCTAAGACCCCAGGTTAGTTGTTGACGTTGACTAGGCCCAGATGTCAATCAACCGTGGTTTCTGTTCGACTATCCTCCTCTCGCCGGTGTACGCGCGTCTCCGAAATTGGGCCGTAGGCGATCCATTGACATCCATTGTATTCCAAACAAGTGTTTAGCAGCTCGCACAGCTGTATCTTTGTTTTGCCCAGCACAATAAAGCGCATACGAAGTGCCCTGGCTAGGTAGCTTTCCCCAGTAGTGCCGACAAACACATCCACGTGTCGATTCGGTGTTTGCAACGCCGCTGCACATGCTCACGGGCTTAGAGACTGGGGCACGCGTTTGGAGTTGCCAGTGAAGATAGTGGCCGTTTGTTCTTCCATACAATGGTGTGTAAGCAGCTCCACTTCAGAGCTCTGTGAAATGTTTAGTGACATTTCTAAATACGTAAAAGCAAAAGCAATTACAAAGTGAACCCCGTTGGAAAGGGTTAATCATTCTGAAATTATCATATAATGCTCTAAATGTTAATTTATTTCAAGCTATTTCAGTTATCTGCATTTGATACATTATTTTATTAGCCCGGTGAGATTTACTTAATAGCCACATTCTTTTATCTTTTAAGTCATAAAACGAGTGCCTTTTTCTTTCTAAAGGTTCAGTGTAGCGTCCAGGCTGCCTTGAACTTGATGCTGTGTTCCTCATGGAGGCCGTGCAAACATAATGAGTGAACAACGCAAGCCACCTTAACCAGTAAGCCTGACCACAAACCCGGACGGCCTGGCGTTGTGCCGGAGGCTGCCGGGGGTCATTAATCACCAACGCGTTGGGTATTAACGATGAGCTGCTCGTCTGCACCGCCCATCATGTATTCACCGTGCGTTAGTTCTGCGCTCTATCAGCACTCGGATAAAGAAAGTGCCTGCAGTCCGCTGTATCCAGTCAACCGTGCGAAGCCCCCCCCCCCCCCCCCCCCCCCCCCCCCCCCCCCCGTCTATCAACAGGTGAAACAGCTGATAGCATCATCTAAAAACACCTTAAGCCTTAAACGATTTCCGAAAGCCAGCAGCTAGAAAATGGCTACGCCGTTTTGTCGTGGACTGTGACAAAAGTGACAAATGCACGGGAAGGAGTGTGAGAGATGACTAAGCCAATCGGTGGTGTGCGTGCATGCGTGTGTGGTTGTGTGTGTGTGGTGTGTGTGTGTGTGTGGATGGTTGTGTGTTGTGGTGTGTGTGTGTGTGTGGTTGTGTATGGTTGTGTGTGTGTGTGTGTGTGTGTGTGTGTGTGGATGGTTGTGTGTTGTTGTGTGTGTGTGTGTGTGTTTGGTTGTGTGTGTGGTTGTGTATGGTTGTGTGTGTGTGGATGGTTGTGTGTGTGTGTGTGTGTGTGTGTGGATGGTAGTGGTGGGTGGGAGGGCAGACGGGTACAAACAGATGTCCTTGTTGTTGTTGATCATTAATTGTCGCTCTAACGGCGCCCGGCCGCGTTTTTTTGTCCTCAGGACATCGCCGACCCGTTCTTCGCCTACTGCAAGCAGCACGCCGACCGCTTCGACAGGAAGTGGAAGCGAAAGAACTACTTAGCGCTGCAGTCCTACTGCAGAGTGTCCCTGCAGGAAAGAGAAAAGCAGCTCGCTCCCGAAGCACAGGTTAGCAGAAAGCACCCGCGTGTCCACGCGCACACATCCAAAATCGCCGGTCGCCGCGCAGCACGCCGCGCCCGGGTAATGCAGGTCAACTCACGCCGCGTTGTGTCTGTCGGTGTTGTTGTCGGCGCGTTAAGGCCCGCATCACCGCGCGCCTACAGCAGTACCGGGCCAAGGCGGAGCTGTCGCGCAACACGCGGCCCCAGGCGTGGGTGCCGCGGGAGAAGCTGCCGCGGCCCCTGACCTCCAGCGCCTCGGCCATCCGGAAGCTGATGAGGAAGGCGGAGCTGATGGGCATCAGCACGGACATCTTCCCCGTGGACACGGCCGACACCAGCGCCAGCATGGACGGCCGCCGCAAGCACAAGCAGCCCGCGCTCACCACCGACTTCGTCAACTACTACCTGGGTGAGGCACCCGGGGACGCCAGGCACTTTGGCGTCAGAAACGCATCCAAGACACAATGAGAACGAGCCATGGCGATTGACACACACGCGCGCGCGCGCGCGCGCACGCACACACACAGCATTCATTTCCCCAGAATATGAAAGAAAGTGACATTTATTTTCACCTCAATACCTCGGTCCCTCCACCTTGGAATGCACTTGTTTGTTAAGACGTTGGTTTATGAACACGGTTCCACTGATTACGTTACATTACTGGCCCCGTTGCTGCCATCCCCTACCTACGGATAAGTTGTTTTAAAATAAGATACTTTGTAGGGTTTGGTTCCCCTTTGGAGTGTAAATGAAGCCACACACCTTGGCGTAATGCTATAATGCTATGTGTCCCAGAAGCTTCACCCTGTCTCAGATCTGGACGTCAAAATAAGCCAGTTCCTGGTGGACACACACACACCCTGTGCGTTCTACTATAAGTGTCTGAGAAGCTTAATGGATGCAGCCATCCACATCAACCACGGCCCAGACGCAGCTCCACACATCCCCTCACACCTATCCCTTTGGTGTGGCGTCAAAGTGCCTCGGGAAAGACCCTTCGGTGTCTCGACAAGAAAGCAACTTGAGTATGGTGCGCAGTACAACGTTCACAGACTGGCTGGCTTAGACTGGCAAAAAGCTAGGATTTTACTCCCGTTTTCTCTCGATTACCCTCTTACTTTACTGACGGCGACAAAGTGGTATCGCTCACTCTGTTGACCATCATATAAGCCATATTACCGCAGTTAAAACAAAACAAAAAATAACAATATTGGGTTCACTGTCCCTTTAAAGAGAAATAAGAGCCGGGTAGGGGCATTCAGCATGTAGCCGCGCATAAAGACATCCCCCCCACCCCCCCCCCCCCCCCCCCCGCCCCACCCCGCCACCCACCCACATGAAGGATGATGACACCAGATGTGGAGGAGACGGCGGTGCTCCGCTAACCTTGGGAGCACACTCCATTAGGCCCCAGCACTACACCCCTATCTGCCGTCGCCGCGCTCTCTCTCACACGCTCGTGTGGTTGTGGTTTGCTGTCATCCCTTGTGCGTGGATTGTGATCGCGGTGTTGACTTCTTTTGTTTCGTCTTCGTTTCCCTACCCGTCTTCTGGGTCCCGTTCAGAGAGGAACATGCGCATGATCCAAATCCAGGACAACATCTCCGAGCAGAAGAACCTGAAGGACAAGCTGGAGAGCGAGCAGGAGAAGCTGCATGTGGAGTACAACAAGGTCAGCACGCACGCACATGCACACGCACGCACACACACTTATCTCTGGCCCATGGTCACTCATTAAATGCTACGTGTCGATTTGTATGTGTGAGACTGGTTGTTGGAATGATTGTCGTGATCGTGGCGTTCCTGCTACTTACTATTAGTTGATGTACATCCACTGTACCGTTCAAACGGTCTGGTGTTATTGGACCTCCACCAACACAACACAGCGTCCTATACAGCCAACAGCGTGGCCACAAGGAACGCTACACCGTGCCGCGGCGACGCTCACAATCCAGCTGTAAATAATAATCCCAAGTGTAGCATGGCGACGCCAGCGCTCCCTCAGCGCCGGCGTCGCGTCTCGCGCGCGCGCGTGGTTACAGCCGGGCGAGCGGGCGCACAGGGCACGTAATGCGCCGCTTCGCCCCATTAACCGCAGCGTCACGGCGCAACACGCTGGCGATAAAGCCCACCCAAAGACAAGGAGGCAGGGGGGGAGGTCTGCTGCTCCACCCCCCCCCCCCCCCCCCTCCCTTTAAGAGGGGGCGACCTCTGCGTGGCCGCTCCGTCTGCCCGTGGCAAGCAGGGGAGTTAAGTGAAGGTACCGCGGTGGAGGTAAAGGTTTTGAGAGGAGCTAATGTTGCGTTGTGCTTCCTGCGTATGAGGCGTTGTTAATGGACTGTGCATTGCTAATCGTGCCGCTCAACTCTCTCGCCCTCCCGACGCAGACGCCTCGGCCTTTGCATGGTGGGGGGGTGGGTGGGGTGGGGGGGGGGTAATGCAGGTTTAGACCGCAAACACAGAAATGAACTATGTACCAGAACACATCACTCCTTTTTGTGACCAATTTATTTAAATATTTAAATAAGCAGTTTTTCCATCTTTACACTGTGATTATTCTTGTAAGGTAACATTGTTATCTGAATGCCCTTCAATTCAAGGAAGTTGCGAATATATCCTCACCTTGATGTGTATTGCGCAATACCGCCGAAAACGTTTTGACGGTGCCATATTTCAACCCACTGCTGTTTTTGGGTGGACAACACTTCTTCTCTCTCTGTTAAAATCCAGAGTGAATTGACTCGGTGGGTTTTGGACTCATATGGAGTTCTTTGTCTGTTTTGCCATCCCCCGGCTGTAGCGGCTCTGTGTTCCTCATCATGCTGACGTAGTGCATCGCACATCATCGCCCCTCTGATAAGCGTCAAATCTGGAGTGGTTTTAAGAGCCTTCCCTAGAATCTACTTCTGCACACATTGTTTATCTTTCCCTCTTCGTGACTCTCATTCCGGACTCTTTATCATCGCCTATTTCTGTTGTGTGTCGCTTCAGAAGGGGGACCACTTGAATAAATGTAAATGCCATATGGTCTTAGGAAAACAATGATGATATTTGCTCATGAAAATTTGTTAAATAAAGGACAATGTAAGTCATGGAATTCCGAAATTGCATGTGTGTGCCCACATTTCTTTGCTTGTGTCTACTATGTGTGTGTGTGTCAAGAGTGTGTGCGCCAGCCTGTACGTCTGTGAGTTTGTGTTTGCGTGCATCCGTGTGATTGTGTGTGTGTGTGTGTGTGTGTGTGTGTGTCTTAATGGGGGCGTCCTTGCCTTAATGTTATCTGTGCTCTCCTGCCGTGCTATCTGCCATGCAGCTCTGCGAGTCTCTGGAGGAGCTGCTGAATGTCAATGGAGAGCTGCGCAGCCAAGGCCAGACGGTGTGGACGCTGCTGGGGAACATTCTGGGCCAGGTACGCCAAGATAACCGCTTAGCTTATCTTCAGACGTGGACAATCCCAGGTTCACAATGTCCTGGCATTTCGATGTTGTTGTTTTTTTTTTTTTTGCATTTTCCAAGAGAGATGATTTTCCTCGTTCACCCATTGTGTGGCTAGCTTGGTGCTGATTAGCATGCCCACGTGGTCGCGTTCAACATGCTGGGAGAGTGGCCAGCGCACCCGTAGCTAAGTCTCTCACCACAACCACCTTGCACCATGTATTCCGGCTGCTCATGTTTCCCTCGCCACCCGGTACCCACCTGTTCCTCGCCTTCTGATGTAAGCGATGGTAAAAAAAAAATAATAATTATAATTTACGATGGGAGGGACAATCTTCCCTTCTGCATATCCATACTGAGCACGGTAACGATTTGTGATGGAGAGGAATCCAGATTGCTAGTAGCAACCCACATAGGCCCACAGTGGGGTAATTCTGCAGTCTGTAATAGCCTTGCTGTTTGTAAAAATCCTTTCATTTGCACTAACTGATTGACCTGTCATTTGCCATGAAGTCAGACCTGACTGTGGAGGTAAAAGCTGTCTTCTGCTTCCTGCTCCCATGGCAACCGCACCGTGACGATTCCTCGCGGCAGCTGACGGGGTGATGAGGGCAAAACGCAATCTTCAGAAATAGTCTGAACTCTTTTTGTTTTTTATTTCTTGTTTTTTTTGTGTAGTTATTTTGCCTTCGCCTTTTCTCTATCCAGAATGGATTTACGCGCGGACCTATGAATTACCAGTAGATTGTTCGTCTGTGTCAAACAATTGAATTGTTTGACAGTAAGTCACTTTGAACAGCAAAATGCTGAACGTTGTGTAGACACTTGACAGTAGTCACAGACAATTCCTTCAATAATGATGCCACAAAAGAGCAACTGCCCTCCAAGCATATTTAAGTAAAGGCATGGACAGGAAGCAGAATCTCTCGTTTTGGTCAAAAGAATGGAGTGATGCAAAGGAGTCCAGTCTGATGTGTGGAGCCGGTGAGGCACAGACCACCCTATTGAGCTGGGGGGTCTTCTGATGTTGTCCTGATCTGGACACGTGTGGCTGTCTCCGGTGGAGCGATGGTTGTGGGTCTCTGCTTTGTCGGCCATTGTTAATTGCGCAAGCGGGGGAGCAGTGAGGTGAACAGGACTCTTACATGCAGTGTTACACTGGCAGGGGACCGAGGAACAGGGTTATCACAGAGGCCAACCCAACCGCCTTCACCCCACCGTAAGCAGCTGTTCTACAGCTGACACGTCTTACCTCGACCACAGCCCACAGACCTATTTGTCTGACAAAGACCTCGGCACTGGTCAGGGTGCTGCCGCCGCCGTCGCCGCCGATGCCGTTGGTTCATCTTTTGAAAAGCACGTCGAGCCAGAAATGCACTTCGACCGTTCTGCAAAAACGCTGTGTGCACGCTACATCGGTCCACGTCTGTCAGCGGTCGACCGGGCACCCGGTCACGTTCACTTCGCCTCAAGAAGTGAGGAAAAGAAGCAGCAGGCCCCATTGTCTTACCTCCGTGGTGATGTGCAGTCTTGACACCCTTGCTGAAGTGCTCTGCACCGTGGCCATGTTATACCAGCCATCCATTTTGGCATGGCACATCCTCCAACCAGCATGATGACCCAGCACGTCCAGGCTACTAGGTACTAGTGTGTGCGCCTCTTTTCCTCACTGCGGGGACTTCACGAGAGGTTATTTAAGGCCAACACGCCTTCCCTCCTGCCAGCACCACCTCCGCCACCACCGCCTTGAACCACACGTGTAATAATTCGTCTGGACATCCATCTGTGTGAGCAGCTCCCCAAATGCATAAAAGGACTTGATTAAAAGTGTAGTGGGAAGACCATGGGCAGTGCAGTTAAATGGAGGGATGGCGGGGCGGGGCGGCGGGGGGGGGGGGGGGGGGGGGGGGGGGGTGAGGTGGACACGGATCGCGGGAGAGAGGGACGGTGAATCCGCCAATGAGCGCCATAAATCACCTAATTAGAAACATGCACGCTTTTAAGTAGCGGCATCACTCAAGACCGCCATACGCTTATTTTTTTTTTCTTTGTTTTCTTTTTTTCTTTTTCTTCCGTCATCTATCTGACACATTTTCATCTACTATCTGTCATCCCTGGCCCATGCATTACCAGAAGTTATTGATGTCCCCAGCCGGGCCCCACATCTTTCATTCGCCAGCACAGTCGGCGTTTCCGTCCGCATCGCCCCTGGGAGATCTGGCTACTCTCGGAACCCAAGTAGAAAACATTAGGAAACATTTCCATTCCGACTGCATATGAATGAGGAAAAGAGTCCCTTAATGCTGCGTTGGATAGGAGTATGTTGAGTGAGGGGAAGTACGGCGTAATAGAACTGAGCGAGGGGGCTGTACTGGGTAACACTACTGAGGAAGACGAGTGGTAGCCTTGATAGTATTGCGTGATTTTGACCCTGCCGCTTGATATTGCCAACGTGACTTTGTTTTGTTTCTTAGCATTAGGAAAGTCAAACTAGAAATGTTTCCCGAGCCAGCAGCTGGAGGTGTTCATACCTCATTGTAATGTACCAGTGAGAAGGCGACAGGGATGAATTACAATGTTATGGCCTCGGAAAATCTCACATGATGTCTAGTCTGGTGTCATGAAGGTTTACATTGCAGCTCTTTATTAAAACGGCTAGCAATATCCTTCCAACTAAGTTATAGCCTGTGACGTTTAAACCCGATGACGAACTGAAGATAAAATGGGATAAGATAACACTTTATTAATCCCGGGAATGGAAATTCAGGATTGGGATGCTGAAATTCGCCTTTAAACTTGATTAATTAAAGATGAAGCAGCTCCATATCAGGTTGTGGAAGCACTTTTCCTAGCTGTCCAAATGCAGAGGGACTGCCGTCCACAAGGAAGAGAGATAGCCCCGGTTGCTTCCCTTGGGCATCACCCCCCCCCCACCTTCTATCAGACCCCTCTGCAGGGATGCTTTGCCCGAAGCAGCCAGCAGATTTTGAGCAACCCGATTAGAGGCTAGCTGAGGAGGTGCTTGTCTGTAGTGACGCCATACACTCTGCATATAGGAGGAGGGCAGCCCACCACAAGCTACTGCCACAACACTTTACCCAACTGCATTTTTTAGTAATTGCAATTCAGAGCCTTGAGTGGCAAGAACCTCACACATTTATACGATGATGTAGGGGGTCGATGTTGGACTTACCATCGATGAAATGGAAAACCCACCGTTCTCACTTTGTTGTTGGAACACTGTCTGATTTGGTTTCCAGTTTTCCATTACTTGGCAAATCACGCATTTTGATTTCATTCAATCAATCAAACTGTATTTATGTTAATTTCTCTTGGTAGAAATCCGCAGGTCAGCGTATCCTCAGGTTGAAGGGGGAAGAGATGACGACGGGTGTACAGCCCTGAGTCCACCACAGTCTGTGTTTCTTTCTCTTCTGTAGAAACTGAACGCCCCAGCTATCCTGAAAGCCCCAAAAGAGAGGAAGCCCAACAAGAAGGAAGGCGGGGGAGCCCCTGGGAAGTCTTCCAGCCTCCCGGCCATCCTCTACAGGTACACAGGAGGGACGCCACGCTTACCATTTAAAAACACTGGGGAGGGAAAAGGTCCTCCGCTGGGGACGGTGCAGAATTGTCCTATAGCCTAGATTTAAACGTCTCATTCTGTCCTGTTCCCATTCTGAAACGTGTCTCAAAGATCACCTTTCAAAATGCCCACCACGACTATATTCACTGAAGAGTTGTTTCCCCAACAGTTGTGGGATCTGTAAAAAGAACCAGGACCAGCATCTGCTGCTGCTGTGTGATACCTGTAAGCTCTACTATCACCTGGGCTGCCTGGAACCCCCGCTCACACGCATGCCCAAGAAGACCAAGAACAGCTACTGGTAAGAACCCCCGCTCACACGCATGCCCAAGAAGTCCAAGAACAGCTACTGGTAAGAACCCCCGCTCACACGCATGCCCAAGAAGTCCAAGAACAGCTACTGGTAAGAACCCCCGCTCACACGCATGCCCAAGAAGACCAAGAACAGCTACTGGTAAGAACCCCCGCTCACACGCATGCCCAAGAACAGTTACTGGTAAGAACCCCCGCTCACACGCATGCCCAAGAACAGTTACTGGTAAGAACCCCCGCTCACACGCATGCCCAAGAACAGTTACTGGTAAGAACCCCCGCTCACACGCATGCCCAAGAAGACCAAGAACAGCTACTGGTAAGAACCCCCGCTCACACGCATGCCCAAGAAGACCAAGAACAGCTACTGGTAAGAACCCCCGCTCACACGCATGCCCAAGAAGACCAAGAACAGCTACTGGTAAGAACCCCCGCTCACACGCATGCCCAAGAAGACCAAGAACAGCTACTGGTAAGAACCCCCGCTCACACGCATGCCCAAGAAGACCAAGAACAGCTACTGGTAAGAACCCCCGCTCACACGCATGCCCAAGAAGACCAAGAACAGCTACTGGTAAGAACCCCCGCTCACACGCATGCCCAAGAAGACCAAGAACAGCTACTGGTAAGAACCCCCGCTCACACGCATGCCCAAGAACAGTTACTGGTAAGAACCCCCGCTCACACGCATGCCCAAGAACAGTTACTGGTAAGAACCCCCGCTCACACGCATGCCCAAGAAGACCAAGAACAGCTACTGGTAAGAACCCCCGCTCACACGCATGCCCAAGAAGACCAAGAACAGCTACTGGTAAGAACCCCCGCTCACACGCATGCCCAAGAACAGCTACTGGTAAGAACCCCCGCTCACACGCATGCCCAAGAAGACCAAGAACAGCTACTGGTAAGAACCCCCGCTCACACGCATGCCCAAGAAGACCAAGAACAGTTACTGGTAAGAACCCCCGCTCACACGCATGCCAAGAAGTCCAAGAACAGCTACTGGTAAGAACCCCCGCTCACACACGCATGCCCAAGAACAGTTACTGGTAAGAACCCCCCCCTCATGGTAAGAACCCCCGCTCACACGCATGCCCAAGAAGACCAAGAACAGCTACTGGTAAGAACCCCCGCTCACACGCATGCCCAAGAAGACCAAGAACAGCTGCTGGTAAAAACCCCCGCTCACACGCATGCCCAAGAAGACCAAGAACAGCTACTGGTAAGAACCCCCGCTCACACGCATGCCCAAGAAGTCCAAGAACAGCTACTGGTAAGAACCCCCGCTCACACGCATGCCCAAGAAGACCAAGAACAGCTACTGGTAAGAACCCCCGCTCACACGCATGCCCAAGAAGACCAAGAACAGCTACTGGTAAGAACCCCCGCTCCAATGTATCTGTTTGGGGAGACACATTTTCATGTAATTTAAACTAATCGTCAACCCCCAAAAATATATGTAAATCTTTATTGACATTATGGTCCAATTAAGGCTAATAGAGATATAGGTAAGAGCAAAGACCTCTAGACGACCTATACAACCAAGCAGAGGTTCATTCAAATGAAGAGAGGACAATCTGTTCATTTCTCCATGTAGGTGATAATGTCCAGCAAATGTAAAAACAATACTCCACTACACAATCAAGCATGCCAGAGACCACAGGTGCATATCAGTCCAATCCATCAGTTATGCATTAGACACAGCATTGCATTTGTTCTTATGCTATGATTAAAGGGAAGCAAAACACATTCCTCAGAGCTGTTTTGTCACTATGTAATCATCTGTCTTCCTGGATCAGCTTTGAGGAACTGTCAAAATTGTGCTGATTGAATTCCAAAAGTACCACTTTTTATTCATTTTGCCATTGTGCTGCTTTTATTTGCTCTTTTTTTCTGAGCATCCAACCTGTCTTAGAGCAGCGTAATGTACGTTGTCATCAAGCACCTTTTCCAGCAGGCTACCCCCGCTGCTGAGAAGTACGTCCTATGGGGATGATGTCAGCCACTAATATGAATGAATATATGGTAATAGTTTTTGAGCAGCGGGTGTTCACAGACATGGACGGCCCGTAAGCAGGGCGTCTGACGCCTCCTGCCGCTCCCCCATCACTATGCAGCGAGGAAATCCTGTGTTTCCAAAGGAATGGGGCCTTCTCCAAGTGCCACAGTACGCTGGGGCACAATGCCCGGACGTTTTCACCCGAGAGATCACAAAAGGGTTTCCTTACAAATATGATATGAGGGTAGCATTTAAGCTACGGAATGTTCTAAATGTAGTACAGTGCAGCATAATCCAAAGAGGACCTTATCTTCGTTTTCTTTTGTCCGCTTGTCAGTGTGCTGTGTGATTTCTGAATTAGAGCCGTGTCTTTCGTTTTTTTTTCCTTTTCGCCGTTTCAATCACGAGGACACATCAAGGTGTGTTCGCCGCACCGAAGAGCAGAGATGTCTGAGATAATAGAATCAATGCATCCTCTCTCCTCCGCAGGCAGTGCTCCGAGTGCGACCAGGCCAGCAGCGACGAGGCGGACATCGCCATGGAGACGCTGCCCGATGGCACCAAGAGGTCCAGGAGGCAGATAAGAGGACCAATCAAATTCATCCCGCAGGAGATGTCGCCGGAGCCCAAGAAACATCATGTGAGGTTCACGGTGTGTATTGCGTTGTACCTAGTGTATACGCACTAGGTACAACGCTGCATGTCCTCGGGATGTTACGATAACGGGAATGTTTTCTAGGTGCACTTGATACCTGAGTCAATGCCATAGCATACATAGAAGTCCCTGCTATGCAGCATACACATGTTTAAATGCCATGGTTTGCGAACGAGAATTTCCAAAAAAGAATGCAGACGGGTATATTTGGGTTAAAATAAAGCATTTGCAAGTAAAGCTTATAAAAGCACTTTTGCATTTAGTATTTTTTCCACGCATGACCCTTTGCTGCGTTTCTTTCCAAATACTTTGAATGGTTTCAATAGTGCAATCACCCAGGGACCAGCCAATCTAATTTGTTCCAATTGTTTTCCCGCCTGCCTGCATGTCTCTTCATTAAATCACTTTCAGTTCCATATAGTACTACTAAAACTGTAGAAAAACAAGTGTACGTATAACAAATATAAAGTGAATTTATCTTTATAGTATGTGTTCCTTACATTTCTATGTATATATGTAATGGTCATTTTTTTGGGTCCTTGGGCTTGATATGACCAATTATTTTGCCCCTTGTGTTTGGTATTTTACCCCTTGTGTTTGGTATTTTACCCCTTGTGTTTGGTATTTTACCCCTTATGTTTGGTATTTTACCCCTTGTGTTTGGTATTTTACCCCTTATGTTTGGTATTTTACCCCTTATGTTTGGTATTTTACCCCTTGTGTTTGGTATTTTACCCCTTGGGTTTGGTATTTTACCCCTTGGGTTTGGTATTTTACCCCTTGGGTTTGGTATTTTACCCCTTGGGTTTGGTATTTTACCCCTTGGGTTTGGTATTTTACCCCTTGGGTTTGGTATTTTACCCCTTGGGTTTGGTATTTTACCCCTTGGGTTTGGTATTTTACCCCTTGGGTTTGGTATTTTACCCCTTGGGTTGGTATTTTACCCCTTGGGTTGGTATATATAAATCCTACACATCCAAAGTCTGGAGTCCAACAAAATTCCTCCAGCCAGTTTCCTGTCCTCCTCTCCTGCCACACACACACACACACACACACACACACACACACACACACACACACACACACACACACACACACACACACACACACACACACACACACACACACACACACACACACACACACACACACACACACACACACACACACACACACACACACACACACACACACACACACACGGCGCACTAGGTGTACTTCTGTCCGGGCGGTGGTGTACGGTTAGGGTCCGCGGTGAGAGTGGTGGATAAACAGCCTCTCCACCCCACCACAGAGCCTTCTTATCTGTCCTGGCCATGCTCTGATGCCGCGATACAGCCTCCCAAAGGAACGCTGCTGATGGATATCTTAGTTGACGGAGGGGAAGTGGGGGGCAGGCTCTCTCCCTCCCCATTTTGGGTTTTTGTGTCTTTTGTGTGCGGGTGTTGGCAAGAATCTGGCAATATGTGACCCTACGATAGCAATGCAATATATAATGCAAGATATAATATTGTAATGCTATGCATTTATTCAGCATCATATTGCAGTTTTACTAGCATAAGTTGAAACAGTTCTACTCTCTTATTATATGACTTTATTCCATGACTGTAGTAAAGCCTGTAATATACCGTTGGTTGAACTGTAGATACCACAGACTCAAACTTTCCCCAACTGAAATATCTGTATTGTTTATTTTTGGGAGAATCTCTGTGGCAACCAAGAGCCGACTGAAAGTCATGTTTCTGCTAGAGGTGAGTGGCTCTGCGGAGACTCTGGGTTAATGGTGGATTTATGTATCTCCCCCTCCTGCGGGCCCCCGCCCCGCATGACCCTGGAGAACCCCAGGCCCCGAGCGCGCCCGCCCCCTGGTGGGCGTGCTCTGGAGGATGAAGCTGCCCTGTTCCCTCTCCGGCGCCCCCGCCCGACTACAGCGCTTCAATGCGGCATTGCTCTCCAATGGCGAGGGTTGCCGCGGCAGCCGCTAAAAGGGGGGTGGGGGGCCCTGCTTTGCATTTTTAACGCTTTCTTATTTTATTGTGATTTTTCTTTTTTACCAGGTCACCCAGGCGTTGGCAATTGATCAGGGCCAGCTGATTGCCCACCCTCTGGTGGGGGTGTGTGCGTACACATTCTGTTTTGGGGGCTAACATGCTAACCACCAGTAAGCATAATGCCTTGCCACGCCCCCGGCGGGGGTTTTTATGCCCTGCGGTGGGTACTGGCTAGCCGAGGGGAACCCCTTAATGTCCACCTGTTACCCGGGTTTTATTTAGCATACAAGGGAAAGTTGTAGCAGTAAAGGGAGTTAATGGCGCGTGCCACATCCGCTCGCTGGTCTTTGGTACGGCGAGGAGGGGAGGAGAGTGTGTGTGCGCCTCTCAACACACACTCCTTATCTTCAAGTCAGCACGCGCAGCCGGGATATCGCCGGGCGTTTTTACATGAGAAATTACACACGGGCGAACAGATTTAATGTGCAAATGGCGCAAGAAAATGTTGTTAATGATTCGTCTTATCATGGCTCAGTCTCCGATGCATCATGGGAGGAGGTCTGCATTCCTTCCTTTTTTTGCGCTGACTTTTGGGTGCTGCGTTTTCAGATTAGCGGCTACAAGCGAAAGCTTGTTTTGCTTCTTGAACTCGTTTTGTTCATCGGTTGAAGAAAGATAGAGGTGTACAGATAGGCTGAACATTGCTAAAAGCATTGTATGTATTGTATAAAGTTAGGTTGCCCACTGGTTGAGAAGTGTGCACAGGCCTCTTAAACAATGGCCAAGCACCATGACCAATGGGTTCACAATGCAATTCATGATCTATAATTACCTACAATTACCATCATAAAACTGAAAATCGAAAGAACATTACCTATCCATAATGTCCGAATACTTTTACTTCAGGAACATTGCAAGGGAACATTGCACAGCGTAAGAGCTGTTTTAACACAACACAAATTGATCTAGAGAAATGCTAAGAAAGAGTTTAAAGAGCGCAGTCAACCTAGTAGAAACAACAGCCATTCATTTGATCCTTAACTGCAGTAATTGAGCATGATGCACTGCTACCTGCGACGTTCAAGCTTGCCTCTGCTATTTGTCAATGAAAAATGACCAGAATTGCGTTGGTGCATCTAGTTACCGCTGGATACCATGCTCTGTTAATTTCTCTAATCCTGCGTGCAATGACTCATGCTTGTTGAATATGCAATGGTGTACTTAATTAAAAGATTGATTTCTTTTAGCCCCAGTATTATGAACTACCCACAGCACTTAGTGCCTTACCTGAACGTGTGTGTGTGTGTGTGTGTGTGTGTGTGCGTTTCAGCGCGTTTCAGCTGACTCATGCATCCCATGCAATGCTGACGTTCTCCATGAATATCTTTAATGTGTAATTTTAATGAAAGAAAGTGGTGTAGACGGCGGCTTTTGTTTGGCGGTTGGTGCCACCAAACCATTTCTGGAGAGAAACAGCAAAATGGCCTCCGGCATCCAGTTGGCAGAGTTCTCACGGTTAGCATTCATAATGATAAGTGCTCCATCTGGTGAGCGGTAGCAAGCCAAAGGAGGCAGATGGAATTGTTTTCACAATCTGTTTAAATATGTTGTCGATTTTATCCCCCCCCCCCCCCCCCCCCCCTTTTTAAAAACCCACCAAGCTCCATCACGCGCGCTAGCATCAAGACGTCGCGATAGTGATGTTGTTTTTGGTGCTCCCTCTTCCAACAGCCTGTGAGAGAACGGAGAGAAAAGGCTTCTGAATCCTCCGAGCGCTTTGGCAGCAGTGCCGCACACTCACCCGCGTGGCAGCTGGCCGCCTCTCTCGGACGCGTGCCCGCCTCTCTGTGCCGCGTGGCCGCCTCTCTGGGCCGCGTGCCCGCCTCTCTGGGCCGCGTGCCCGCCTCTCTGTGCCGCGTGCCCGCCTCTCTGGGCCGCGTGCCCGCCTCTCTGGGCCGCGTGCCCGCCTCTCTGGGCCGCGTGCCCGCCTCTCTGTGCCGCGTGCCCGCCTCTCTGTGCCGCGTGCCCGCCTCTCTGGGCCGCGTGCCCGCCTCTCTGGGCCGCGTGCCCGCCTCTCTGGGCCGCGTGCCCGCCTCTCTGGGCCGCGTGCCCGCCTCTCTGTGCCGCGTGCCCGCCTCTCTGGGCCGCGTGCCCGCCTCTCTGTGCCGCGTGCCCGCCTCTCTGGGCCGCGTGCCCGCCTCTCTGGGCCGCGTGCCCGCCTCTCTGGGCCGCGTGCCCGCCTCTCTGGGCCGCGTGCCCGCCTCTCTGGGCCGCGTGCCCGCCTCTCTGTGCCGCGTGCCCGCCTCTCTGGGCCGCGTGCCCGCCTCTCTGGGCCGCGTGCCCGCCTCTCTGTGCCGCGTGCCCGCCTCTCTGGGCCGCGTGCCCGCCTCTCTGGGCCGCGTGCCCGCCTCTCTGTGCCGCGTGCCCGCCTCTCTGGGCCGCGTGCCCGCCTCTCTGTGCCGCGTGCCCGCCTCTGGGGTGAGGGGAGGCCTCCGTGTTTAAAGACGGCGTCGGGTCCCCGGCTGTGAGGGCCAAAAGATCCAAATAGTGTGGTGTAGGACTCCCGAGAGGAGGAGCCGAGTCTGCGCGTCGCTTTACAAGGCGTGTGTGTGTGTGTGTGTGTGTGTGTGGCCCCTCTTACAGAGAACACGTGGACAGAAGAGGAAGAGGCCGCCCATGTGCGAGGACCGAGAGGAGAAGACCGAGGTTTGTTCAAGTCACTTGATAAGCAGCAAGCAGGCGTAGGCCTGAATGACTCACTTTTCCCTTGTGCAGCTTTCATGTCGTGTTTTTAGTCGTTCCTTTTGTGTATTGTATGTGTTGTGTCATGTGAAATCGTTTTTTTTTTTTTTTTCACGTGTCACTATTCGTGCTGCCGTCTTGAGCAGTACTCCCTGGAAGAAGAGACCTCGTATCTCAACAGGATCTTCCTGGCTCAATAAAGGATAAAGAAAGAATACAAATAAAACATCCATTTGGATTTATTTGATCTATTACGTTGCATGTCCTCTTCAACCCTTCACATCTCAAAACAAAACGAATTTCTTAAAGTATAATTATTTACTTAATTCAACACAAATTATATTAACTAAAACAATCATGGGCAAAATGGACATCTTCTCATTTCCCCGCCGTTTCATCCGAATAACTTCTTTACTGCGGCTTCCTGTTGACTGCGGTTAGATGCAGGGCACTCATGTAGGTAGATGACCTGCCCGACGCACATTAGACACACAGCCCCATCACCCTTCCACCACCACCACGCCTCCTGTGTTCCCCCCCCAGGCCTCCGCAGACAGACAGACAGACTATACAGACACAGCTCCATCACCCTTCCACCACCACCACGCCTCCTGTGTCCCCCCCCCCCCCCCCCCCCCCAGGCCTCCGCAGACAGACAGACAGACTATACAGACACAGCTCCATCACCCTTCCACCACCACCACGCCTCCAGTGTTCCCCCACCCCCCCCCCCAGGCCTCCGCAGACAGACAGACTATACAGACACAGCTCCATCACCCTTCCACCACCACCACGCCTCCAGTGTTCCCCCACCCCCCCCCCCCAGGCCTCCGCAGACAGACAGACTTCATACACACACACACATACACGCCAGAGCCTTCTTTTTTCTTCTCTTCTCACTTGTGATCCGCCGTGTTTCCATAGGAACCGCCGCCACGGGAACGGCGGCGGCGGCAGTCCGCATTGCAGAAGAAGCAGCAGCAGCAGCAGCAGCAGCAGCAGCCCAAAGCAGACGACACGCGCACCGAGTGCACCTCCTGCCAGGGCCCGGGAGACAACGAGAACCTCGTCAGGTGAGCCTGCCTCGCGCGTGTGTGTGCGTGTGCGTGTGTGTGTGTGTGTGTGTGCGTGCGTGCGTGCGTGTGTGTGCGTGTGCGTGCGTGCGTGTGTGTGTGTGAGTGTGTGCGCATGTGTGTGTGCGCGCGTGTGCAGCGCTGCGTTGGGGGATGGGTGGGGGTTTGAGTGGGGAGGGTTCAGTGCACGTGAGTGAGTGTAAGTGTCGGCGGGGGTCTGGGGGTGGAGGAGGGGGGCGGGGATGTTGCTGGCGCTAGGGAGCCACATCCTCCTGATGATTGAAGTTCAGTCTTCATTAGGGCAGCGCTGCCTTGGCGCCACAGGACTAGAAAAGAGAGGTGGTGGGGGGAGATACCTGCCCCTCCCATCCCTAGCCCCCTGCCCCCCCCCACCCCTACTCCCCCACCACCATCACCACCTCACCTCCAACACTATTGGACTGCCACATGCATTTGCACAGTTCATTAAGACATAATGAACAGCACAATTTATTCTGGTGCTTTGCCTGGGGATCTCAGGTGTCCAGGAACTCTTTATAAACATGCACTTTTTATCTCATGCTCTGGGGGGGGGGGGCGGGGGGGGGGGGGAAGCAGCAGCAACTGGCGCTAGACGGCTCGCTCTCTTGACATCCACCTCTATTTATTTGTGTTTGTGTTTTTGTGGCTCTTTACATACGGCCACGTCTCTCATTTTACTCTTGACTGACTTTGAATTGGCGATGCGTTTGGTTCCCAAATGGATAATTGTTCGCTCCAATTGGAAATATAAGGGGTGTACATCTGTGACCTCACAGCAATTTGATAACTAGCGCCATTACGATAGTAGGATTATTTCGGAAAACGATTCAGTGTGTCGTGAAATCGTTAATTTGATTCTTTTTTCCGATCGGGGCGTACAGTTTTTGTTTTCTTAATGAATACAAAGTAACATGACTGCAAGAATAATTGGACTCCCTATAGCTGTATAAGGAGAAGAATGATGTCATTTCTATGGCTTTCTTCTAATACTAGCTTTCATTGCCCGCTATTATCACATCCCCGAACCCCATATTGCTTTTAGTCAACTGGCCCGCAGAACTTGCACAGCTGATTCTAAGGACGAAATGGTGTCCACACTATCCACCGTGGTAAAACATGTCTTTAAACGTCTTTCTCACTGATCAATAATTAAGCGTCTTTTTAGGCTAACGCAAATGATGGATATTTACCATCGGCTAAAGTTTGCATGCAGGCTCAACTGTTCAAACAGAATGTGAACAGAAATCTAGGTATGACCACAGATCATGTTTACCGACTGAAACACTCCTTCTTTCTCTTCTAAAGCATGCTATCAGTATTTTGAGATTTGCGGTCCGCCACCACTGATGCTGCTACTGCGGTCCTCTATGAAACACGCACAGCAATCATTTCAACATCTCAGCACGACACCGCGATTAAAGAAATACATCATTTCCATTCGTTTGTTCGACAAACACAGAAACTGCGTAATAAGTATTTTTCCCTTCTTTTTTTTTTTTTTTTATCCATTTAGAAGTTAAGCCATTAGGCACGTTTGAGGGTGTGAAAGCTTAGCGGGTGGGGGTAAGGCGAGGGGTGCTGCCCTGACCTCTTTGTATCTTTGCATTGCACAGGTTGTGAGAGTCCCAGCGGCAGCCACCTCCACCTCCTCCCCTAGAAACACGGGACCGATGACCCCAGCCTTAGAGAGAGAGGGAGAGACACTCAGAGGGACAGAGAGCAGAAATTGGCCCGTTTGAAGATTGCCGCTTCGGTTCAGGCCGGGAGAACAAGATGCCACCCTTTCCCCAAACACACACACACACACACACACTCCCGAAACCTCTGCCCCTACCAATGACCTCTAACCCCCCGCCTCTGCCCCTACCAATGACCTCTAACCCCCCACCTCTGCCCCTACCAATGACCTCTAACCCCCCGCCTCTGCCCCTACCAATGACCTCTAACCCCCCACCTCTGCCCCTACCAATGACCTCTAACCCCCCGCCTCTGCCCCTACCAATGACCTCTAACCCCCACCTCCCTAAAGAGGACCTACGATGACCAATGAAAATCTGGGACAAAAGACACGATTGCTGGTGTTTGATTCTCCCTCAAGACAATAGGGGGTCAGGGGTTTATAAAGAGAAGGTGAGGCACCGTCACATCACTCTTGACACGGACTATGGACCACTCCCCCCCCCCCCCCCCGAAGAAAGCATGCACCCCCATCCGGCCACCTCCCTTCATCCCTCTGACCCCATCCAAAGACAAGTCTGCTTCTACATGTGTGTTGAGTGTTTGAAGCCTAACGCCCTAGACATGTGTACAGTATAATCCCCTGGCCCACAGACTAGCCCTGTGCTAACAAGCTCCTCCTCCTCATCACAGCCAATCAGACTAGCCCCGTGCTAACAAGCTCCTCCTCCTCCTCATCACAGCCAATCAGACTAGCCCCGTGCTAACAAGCTCCTCCTCCTCATCACAGCCAATCAGACTAACCCCGTGTAAACAAGGCTCCTCCTCCTCATCACAGCCAATCAGACTAGCCCCGTGCAAACAAGCTCCTCCTCCTCCTCATCACAGCCAATCAGACTAGCCCTTGCTCCTCCTCCTCATCACAGCCAATCATACTAACCCCGTGTAAACAAGGCTCCTCCTCCTCATCACAGCCAATCAGACTAACCCCGTGTAAACAAGGCTCCTCCTCCTCCTCATCACAGCCAATCAGACTAGCCCTGTGTAAACAAGGCTCCTCCTCCTCATCGCAGCCAGTCAACGCTGTTGATCGCAGCCAATCAACCTCTGCATCGCAACATGACTGGCTTTCATCACGGACACAACCTCATCGTGAGGCTGGGACTCAACACAGAGGCTTTAGAGGCCTCCTCATTGGTCGGACCCGTTAGGAGAAAAACGCATTAAGATGAACAGTAGAGTAGTGTTAGCATGTTACTATGAGCTGTAGTACGGTTTAGCCTAAAAATAGAGGAATGCCCTTAGAGGTCTAGAAATGTTCTTGTTTTGATTCATTCATTTTTTCAATTGTCAGTCAAAACCGCGGGATGAAAGACGCAACCAAGTCTTCAAAGTCCCTAGTGTATCGCCCTAACCCCCCCACACGCACACGCACACACACAGCCACACACACACACAGAGGCGCACACACACACACACACAGGCACACACACACATACACATACACACAGGCACGCACACATACACGCACACAGGCGCACACACACACTCAGCAGCAGCTGCCTGCTAGTTTTGTCAGGGTTCCTTGACAGCGTGTCACATTTTGCCCCCCCCCCCCCCCCCGTGTCACTCACTCAGCCGGCGGGCTGCCAGCTCCACCAGACCCCCAGGATGCATTGCGTTTCAGAGCGGCACTGGCACTCTCTCTCATGGCCCCGTCCCGACGCTGTGTCCCCGCGGTCCTTCTCCCAGGAGACGAATCCCCCCCCCCCTCACAGCCTGACCCCGACCCTGCTGGTGCTGTCCCCACCCTACTTGGGGTGCCAGTCAAGGTTGCCAGGTTTTGGGTTGCTTTGTATGCGCGTGTGTTTTCTAGTTTTCTTTCTATCTGATTCTGTATGCCGCCGTTGTGTATAGCTAGGAAATGAATGACACTCTCTGTTTGAGTCTGAATGCCGTCAGTTGTGTTGTGGTGTGATCAAGTGTACAGTATTTATTGAAGAGGCTCAGCCATGCTTGTTTTTTTTCCTCTCTGATTATATACCACATGCCTTCTCCTTGTGAACTGTGGACTGACCTTTTCGTTTTGTATTTTATAAAGGTATTCCGTTTGCATTTACTGTGTTTGGTTGTAGAATGAAGTGTGGAACGTGAGCTGCTGTTGTTTATGTGTCCAGGCCTCCTGCCCCCCCCCCCCGAGCTCTTCAAATTAAGGGGAGCTTTAATAAACTCTTGACTTTTTCCACCTTATTGCCACGGTGATAAGTGAGTGTCAGCCAGCTAATTAATTGTTCCAGAGGTGCGGTGGCGGCGGTCCGCTTGTGCGTGTAATGCCCTCTGTCAGACTTGATTTATCACCTGGGAAGTGCATCCCCTCCCCCACCTCACCCCCTCTCCCTCCCTCCCTCGTCTGCACCGTCTCTCTCCCCTCCACCCTACACTCCTCTCTCTCTCCACCCTACACTCCTCTCTCTCCACCCTACACTCCTCTCTCTCCACCCTACACTCCTCTCTCTCTCTCCACCCTACACTCCTCTCTCTCACCTCCACCCTACACTCCTCTCTCTCTCCACCCTACACTCCTCTCTCTCTCTCACCTCCACCCTACACTCCTCTCTCTCTCCACCCTACACTCCTCTCTCACCTCCACCCTACACTCCTCTCTCTCTCCACCCTACACTCCTCTCTCTCTCTCCACCCTACACTCCTCTCTCTCTCCACCCTACACTCCTCTCACCTCCACCCTACACTCCTCTCTCTCTCCACCCTACACTCCTCTCTCTCTCACCTCCACCCTACACTCCTCTCTCTCTCCACCCTACACTCCTCTCTCTCTCACCTCCACCCTACACTCCTCTCTCTCCTCCGCCCGCACCGTCTCTCTCTCACCTCCACCCTCCACTCCTCCTCTCTCTCTCTCCACCCGCCCTCTTCTCCAGCCTCCTTAGACCAGCCTGTGTAACATTAACCCCGCGTAGTCCAGCGGCTGGATAGGAGGACGGCTCTGTTCCGGAGATAGTCGCCAGCCCCAGCCCAGAATAGCGGCCTGGCCACAGTCTCGCGCAGCAGATGGTTTTCAGCCTGCCGTGGTGGACTGTGAGGACGCCCTAAGCCCTCATCCCCTGGCCTCGCGCTGGCTCCAGATTAGGATGTGTGTGTGTGTGTGTGTGTGTGTGTGTTGGGCTGGGTAGAAAGCTGTTCTTGTTTTTGGGGGGGGGACTAAGCCAGGCAAGGTGTTGGGCGTTTCAGGAGGAGCTGAAAATCAGGAGGGGGAATAGAGGAAGTGCGCCGACAAAGAGAGCGACCGAAGTGGGGAGGAGGTTCTGGAAGAGCGCTAACCTTTTCCAACGATGAGCGCATTTCCTATTACTGTTCTGACAGAGGATCCGGAGAGATGATTTAATGGCGGCATTTTGTTTTTGCTGACTTCACCTTTTCGTTCTCTCCCTCCCTCTCTCTCTCTCTCTGCCTCCCACTCTCCCCCCTAAAAGCAGCCCTTCTCAGCCCCCAGCCTAGCTCCATTAAAAGAGAAAACAGGTAGCCCCAGTGTCTGAGGCTGTGTTGCAAGTGTGGCCAAGCAGCTAAAATCTATTACTCCCCAGCCTCCTTCCTCTGCCTGTTTTATCCCCTTCAGATTCCAGCACTCTGCCTGCTCCACTGCCTCCTCTTCCTCCTCCTCTTCCTCCTTCTCCTCCTGCTCCTCTGCTTTTCTCTACCTTTTCCCCCGTCTTTATGCGCAGTATGTTAGTGCATTGCCTTCCTTTTTCAGTGACTACACATTAAATAGTAGAAAGAAGAAAAAAAAATGGGCTGCCTCATTTCCTAATTAATTAACTGAGGCGGTCCCGTCACAGCCTCCCTCTCCTGCTCTCTGACACACACACACACACACACACACACACACACACACACACACACACACACACACACACACACACCAGCCTAGATACCGCCGTTTGGGTATGATGCGTTACAGGGGCTGGCAGCTTATAAGGCCCCTAAAGAACCTCCCACAGCTAAGTGCATGCTGGGTAAGACACCGCGTTCTTGCTAGGTGGGTTAGGTGTGAATATAGGTCTGCGGTCAGTCCGAGGCAGAGAGGTGGGCAGCCGAACCTGCTCTTGTTAGAGACCCGAGTTCCTTTCCTAACCATTGCATAACCGGTTCACTGGGGCCCCCTGCTGGATAACGCGGGGAGTACATCAGTTACACAAATGCAAGCCATCGCCAGCCGGTGGGTCGTGTCCTGGCACTTCTCAAGATAGTGTTATTAAATTAAGCAAAACAAAAAAATGAAGTTATGACCATACATGGTCCTGTACGAATGATGTCCATCATTCCAACTGTTGAAGCAATGGTTTAATCTGTCTATGGGAAAGGGTTTGGTTCACTGAAAACCTTTTGGGGGGACTTAAATGGTTAAGACAGTAATTTAGTTGGTTCAGCCTCAGATATGATTTTTGGGTTTGATTGACGTAAGGTAACATGGGCAGCCTTGCATGTTAAATGATTTGTGTCTGAGGACAATCTCACTCAAATCCTGTCTGCCTGCCAGTCCCCCTCCCCTCCAGCCCGTTCCCAATCCCAACCCGTTTCCAATCCCAATCCCCATTTGAGCTGCATCCAAACGAGGGCCCAAAGGCAGCTGTCCTGGCACCACCCTCACCGTAGATCTTAGCTCTGCCCGTTCATTACTTCCCTCTCGCGGAAGAACAATGGCTCCTTGATAATGTTTGAATCCCACCCAACAGAAAATCGAAAAGGCGTGCAGAGTCCTTTCAAAGTGCAATAATCCACTGGGGTCCCACAGAGGGACGCTCAGGAAGTCCACCCGCACACACGGCCGAGCGCTTTGTGCCGTATGGATTTCTGTTCACATGGCCACTCCCGGGGTGATTGTGTCGTCCCCGGGAGTGATAACTCACCAGCTCGTCTTTCAGCTGCTCACCTCGAGCACGGCAGCTTTCCCGGAGAAAGGAAATGTTTGAGCCATACAGGCCTGCCACTGATACCTGGACTCCCTCGCTTGAGAGGACAAAGGCAAGTGGAAAATAAGAGCGGGTCGATAGGCTCCTCCCAGGTTCCATGTCCTGCCTTTAACAAGCCTCTGTCTTTGCTGATGTTTATATTTCTTTTGCCTATGGGTCTCACTGTCTGGTTCAGGGGACAGTATCCAGTCTCTAGTAAGCCAAACATTTGGGATGTTTTTTTTTTTTTGGGGTAAAAATACATTTTCTCTAGTAGTTGATCCTCAAAGTGCTTGAATAACGTTTGGTATACTTGGTTACAACTAGTGTTCTTGGTTGAGATCGTTTTTGTATTGCCTTGTTTTGCATTAATGCATTATTGTATGAATTTGCTGATTGCTTGCTCACAAACTACTACTACGTCTACCACAATCCCCATCAGAGTGATTTAGTGGAGGTCTCAGAGGACTTGTTTTGATGCGTTCTCTATGGGCATCAATCAGTAGGTGTCATCACAGGCTACAGATGAGCTGAATGCAGGTGGGCTTACAGCAGGTTAATGCAGGTGGGCTTACAGCAGGTTAATGCAGGTGGGCTTACAGATTAATGCAGGTGGGCTTACAGCAGGTTAATGCAGGTGGGCTTACAGGTTAATGCAGGTGGGCTTACAGCAGGTTAATGCAGGTGGGCTTACAGGTTAATGCAGGTGGGCTTACAGCAGGTTAATGCAGGTGGGCTTACAGGTTAATGCAGGTGGGCTTACAGCAGGTTAATGCAGGTGGGCTTACAGGTTAATGCAGGTGGGCTTACAGCAGGTTAATGCAGGTGGGCTTACAGCAGGTTAATGCAGGTGGGCTTACAGCAGGTTGATGCAGGTGGGTTTACAGCAGGTTAATACAGGTGGGCTTACAGCAGGTTAATGCAGGTGGGCTTACAGCAGGTTAATGCAGGTGGGCTTACAGCAGGTTAATGCAGGTGGGCTTACAGCAGGTTGATGCAGGTGGGTTTACAGCAGGTTAATACAGGTGGGCTTACAGCAGGTTAATGCAGGTGGGCTTACAGCAGGTTAATGCAGGTGGGCTGCCTGCAGGCCACAGAAGTCCACAAGTGAAAGATGTTATGCAGATTAAGAGCGCTAACTCTTCTGGTTCCTGTTTAATATCCAATTAAAACGGGTACTTCCAGGCAATCGATATGATTTGTCACCCTTTTAGCGTTTTTACAGAACCCGAGGACGGTTCAATTTCTGTTCCCGCGGTAACGTTTTCCTCGCCTGAGCCTCAACAGCCCCTGCATACCCCCCCCCCCCCCCCCCCCCCCCCCCCCGGATCTAATAGTGGGTTGGCTGTGTTTTTTATTCAGCTTTGGCTCCCGTGCCACAGTGATGCTGATGTGGGTTACTGCAGGTGATGGAGCTCTCTTCTGGAGGTGAAACCACAATCATGACGCGTATATAAGATTAGGATATATATAAAATAAGAACAGATTAGAGCCGCTGAGCCAAACTTTAGGTAAAGCAGCCGGTGTTGACCGCTGTGAAAGAAAAACAATAAACGAAATAACAACAAAAACAAGAGCGGCTTTTTCTTTCTTTCTTTCTTTATTTGTCACAGGGAATTGGTATTTTATTATAAGTATATATTAGTATGAATAACTTATACAACAGTCCGACTTGAAATGCCTGTCTCCTGTGTGGGATTGGACATCCGTGAGGCCTGGTGGAGTGTGTGGTGTGGGGGTCTCCTCCCCAGTGCCTGGTGGAGTGTGTGGTGTGGGGGTCTCCTCTCCAGTGCCTGGTGGAGTGTGTGGTGTGGGGGTCTCCTCTCCAGTGCCTGGTGGAGTGTGTGGTGTGGGGGTCTCCTCCCCAGTGCCTGGTGGAGTGTGTGGTGTGGGGGTCTCCTCCCCAGTGCCTGGTGGAGTGTGTGGTGTGGTGGTCTCCTCCCCAGTGCCTGGTGGAGTGTGTGGTGTGGGGGTCTCCTCCCCAGTGCCTGGTGGAGTGTGTGGTGTGGGGGTCTCCTCTCCAGTGCCTGGTGGAGTGTGTGGTGTGGGGGTCTCCTCTCCAGTGCCTGGTGGAGTGTGTGGTGTGGGGGTCTCCTCCCCAGTGCCTGGTGGAGTGTGTGGTGTGGGGGTCTCCTCCCCAGTGCCTGGTGGAGTGTGTGGTGTGGGGGTCTCCTCTCCAGTGCCTGGTGGAGTGTGTGGTGTGGGGGTCTCCTCTCCAGTGCCTGGTGGAGTGTGTGGTGTGGGGGTCTCCTCCCTGGTGGAGTGTGTGGTGTGGGGGTCTCCTCCCTGGTGTGGTGTGTGGTGTGGGGGTCTCCTCCCTGGTGGAGGGTGTGTGGTGTGGTGTGGGGGTCTCCTCCCTGGTGGAGGGTGTGTGGTGTGGTGTGGGGGTCTCCTCCCTGGTGGGGTGTGTGGTGTGGGGGTCTTCTCCCCAATGTTGTGCCAGAAGGCAGACTTCTTCCCGATCAGAGCGGCCCATGAAAGACGAGGGGGTGACACTCATCGGTAGGACACGAGAGCAACATGTGTAACACACAGACACACACACACACACACACACACACACACACACACACCGACATACACACACAGACCCACCACACCTCCACTGCCCCCCCCCCCCCCCCCCCCCCCAATAAGATTACATCAATCGATCCCTCCTCTTATGAGTGATTGGATTGTGTCTGCTTCCAGGGTAGAGGAGGTGGGTGTAGGGGAAGTAGTGGGGGGTGCTCCATTTTCTCATTGATTAAACCAGGGGCCGAATTGCTTTGATAACATCAAGGACCTTGCTGTGACTGGGGGGGGGGGGCGCCACATTAGCATCCTTGGGGAGGTAGATTCTGTTGTGTTATTCTGGTATTTTGTGGAATCAGGGAGTTGTGGGACGTTTCCAGAAAGGGAATCCATTGTCATTTGAAGCAACGCCATAATTGTTTTTAGTCTAGTTGAGTTAACCCTCTGCACTGATTGAATGTATTGTCACGGCTCGTTCTAATTAAGTATAGAATCTTAGCCCACAGACACACACACACACACATACACACACATACACACAGACACACACACACCCATATACACACAGACACACACACATATACACAGACACACACACACACACACATATACACACACAGACACACACACATACACACACACAGACACACACATATACATACATATACACACACATACACACACAGACACACAGACACACATACACAGACACACAGACACACACACACACACAGACATAATATGTGCCAATGTGCTGCGTCATTTCGTTCCCTAGCCGGCCACACACACACAGACACACACACACATATACACACACACACATTCTACAATGTGCTTCATTAAGGTAAAATAATTAAGCATTGTCACATTAGACGTAATGTAAGTTCCCCCCCCACACACACACACACACACCCAAGCCCTGCAAGCTTGACGAGCCTTGGAGTCCCAGGGAAAGCAAAGAGCAGTTTGTTCTGGCTCTAGCTTGGCAGGAGTTTCTCCTAACTATTGGCGGTTTGGGCGCAACAATGGCGTTGAGCTCATTAGCGGTGCGCACCCACCCTGGTCGTTTGTCTTCCTCTCACCGGGCGGCCCCAGGGCCTTTTAAACTCCCCATCATCGCCCAGGCAGATATGCCTGCTCAGCCAATCCATGCCCACACTCTGTGTGTGTGTGTGTGTGTGTGTGTGTGTGTGTGTGTGTGTGTGTGTGTGTGTGTGTGTGTGTGAATGCATGCGTGTGTGTGTCCGTGTGTGTGTTTGTGTGTGTGTGTGTGTGTGTGTGTGTGTGTGTGTGTGTGTGTGTGTGAATGTGTGCGTACGTGCATGTGTGTAAATGCGTGCGTGCGTGCGTGTGTGTGTGTGTGTGTGTGTGTGTGTGTGAATGCGTGCATTTGTATGTGTGCGTGTGTGTGTGTGTGCGTGCACTTGTGTGTGTATGAATGCGTGCATGTAGGTGTGTGTGTGTGTGTGTGTGTGTGAATGCGTGCATGTACGTGTGTGTGTGCGTGTGTGTGTGTGAATGCGTGCATGTACGTGTGTGTGTGTGTGTGAATGCGTGCATGTACGTGTGTGTGTGTGTGAGCGTGTGTATGTATATGTGTGTGTGAGTGTGTGCGTGTACGTGTGCATGTGTGTGGAAGACCTACCTCCCTGGGTATATTCCTGCTAATGTGCAGCAGCTGGTGGATTCTGCCTGTACAACTGATTATCTGGGCCAATTAAACCTGCGTGTTCTTGTTTGTAGTAAATCTACCTTGATTCATAATAACTGATGTTTTCTTCTGCTTTTATGTTTTAGATTTTTGTCATTTTTATTCAACCAACACACAGATCCCATGAGCAACTGCTCTTTGGGCCTATATTCTAACATGCCAACACAAATAAACCACTGTGATGTCCTTTACACAATGTTTTCGTGTCTATCTGCCAAACCAGTTCATCCACATCTTATTCCCCTTTTTTTGTGCAGTCCAGTACCTCCGCAAAATCTGAAACAGAAATGTCGATTCCAAAACATTGGCTGTGGAATATGTGTTCATCATAACCGTGATTTGACTGAAAACACTGAAAGCATGCAAAAATGACTACAATGAATCTGGCATGAAGTAATATAATAATCCGTAATAATAATCCATAATTGCGTATTGGTTGTGAATAACTGCCCGCTGGCTTCCTGGACGTGTTTATTGAATGAACCCACAAGGAACAGTGTGGTCTGGCTCTCTGCCCCCCCCCCCCCCCCCACCCTGTCGGACACTCTGAGGGAACGGTTACATGAACAATGCGTGGAAGAATCTGAGTCACGTCCACTACAACTACCGACCGAGAATTATCTGGATGAATTGCCTCGGTTGTTATGGTTACACGTGAGTGTTTTTTTTACTTCCTCCACTGGGTGATTTGAAATTTGCCTTTAGTAAAAGTAGCCACTGTTCCTGGTGATCAAACCTTGGATTGAGTAAAACCTGCCGTTGGGTAATTACAGTAGGTGCTTGAACCTTACAGAAAGAGGGAACAGTTATATTAACAGCAGGTTTCAATTGAAAAAAAGGTTTTAGAAATTATATTAAAGGAGCTATATGTAACAAATATGTACTATGTACTAAATCATAAAATGACCATGAAATGTCATCAGAGATTAAGGGAACACGCAAAGGCAAAACGATGGCTTGTCTGACAACAGTGCTACTGCCAGTATGTTCTCCTCTGGAATGTCAGTTCCAGGTTGGAGCGTTGGTTTTTGGTTTGGCCTGGCGTGTTATGATTCCGAGTACCCAGATAAGGTTGTCAGATATTAAACTAATTGGCCCACAAACACAGCATTCTGCAGCCGTGGAAGCAAGCAAACGAACCGGATCAACTGAGATTGTGCTAGATTCTTCCCAACCGTAAAAGCCTCGTCCTCCTTTGAAACAGCTCCATGGCCAGAGCCCTGCTGAAACGTGGGTCTATCTGGGAGTTGCGTTCGTATATTCCCCCTACACGCAGGTCATTCGCACCATTCGACATGGCGCTTGTAAGAGCACACTTTTCAAACAGTGCCACAGAGTCTTCATGTGAATGGGATCTGTGCTTTGATGTTGCCACTGTATATCCTTCACCTTTCTGTTATGAACCACTGCTGCATTAACCTCAGCCTTGTGCGAAGGATGCCGCTGAAAGTACACAGATCCTTTTGTTCTTTTAGCACTCATTCACACATTTTTTTTCAAGATGCCCAGTTCCTCCTGCTGATGAATGGATGAATGTTTCTTGAGGCATTGGCAGTGTTTGGTTTGGAGCACAGCATGTCGAAAGTTGAATTTCCTCCCACCATATTACCTTGTCGTCCCACACAATCAGGGGCTTGTTTGTTTTTCTGCATCTTTATGGTTTCTTTCACCAGGACAAAAAATAGTTTACTTTTTTTATGAATATATTTTTTACTCTATATATTTTAGTCCCCTGACTCAGGATTTCTCGGAACAAAACAAAACCTAGCACGGCTCTTCCAATTGCCTCTATCTAACCACCCCCCTCGTATTTTTTGCTCCAAAGTGTACTTCCTTGGCGCTCTTCACAGAACTCTGTAGCGCCTTCCAAGTGATAGTTGGCCTTTCCAAGGGTTAGCTTAGTGATCTCCCTCTTGTGGGGCGGGGGGGGGGGGGGGGGGGGGGGGGGGGGGGGGGGGGGGGGGGGGGGCGGGGGGGGGGCGGCCTCCTCGAGCCAGCGCCTGGACTGCCGCGGTGCCTCGACATTAAAGGGGAACGCTCAGCCGTCTTCGAATGTAAGAGGATTCATCCGCAGCATCCCACTCCCTGTCCTTTCAAACGTGGCAGGAATGTTGGACCGTTGCGTCATTTCTCAGAATCGGACCAATGGGGAACGCAAATCCCGGCACCAATCATGTGTTTCTCAGAAACGGCATGATGTTGCAGAGCGTGTTGTGACAGTGCCGAGAGTCAATTATATTACTATATATATATGAGGGGAGGGGGGGGGGGGGGGGGGTTAGAGAGAATGATAGATTTAATGTTGCAAACGCATATATATATATATATATATATACATTAATTATATTGATTAGCTAACAAACGACAGCAATCAATAAATCAAATGCTCAGACAAAATACAAATCCGGCGTCTGCAGCAGTCGCCTGTAATAAGCCTGCCTTATCATTTCATTCAGCCCGAATAAACTAATTTGATGGCCTACCAGCCTGTTTTACTGCCTGTCCGTTAACCTGCGGGCACTCTGCCCGTTCTCTCACATGTCCGGAGTCTTCAATAAGGTTAGGGAGACCTGTGCTAAAGCTAGAAGCCAGTCGTGTGTTTTGGGGGAGTAGCTGTGAGGCAGGCCTGAAGGGAGGGGAAGGATCTTTTCAGGTGGGTTCTTTCAAAAACTCGCTTACTCTTACATGGTTTCTCTAAATTACCTACGGTAGCTTTAATAAGTAAAGGTGCTATTCAAACAAGCACATTCGTGGGTTTTCCTCCTTAAAAGTAGGGAAAAACCCAAGGAACAACAAATTCAACAAGACGACGAACGCACAAATGAAATAATCAGTGGGGCGCTCGCTCACAAAAGAAGTTCAGAGCATTGTTGCTCTAAACCTTTTTATTCTTAAAAATTAATTTTACAACGACTTCAGCCGACGATGGCTCCCGCCGTACTTTTGCTATTTCCCGCTGGTGTTTACCATTTGGCCGTCTTGACAGGAGCAGAGTGGGTGTCCTTTACCGGGGGTGGGGGTGTCTTCATTAGGGCCCCCGTGCACACATGGCTGTCCTTTAAGTTTGAGCTGGAGGTTGTCGCTTGGGGCCAGCCTTGAAAAGGGCTCCGGCGTCACGGGTTCAGCCCAACAACTGCTCATGCTCTCTCTCTCTCTCTCTCTCTCTCTCTCTCTCTCTCTCTCTCTCTCTCTCTCTCTCTCTCTCTCTCTCTCTCTCTCTCTCTCTCTCTCTCTCTCTCTCTCTCTCTCTGCTCTCTTTGCTCTCTTTCCACTTTGCTATTTCTCTTTTTTTCTTTCTCAGTTCAATTAGTGAACTGGCCGTCTGCCCCATTTATTTATGTACAATACTGCCAACGTTGACATATAGCATTGTGTCTCTGTGTGTGTCTCTGTGCGTTATACAAACGAAAAAGCAGACTCGTGGTTATACATTGTCTCACACAAACCGCCCTGGCGCATAACGGAGAGGGATGGAGCGGTAGAACACGGTGACCTGTCTAACCGCAATCTCCTTGATCAATATCTCTCATTGAGCCAGCTGAAGGTCCCGCATTGATAAGCACATAATTAGTTCTAATTGTGGTGTGTGTGCGTGCGTGCGCATACGTGTGCGTGCGTGTGCGTATGTGAAGCAGTCTAAACCGGCCTGCCTGTGTCTCCTTCAGAAACATTGTCTTACTTCACTAACTTCCCCGTCAATGTAGACTAGATCAGGCTAGGATAAGTCATTTTGATAGCGTTTCCTTTCCACTGGTGATGATGTTGTACAAGCACAGTTGGCATTTAGCAAAGGCAGCACCGTAAGCCCTGTGAGTAAGCTGCGTGTGCGCTACAATTCATTGATGTCTGACCGCAAGGGAGCAGAACCCACGCTTCAAAACACTGAAGACCTGGAGTTGCCGTGCTTCTTTTTGTTCACTGTACACAGCCTTCGGTAAGCCTCTGTACAGCCAAATATGAATTCAGTGGCCAACACTGAATCAATTATGCCAAACACGAAATCTGGCCCGGCCGCGACAGATGTGGTCGGGCCGGGTCACCTGAGGACGCGTCGGCGGTCAAGTTTAAGCGTCCGTGACGTCCTCTTCTTTCTTTTTTTATCGGCCGTTAACAAGGTCTGTATTTATCTGGCCATGGGAGCGGCGCCTCACTCTTCGCCGTGCTCATGGGGGGGTGGGGGGGGGGGGGGGGGGTCAAGGTAGACGGGGAGTTCAGAATCTATTAGGAAAGATCCCGCGACTGACAACTTAATGCCTTGTCGTCGTCCATCACGCCTCCGTGAGTGGGGGTCCCGTCAGCCCCAAAGAGACCTCCTGTAATTTACGAGCTGCGGATCCCTCCTGCCCAGCAGCGCGCGCGCACACACACGCACGCACGCACGCCTACACACACACACACCTACACACCTACACACACACACACCTACACACACACACCTACACACACACCTACACACACACACACACCTACACACACACACACCTACACACACACACACACCTACACACACACACACCTACACACACACACACCTACACACACCTACACACACACACACACACACACCCACACACACACACACACACACACACACACCTACACACACACACACACACACACACACACACCTACACACACACACACACACACACACACACACACACACCCAGAGTCACAGTAGCTTAGCTTTAGCATCTGCCCTGCCTCTGGGATGTTAAGTGGTGTGAAACACGTTGTTTGGTGGAGGGAACACGGTGATGTGTGTGTGTCCCGACAGGGAGGGTCGCTCTTCTGTGTACAACAGTGGATTTGAATTGAAACGTCCATGAATCAACACGCTGGTTTCAGCCGTCGTACGTTGAGACGTCCTCAGGAAGAAGCAAAACGGAAATGTAAAACGGTAGTAACACAGTGGACACACAGAGGGTTGAACAAGCTTTCCTAAACGTGGTTATTGTTATTTGAGACATGCATTTGTGTATTTGTGCATCCCCCCCCCCCCCCCCCTCCCCCGTACTCCAGATGTGACGAGTGCCTGCTCTGCTACCACTTCGGGTGTCTGGACCCACCCCTGAAGAAGTCCCCAAAGCAGACGGGGTACGGCTGGATCTGCCAGGAGTGTGACGCCGCCTCCTCCTCCAGAGTGAGTAAAGCCTAGCCCAGCTACTGGGACCCCTTGTTGGTTTGTCGCCCAAGACGTCACCATGTTTGAACAATGATCTCCGCTCACACCGGGGGGGGGGGGGGGGGGGGGGGGGGGGGGGGGGGGGCGGCACATGTTGCTTTGCTTGCGGGTGAGGCGCTGGCCCGGGGGGGGGGGAGAAGGAGGCGCTCAGTGGGAACCGTCGCGCTCAGCTACGTGCTAATATAGCGCACTGCTTTAGGTTCACGTGTTGGGACGTGACGGCGAACACCAAAAAATGGCCAGAGAAGGGGTAAACCTTTGACGCCAGTGGTCCGGGCTTAACGTTTCGCCATTGGTCTGATCCTGAGAAATGTCCGTCGGCGGTCCAACCTCTGCCCGAAAATCGCAGTTGCTGCCGCAGTGGGCCGTAATCTCTTCACGGCGCGTGAAGCAGTAACTCTCATGCGGCAGAGAAACAGCAGAGCGTTCCTCTGCGACCCTACGCCCCCCTTTTCCTTCCAACGACTGGACTGGAAGAGCACAGAGACGTGGTGGTGAATGACAAGGACGTCGCTTCTCATAAGATTACCGTAAACGTTGTCAGTAAACACGCAGCTGTAGGACGTTTGGTTTTAAGGCTTTGAGTCTGTGGGAGGTGTGTTTCAGATGTTGAGCGCTGCCGCCCCCCTCCCCCACTCCCCCCCTCCCCTCCTCCCCTCCCCCCCTCCCCCCCCTCCCCCCCCTCTGTTCTAATGGGAAGACAGAAAAGGTTATGACGGACTCCTGCATTCCCACGTTTCAGCCTGGATAAAGTAGATCAAATGGTTTTTTTTTGCTTATTGTTTCGTTGTCCTGGGTAACCTCCAGATGTAGCACGTCACCTCGCTTAGTGTACAGAAATAATAATAGGACCTCCACCAACAACCCCTCCCATTTTGAATATGACGGTTTCCATAATGTTCCGAAGCCCGGTTTATGTTTTCTTTATCAGATGGTTCTGCCGCACAGGCTAGCATTGGGCTGCATGGGAGCTACCTCCATTTCCATGTGGATGGCTAAGGGCCGGCTGCCCTCTCAGGCTCCATGTGTCTGGCTAAGGGCCGGCTGCCCTCTCAGGCTCCATGTGTCTGGCTAAGGGCCGGCTGCCCTCTCAGGCTCCATGTGTCTGGCTAAGGGCCGGCTGCCCTCTCAGGCTCCATGTGGATGGCAGTGGATGAGGACGGTTCGTTGAGTTTTTTTACCATGAGAGGCGTGGAACATTAAAGCCAAGACCGGAGGACTTAAAGGTGGAGGATGTAAAGCATCCTACCAATGAGATGTGAGATGGTAGGAACATGAGAGGCGCCTTGCTCTTTAGAGCCCCTTTTTTCGTTGGGGACGGGAAATTATATCAAAAAATAGAAAAAAGATATATAAAAAAATACAGAAAAGATATTGGATTACTGTAGGTAGGGTTTTTTTCTCTCCCGTTTTTGCCATTCCTTTGCGCTTGCATAAATGACATTGAATTTTACAATATTTTCTAACGATAGCGGTTGAGGATAATAGGAGCAAGCACACATCGAGCTTTAGTCCATTTGCACTTTTTTCTCTGGGCGTTGGAGCCCATAAATGTAATGTGGATTGTAAGTCAATGGGGCTTTTAAAAGTAGGAGAAGGTAAGGAGGTCTTAAATTGCCTCCCTGCTGTTCATATGCAGGGGTTTGTGCTTCTCTGTAGTGAAATCATAAAAAAAACCCCGCTTCATTTCCTGTAGGGAGCAGGTTTTCTGTATTTATTATGGCGGTATAGGCGCTGGGAGAACAGAGACTAAGCAAGTCTTTGCCATTTTACAGCTGTGCTTACTGCCTGCCTCCAGTCAAGGGTAGTCCAACCAAAACGTACGCACATAATCACCCAGCCCACCCAACTAGGGGGCGCCAATGAGGGGGAGGATGTTCTGTTTGTTACATTGAGAAAGCCCCCACACCACCACTTACTCACCCAAACACACACACTCACACACACACACGCACGCACACACGCACACGCGCCCACACACACACACACACACGCACGCACACACACACCAAAGCGGGTAATCAGTCTGCACCTCTGTTCTCGTTTGGTGATGGTAAATGACCACCGCGAGGCTCGTTGGTAACACCAGGACGACGGGAGCGCGCCGCGTTCAGCACGCCACCGCGTTCAGCACGCCACCGCGTTCAGCGGGAACGCCGCCGCGTTCAGCGGGAACGCCGCCGCGTTCAGCGGGAACGCTGCCGCGTTCAGCGGGAACGCCGCCGCGTTCAGCGGGAACGCCGCCGCGTTCAGCGGGAACGCCGCCGCGTTCAGCACGCAACGTTGTTCTTGCGCTTTAGTTCTTACTTATTTTCAGGAAGTTGTGAAATTTTTGTAGAAAAGAAATGACAAGAAAGGGGGTGGGGTGGGGTGGGGGGGTAAGGGGGCTAAGACGTAGTGTAGCCAGACCCTTGGATCCCTTAATGGTGTGTGGGTGGGAGATAATGGAGTCCACTCGTGGCATCTAAAAAGCACTCAGAGATGAGAGCTGTGTTTAAGCAAAGTTGTATTATCTGCCTTCAAATGCCAAGCCACACGCGGGGTTTCTGCCTGTGGGTGGGGGGGTTCTTAAATGCCAATGTTAAGTGCTGAGAACTACCTGACCATTGTAACGGCAATGCAGCAGCTTGAGAGAGAGAGAGAGAGAGAGAGAGAGAGAGAGAGAGAGAGATGGTAGAGAGAGAAAGTGAGAGGGATGGAAGAGCGAGAGAGAAGAGTGAGAGTGTGAGTGATGGCAGAAAGAGAGAGAGAGAGAGAGTGGGAGGGATGGTAGAGAGAGAGAGTGTGAGAGTGATGGTAGAGAGAGAGAGAGAGTGAGAGTGATGGCAGAGAGAGTGTGAGAGTGATGGTAGAGAGAGAGAGAGAGTGAGAGTGATGGCAGAGAGAGAGAATGAGAGTGATGGTAGAGAGAGAGAGAGAGAGAGAGAGTGATGGCAGATAGAGAGTGAGAGTGATGAGAGAGAGAGAGAGAGAGAGAGAGAGAGAGAGAGGAGAGAGAGAGAGAGAGAGAGAGGGGGAGATATGGTAGAGAGAGAGAGAGAGATATGGTAGAGAGAGAGAGGTGATTTGTCCAAAGCTGTTCTAGAACTGGACATGACAGCGGTATACTGTCATGTTTAGGGAGAGAGATTTGACATTAAAAAGTAAAAGAGCCGTGTGCAACGATAGGGTGATTTGATAGTTGTGTGACGCTGACTCTGACTCAGTGTAAAAGAGCAGCGTCTGGCGTGGTAATGACCACACACGGCGTCTAATACCACACCAGTTCACAGAGATGACATCACGTTTACTGGGGATCATTGACATGTTCTCCTGCTAAAGCATATGCTAAATCTACAAGTGTTCATCATTAGCCACAGATACTGGTTTTGAACCATTACCAGCAGTTCCAGGTCGCTGGGTCTGTATAGACAACAGACTATTATTGGAGAAAAGAAATCGTCCGTGTACGCAACAGCCTAGTGGGACGCAAACAGGCTTCCAGCTCTGCCTGATCATAGAAAAGGAACTAAGACCCCCATCAATGTCCCAACGCATGTGAAAGGTCAGAAAGAACGGGCAAGTTGCGATCGACAACCAAAAAACCTCTTTGTGAAGCCATTTTGTCCCGGTAATTGTCTCGGAATTAGCACTTTGTTTGTGCTGTAGCCATGAAAAGGTGTGACTGGAGGAACAGCTCTCCTTTGTGTTTATTTACTCGCCATCTGGCCCAGCAGTGTGTCGCCCAATGCCACCTATATGCGGTGCCCGTGTTGTGCGTGGCAGCGGCCCCGGCCACTAAACGGCTTTATTGGAGCGTCTCGACTTCATTACGCTGGCTGTGTTTTCTTTGGGCCTGCCCGGCTTAGATAAACCTCTTTTTCTTTTTTACTACCAAGGCCACATTCCTCAACGCTGTCACCAGGGGGGCCCTTGCCGAATTGATTCCAGCAATAAAATGACAAGGCCCGGCGTAATATACGAATGGCCTTTCAATTCAGGCTGGTTAGCAGCCGGTTTATTTCCAGCCCTTGTGGCGGTGCTTTGCTGCTGCGTAGGCTTCCATGGTGAACCCTGGAAGAACACGGTGGAAGTGAGCAGAGCGGTGGGGTGTGTGGGGTGGGGGGTGGGGGGGGGGGGGGGGGGGGGTGGGGGGGAGAAGGCACCAAAATGCCAGCAGCTCTCAAAGTTGTGTTGAAAGTACAACCGCCGAAGGGGTTTGTGCGTGGGATGCACTCCTTGGTTCGTACACCACGCTCCGGACGTGTCGTCAGAAACGCTGGCAAGTCCCAG